>CM031597.1:84020224-84025224 GCA_018398815.1 Conus ventricosus
GCTTTTAATCAGCTTTGAAAAAAAATGAAAGACCAGGGCATGCATTTTTTGTGTTGGTGTAAATTTTTATCTGTATATCCTTCATCCGGTGACTCATGTAATAAATGTTAGCATGTTCTTCATTATCCTGCTCAGATTTGGAACTGGTTCCAGTGATTTAAACATCAATTCCTTTTTTTTTCATCCTGATGATTTTTTTTTCTTTTGTCGCGTATGTTTTTAGTAGGAAAGCGCAATAAATGTGTTTCAGGCGATTATAGCCGCAATCAACAGGTTAAATGCGGTAGAAATCACATGTATGTTAGTTCGTAACTGTACAGAGAGTCCCAACCTCCCGTCCCCTCCCCCCCCCCCCCCCCCCCCCCCCCCCCCCCCCCCCCCCCCCCCCCCCCCCCCCCCCCCCCCCCCTACCCCACAATCACTCGTAGCTAAACGACATCTCGCAGAATGAATGAAAGACTCAGACTGCAGACAAACTTGAGTAAACGTCTACCCCAAATAATGAACCGCCATGCACGCCTGCGTACTTGCTGTGTTATATCTAGAGTCTTCTGCTAGTCTGAGCTGTTGTGCGGACCCGTTGCGTTATTAGCATGATGAAAGGCCTTCCTGAATATAAACCCTCTGCTCGGAGAGATTTATTTTTGAGAGTGAAAATGGAGATTATCTTGTCCACGAATCACATACCATTACTGTTTAGAGTGCGTGAGAAAAATGATGGCAGGACATAATAAAAGAAAAGGTTTTCTTTAAGGAAAAAAAGTGTTTTGTTTTGTTTCAGGGTAGACAGATTTTAAACGGAAAGAGTTTGGATCTGTGACTTGGTTGTCTAAACTTTAAAAGAATTCCCTCTGTCTCCCTGTATGTATGTATGCCTCTCTCTCTCTCTCTCTCTCTCTCTCTCTCTCTCTCTCTCTCTCTCCACACACACACACACACACACACATATATATATATTATATATAATATATATATTATATAGATCAGTATATTTAAAATGCCTAAAACAATTTTTTTAAGTGCTCAACCCCTTGGGGAGCAACATTAGTTAAAACAAGTTAAAAGAGGAATCTTAAAACTATCTACAAATTTGTTTCAAGCGTGTTGCGCTGTCATCAGGATGGTTTTGGTTTGCCCACCGCCGATGTTATATAGCGTGTGGGCTCCCGTTTGCGGTTGTTTGCACGTGCGGGTTGGCTGCACGTGTTTTTTGGGGGCTTTCAGGTTTTGTTTTGGGTGTGTTCACTAACAACGATTACCATTTATGCCTGCAGTTGTTTACTATTTCTGTTTTGGTGTTTAAAGTTGCTAAGTGTGGTTTGCATAGTATTAACCATTTTTCAGTTAAACATAGGTTGCACCTTTTTGAAACATTGCTGTATGGTGATGCTCTTTTTATGATTTTCCAGGAGATATATATATATATATATATATATATATAACTAATAAATTCCAAGGATAAGTACCGCACCGTTCCAGCAACTGACAGAGCAGCTTGGTGTTGCAATGACTGCAAAAAATATTGAATTATAAACAAAGCTTGCTCTTATGTCTTAGATTGAAGAAATAGGGGGAGATACGCATTCATATCTGCAGTGGTAGATGATTCTGCCTAACTAACAGTATGTGCGTGAGTGGGTGAATGGGGGAAAATAAATAAATGCTTCTCAAAATGAGCCTTCAGCAAGCTTATATTCTCCAAGGGGGAGACATCCTCCCATAGGGAGGGAAACTCACTAACATAACTCCTGGTCATATACCGATATTTCGAAACTTGGTGGTTTCTCCTCAGTGACCGCGGAAAGTGGTAATTTGACTCCTCTGCCTTTTCAGTTTTAGGAAGAATGCAATCCCAGAAAAGGTTGGTGTGCAATACCGTAGTATGTTTGTTGAGTTTTCAAAAAACCAACCAAAGGTGCCATCTAAGAAGCAAAAGAAAATCATAAAAGAGCAAAACAAGCTACATTTTCTTGTGAAAAGTAAAAAATATAAAAAGATATCCTCTAAGACACAAGTGCTGAGGGCAAGTTTCTTGGAATGAATCCACAAGGGACTAAAATACAACAAACTAATAAATTCCAAGGATAAGTACCGCACCGTTCCAGCAACTTACAGAGCAGCTTGGTGTTGCAATGACTGCAAAAAATATTGAATTATAAACAAAGCTTGCTCTTATGTCTTAGATTGAAGAAATAGAGGGAGATACGCATTCATATCTGCAGTGGTAGATGATTCTGCCTAACTAACAGTATGTAAACTCAACAAACATACTACGGTATTGCACACCAACCTTTTCTGGGATTGCATTCTTCCTAAAACTGAAAGGCAGAGGAGTCAAATTACCACTTTCCGCGGTCACTGAGGAGAAACCACCAAGTTTCGAAATATCGGTATATGACCAGGAGTTATGTTAGTGAGTTTCCCTCCCTATGGGAGGATGTCTCCCCTTGGAGAATATAAGCTTGCTGAAGGCTCATTTTGAGAAGCATTTATTTTATTTTCCCCCATTCACCCACTCACGCACATACTGTTAGTTAGGCAGAATATCTACCCCTGCAGATATGAATGCGTATCTCCCCCTATTTCTTCAATCTAAGACATAAGAGCAAGCTTTGTTTATAATTCAATATTTTTTGCAGTAAATTGCAACACCAAGGCTCTGTAAGTTGCGGGGAAAACGGTGCGGTACTTATCCTTGGAATTTATTAGTTTGTTGTATTTTAGTCCCTTGGGGAAATTCATTCCAAGAACTTGCCCTCAGCCCCTTGTGTCTTAGAGGAATCTTTTATATTTTTACTTTCACAAAAAAATGTAGCTTGTTTTGCTCTTTTAATGATTTTCTTTTGCTTCTTAGATGCACCTTTGGTTGGTTTTTTGAAAACTACACAAACATACTAGGGTTTATTGCAAAACCCCCCTTTTCTGGATTGCATTCTTCCAAAAACTAAAAGGCAAAGGAGGTCAAATTTACCACTTTCGCGGTCACTGAGGAGAAACACCAAGTTTCGAAATATCGGTATATGACAGGATTATTTAGTGATTTTTCCCTCCCTAGGAGGATGTCTCCCCCTTGAGATTATACTTCATCTTTTGGGATAGCATTTATTTAATTTTCAAATCAATACCACCTTCCACGTGTCTAGGAGAAACCACCATTTCGAAATATGGTATATGATATGAGTTTCTCCCTTGATTTCTTCACTTGAGAATAAGCTGCATTTGTTTTTGAATCATTTATTTTATTTTCACCCATTACATAGACTATACAGTTTAGCAGAATAATTACTAAAATGGAAAGCGTACCCCATTCCAATAACATAAGAGCAACTTTGTTTATTTTCATATTTTTCAGTTTTGCTCAGGTGCCTTGTAGTTGCTGTAGGTTGAAACTCTAGAATTTTATTTGTGACTTTAGCCTTGTGAAGGCATCAATTTCCTTAAACCATTTTCTCTTTTGCATACAATAATATATACTTTTCAGCCAATTTACTGATTTTCTCTTTTTTTGGTGCTTTTGTTTGTGTTTGGTTTTAAACCAAACATACTAGGTTACACCAACCTTTTCTGGGATTGCATTCTTCTTAAAACGAAAAGGCAGAGGAGTCAATTACCACTTTCCGCGGACGGAGAAACCCCAAGTTTCGAAATATCGGTATCTGACCAGGAGTTATGTTAGTGAGTTTTCCCTCCTATGGGAGGATGTCTCCCCTTGGAGAATATAAGCTTGCTGAAGGCTCATTTTGAGAAGCATTTTTTTTCCATTCCCCCATTCACCCACTCACGCACATACTGTTAGTTAGCAGAATCATCTACCACTGCAGATATTGAATGCGTATCTCCCCCTATTTCTTCAATCTAAGACATAAGAGCAAGCTTTGTTTATAATTCAATATTTTTTGCAGTCATTGCAACACCAAGCTGCTCTGTAAGTTGCTGGAACGGTGCGGTACTTATCCTTGGAATTTATTAGTTTGTTGTATTTTAGTCCCTTGTGGATTCATTCCAAGAACTTGCCCTCACACTTGTGTCTTAGAGGATATTTTTTTATTTTTTACTTTTCACAAGAAAATGTAGCTTGTTTTGCTCTTTTATGATTTTCTTTTGCTTCTTAGATGGCACCTTTGGTGGTGTTTTTGAAAACTCAACAAACATACTACGGTATTGCACACCAACCTTTTCTGGGATTGCATTCTTCCTAAAACTGAAAAGGCAGAGGAGTCAAATTACCACTTTCCGCGGTCACTGAGGAGAAACCACCCAGTTTCGAATATCGGTATATGACCAGGAGTTATGTTAGTGAGTTTCCCTCCCTATGGGAGGATGTCTCCCCCTTGGAGAATATAAGCTTGCTGAAGGCTCATTTTGAGAAGCATTTATTTTATTTTCCCCCATTCACCCACTCACGCACATACTGTTAGTTAGGCAGAATCATCTACCACTGCAGATATGAATGCGTATCTCCCCCTATTTCTTCAATCTAAGACATAAGAGCAAGCTTTGTTTTAATTCAATATATATATATATATATATTATATATAATATATATATCAGTTTAAAATAAGATTTTAAAATGGAAAAGGTAAAACCGACAAGAAAATATAGCTTGTTTTGCTCTTTCATGATTTTCTTTTGCTTCTTGGGTGGCACCTTTGGTTGTTTTTTGAAAACTCAACAAACATACCTTTCAGAGACTATAAGCTTGCTGAAGGCTCATTTTTATTTTAAATATTTTCTACTTTTCACAAGAAAATATAGCTTGTTTTGCTCTTTCCTGATTTTCTTTTTCTTCTTAGGTGGCACCTTTGGTTTGTGTTTTGTAAACTCAACAAACATACTACGGTATTGCACACCAGCTTTTTCTGGGATAGCATTCTTCTTAAAACCGAAAAGGCAGAGAAGTCAAATTACCACTTTCCGCGGTCACTGAGGAGAAACAATCAGGTTTCGAAATATCAGTATCTGACCAGGAGTTATATGTTAGTGAGTTTCCTCCCCATTGG
>CM031597.1:84030224-84040224 GCA_018398815.1 Conus ventricosus
ACCATGTTTTCCTTCTGTCTGCATCAGTCACCTATCCAAGTAGATGTTTCTACCACATTTCACAAAGAACATTTTCCCTGAAGCTGTGAGTTATTTGACATGTGAAAAATACCTGCTGCATGCAAGATCTCACTTTGTCGTCTGGTCCGAAAGACTAGCATCCAGACCATTATTTACAGTTAAGTGCAGAGAGGGAGAGAACTAAGCCCATCCCATGGAAGATTTGAATATTCAAGCTGGGACTATCCCTCTGTGTGTGTGTGTGTGTGTGTGTGTGTGTGTGTGTGTGTGTGTGTGTGTGTGTGTGTGTGTGTGAGTGTGCGTGCGTGCGTGCGTGCGTGCGTGCGTGCGTGCGTGTGTGCGTGCGTGCGTGCGTGCGTGCGTGCGTGCGTGCATGCGTGCGTGCGTGCGTGCGTGCGCGCGCAAGTGTTGTGTGGTGTGTGTGTGTGTGGTGTGTGTGTGTGTGTGTGTGTGTGTGTGTGTGTGTGTGTGTGTGTGTGTGTGTGTGTGTGTGTGTACCCCAGCCACACTGGGAGCTTTCAATGCCATCAAACTCATGCAGGAGACACATGTCACATCCTGAACAGATCTGATGTTGAGAAAAGATTACACCCTGAAAAAGGAAATAAACAGCAAAGGCTGTTGGTGACATGGTAACTAACCTGTTGACGTCCTCACAGCCAATAAGAATATGCCTTGCTAAGACCAACAACCATTCTAGTAGATCTCTCACTCCCAGCTAATAAAAATCTGTCAAAATATTTTGAAAAAACATTCAAATGTAACAACACAAACAAATAAGCAAACCATTAAATCAAACCACCGACAACAAAAGTGTTACTTGGACAAACAGACACAACGGAATGGACAGCCCATGTCCACTGTGGTCTCTGTGTACAGTTTTTGATTTCCAAGATGCAGGATTATGAAAGAAAGAAAAGACCAATAAGCTGACATGTCACAAACTGTGATCAGAAATCAGTATGAAGGAATTTCCAGAACAAAGACGGTTGCAGGAAAACAGTCCACAGAGCTGAAAAAACAGTAAAGAAAAAAAAGAGGCAGATTTAAAGAAAACAGCAGAAAAGAGGTAGGTATATGCACAGAGCTTACAGAAAGTGGGGAGTTATTTGTAACGAAAACGCCCCCATCAAGGGGACACCTTTGAACAGACAAAAGCGCAGATCACTGACAATAAAAATTCCGCTACAAACCCAGACAGATAAAAACGAAAAAGTCACACAGGAAAGCGCAGACCACAGCCAAGGTGGAACGGATCCTAAATGCACCCTTTGTCCAGATCTGCACCCAAAAAATTAAGGGGTACGTCCAAATTCCATCTTTTGTCCTCCCTGCCTCCTTTCCTTCTTTCTTTCTTCCTTCCTTTTCTGCAGCATTCATTACTGCCTTCCCAGTATACCCACTTGAACAGCTTTTCAGTCTTCCTTACTAACTTCTGCTCCTGTACCCTGACATACGAAGTCATCACCATAGAGCCCCACTGCTGCTGTTTGTTTTTCCTTCAGTTCTTTTCCTTTGGTACAACACCACTCTTGTTCCATGTTGGCAGATCGCAAAACTAACAACCGCCTTTGGAAGGATCACTATTAATACCTCACTCTTTGAAGATGGAATTCTGACTGATTGCATACATGTACTGCACCATTCCTGTCACATATATGGATTTTTTTTTAATTCCGAGTTTCAGCTGTTTGAAAAGACTCCGAATTGGAAAGAAAATTAATCATCGCCACAAATGAGCAACGGCCTTGAAAAAAACAACATAAACGTATCTTCTATCCGTTATTGTTTTATGTTATTTTTTAATTGGTTCTTCTGCTGTCATTCAAATGTTTAAAAACATAACGACATAAACGTGAAGAGATGCCTGCAATGCTACATTAAAGAAACTGTTACGATTAGAAATAAAGGAAAGAGCTAAAGAAAATGCACTGAAAGTAAAAAACGAAAAAGAAACACGAAGAAAGTAATTGTCATTCATATTTCTCACAGTGGCATAGATGTAGGCCATAACACACCCTGCACGTGCACCCGTTCTCTGACTTCACTGTCACAAAGGACAATCAGAATAGAAGAGAGAGGGAGAGGGAGGGAAGGACAGAGACAGACAGACAGACACAGAGAGAGGGGGGGGGGAGAGACAGAGAGAGAGAGAGGGGTGGGGGTGGGCACGGGAGGCAAAACAGGAGAGATGGAAGGAGGAAAGGGAGAGGGACAGGGAGAAGAACTATCATGCCGAGAAAATGTTATCAGCCCACCCCCCATCCCTGCACTTCCTGTTCTTTAACAGATAACAGACGCGCGCCAGCCACGCATTCTTGTAATTATCTGCTCCAGCGGCGTGATGCGCACATGATTCCGAAACGGCAGGACAATAACAGATGGCTGTGTCTGCCTGAGAGGCTGTGCATTTCAAAGGTTCACCTGAAAAGCTGAGAAAACAATCTACAGTTTTGCTTCAAGTCCTTACGGTGTGCGTTAAACTGTGACATCAAGTCTTGGTTGCTTTAAACGCTTGAACATGTCGAAAGTGTGTAGAAGAAAGAAAGTAAGAAATGAATAAAGTTAAATCATTTACATGTGTTGATCGAGTGTCAAAAAACAGAAGAAAAAAAAAAGGTTCCTTTTGTTACAAGCAGGCTTATCATCAGTGCGTATTCCAAGAGACAGCTTTAACATTCTACACGTTTATCACAAGTGTTCCCCTAAACTGAGAAAGTTAGAATTATGCACGCTTTGTTTGTAATGGACCAGCATTAACAATGCCTTTTTCGGGCATTCTCTTGGGCGTGTCTCAGTGATGCATGCACAGATATGCAGTTAAAACACCTACAGTTTTGTGCGTATACATACGAGTCTTTTTTTTTCACACAGATATGCCAATAGGCCACCACCAATATAGTGTCTTTTTTCAGACATGCTCTTTGGCATAACTCAGAGATACATGCACAGAGAAGCTGTAAAAACAGTTTATGCGCGCATATGCAAATGAGTCCTCTTTCATTTTTTATGAATGCTGAGCAATCTTTTGGGGTGCCAAATCAGCGTAACAATCACGACAATTACAATTATTCTCATTTCAAAGGACTGTCATGGGTATTGCAAGCTTTCCACGACCAACAAATCCATGAAACGTTATGTACGCTTTCGAAACGAGAGAGCCACCCTATTCCAGCTTACTTCATTGGCACGCTAGGGGAGAATTCCCACGACCATTCGCTGTTTGAGGTCAGACAGAAAAAAGACCAACATAACAAAGACAACAACAACAACGAAGAAAGAAAGAAACAAAATAACAAGAACGGGAAGTAGAACAGATAATAGGACGGAGGTGCAGGGGAGGGTGGATGAGTCAGCCACCAGGTGTGTATATTATTACCCCTGAAAGCTGTAACTATTCCCAGACAGTTGCCACAGGCAGGTAAACGGTGCCATAAAAGTGCCAACAGAACAAACCTTACGCCCTAGAAGTTCTGGTCTATGGGGATCCGCCTGATGCTGTCTGTATTAGTCATCTGGATTCCAGTCGTGCTGATTATTGTTTATATTGGCCACGTTACATATTCTGTGCTGTATGTTTGAATGTTGCGCTTCGATGTATCAACCCTATCAAAGACGTCGATAAATCAATAACAAAATGATGTTGATTATCATAACAATAATAATGATTCTTACTTGTTTCGCTTGGCTGCCTGTCCAGGTACTTTCCCACTTACTCCTCTTCTTGCATTGTGTCTTCAGCGATCTGTGTTAGCCTCTTCCCTTCAGGTGTGTTTCCTTTGAGCTTTTCCTCTGGTGCAATGATTCTATTATTCTATGGTGCCAGATCGAGCGAGAGAAACTGAAAACCCTTGGGAAAGATCCATATTCACCTATGACCCTCTGAACTTGGAATTCTGTATGCTAATGCGCACCACAACATGGAGCCTACTGCCAGTCACTGAAGCTCATCTTTATTTATATAAATCTGTATTCATATGTCTCGCAATGGCACATTTTAAAAACCATACACCCTGCACTGTCGAGGTTCATTATTCAACTCTGCTATCATTAAGGACAACCAGAGAGAGAGAGACAGACAGACAGACAGAGACAGAGACAGTGGGACAGAGATACAGAGAGGAGAGGGGAAAGAGAAAGAATGCTGGGGAGAAGGATAGGGAGGTGAAGCAAAATGAGGAAATGGAAGAAAGAAAGAGAAACAGAGAGAGACAGACAGAGGCAGAAAGGAAAGAGTGGGGATGATGATGAGGAAAACGGGGCAAAAAGGGGAAGTGGAGGGAGGAATGAAGAGAGGGAACTGCCAGGCCGAGAAAATGTTATCAGCCCACTTACCACCCCTCCCCTTCCTTGACAAGTGATAACAGTCGCGTGCCAGCCATGCAGACTGTTCTCTGTAATTCGCTGCTTCAGAGGCGTCATGAGCACGCGAACCCTGAACCGCAGGATGATAATGTATAGATGTGTCTGTGGGACCGTGCATTTCAATTGGTAACATGGAAAACTTAAAATAACATTACATTTACGCTTTAAATCACTGTAGTTTGTGTTAAACTATTACATTAATGTCTTGGCTGTTTTTGAGGTTTTAACATGTAGAAAGTGTGTAAAATGTCAAGGAAAAAAGACTGACAGAGAATATAAAAATCGCATGTATACATTGAAAGTATGCCAGAGTAAGAAAAAAAGAAAGTCAGGCACCCTTTGTTCCCAGTAAGCCATTGGCAATGCTTATTCCAAAGAGACAGCTTTAGGATTATATACATTTCTCACAAGTGTGCCCCAAATTGAGAAATTCAAATAATTCACATTTTGCTGCTAATGGGCATTTCAATGGGATTCATTTTTCAGGCATGTTCTTCAGCATCCCCCTGTGGTGCATCATTGGAGCTGCAGTAACAACAGCCACAGCTCTTCTGTATGCACTTGCAAATGATTCACATTTCATTTGTCTTTTCTACATGATGCAATATTTTTGGGGTACCAATCAGCGTGACAATCACGACAAATATTATGCTCTATTCACAGGATTGTCATAGGCACTTGCCTTTTTACACAGCCCATTGAGTAATATTCTGTAATTTTGATTTCTTCAAATGAGTATCTTTGATTCCTGCCTCCAGCTATCCTCCTCGCCCCTTCACACAGTCTAACTCTCCCCCTTCTCTCCTCTCCCCACTCATCTGTTATCGTCCTTCCCCTCCCTCCTCGCCCCTTCACACAGTCTAACTCTCCCCTTCTCTCCTCTCCCCACTCATCTGTTATCGTCCTTCCCCTCCCTCCTCGCCCCTTCACACAGTCTAACTCTCCCCCTTCTCTCCTCTCCCCACTCATCTGTTATCGTCCTTCCCCTCCCTCCTCGCCCCTTCACACAGTCTAACTCTCCCCCTTCTCTCCTCTCCCCACTCATCTGTTATCGTCCTTCCCCTCCCTCCTCGCCCCTTCACACAGTCTCACTCTCCCCCTTCTCTCCTCTCCCCACTCATCTGTTATCGTCCTTCCCCTCCCTCCTCGCCCCTTCACACAGTCTAACTCTCCCCCTTCTCTCCTCTCCCCACTCATCTGTTATCGTCCTTCCCCTCCCTCCTCGCCCCTTCACACAGTCTAACTCTCCCCCTTCTCTCCTCTCCCCACTCATCTGTTATCGTCCTTCCCCTCCCTCCTCGCCCCTTCACACAGTCTAACTCTCCCCTTCTCTCCTCTCCCCACTCATCTGTTATCGTCCTTCCCTCCCTCCTCGCCCCTTCACACAGTCTAACTCTCCCCCTTCTCTCCTCTCCCCACTCATCTGTTATCGTCCTTCCCCTCCCTCCTCGCCCCTTCACACAGTCTCACTCTCCCCCTTCTCTCCTCTCCCCACTCATCTGTTATCGTCCTTCCCTCCCTCCTCGCCCTTCACACAGTCTCACTCTCCCCCTTCTCTCCTCTCCCCACTCATCTGTTATCGTCCTTCCCCTCCCTCCTCGCCCCTTCACACAGTCTCACTCTCCCCCTTCTCTCCTCTCCCCACTCATCTGTTATCGTCCTTCCCCTCCCTCCTCGCCCCTTCACACAGTCTCACTCTCCCCTTCTCTCCTCTCCCCACTCATCTGTTATCGTCCTTCCCCTCCCTCCTCGCCCCTTCACACAGTCTCACTCTCCCCCTTCTCTCCTCTCCCCACTCATCTGTTATCGTCCTTCCCCTCCCTCCTCGCCCCTTCACACAGTCTCACTCTCCCCCTTCTCTCCTCTCCCCACTCATCTGTTATCGTCCTTCCCCTCCCTCCTCGCCCCTTCACACAGTCTCACTCTCCCCCTTCTCTCCTCTCCCCACTCATCTGTTATCGTCCTTCCCCTCCCTCCTCGCCCCTTCACACAGTCTCACTCTCCCCCTTCTCTCCTCTCCCCACTCATCTGTTATCGTCCTTCCCCTCCCTCCTCGCCCCTTCACACAGTCTCACTCTCCCCCTTCTCTCCTCTCCCCACTCATCTGTTATCGTCCTTCCCCTCCCTCCTCGCCCCTTCACACAGTCTAACTCTCCCCCTTCTCTCCTCTCCCCACTCATCTGTTATCGTCCTTCCCCTCCCTCCTCGCCCCTTCACACAGTCTAACTCTCCCCCTTCTCTCCTCTCCCCACTCATCTGTTATCGTCCTTCCCCTCCCTCCTCGCCCCTTCACACAGTCTAACTCTCCCCCTTCTCTCCTCTCCCCACTCATCTGTTATCGTCCTTCCCCTCCCTCCTCGCCCCTTCACACAGTCTCACTCTCCCCCTTCTCTCCTCTCCCCACTCATCTGTTATCGTCCTTCCCCTCCCTCCTCGCCCCTTCACACAGTCTCACTCTCCCCCTTCTCTCCTCTCCCCACTCATCTGTTATCGTCCTTCCCCTCCCTCCTCGCCCCTTCACACAGTCTCACTCTCCCCCTTCTCTCCTCTCCCCACTCATCTGTTATCGTCCTTCCCCTCCCTCCTCGCCCCTTCACACAGTCTCACTCTCCCCCTTCTCTCCTCTCCCCACTCATCTGTTATCGTCCTTCCCCTCCCTCCTCGCCCCTTCACACAGTCTCACTCTCCCCCTTCTCTCCTCTCCCCACTCATCTGTTATCGTCCTTCCCCTCCCTCCTCGCCCCTTCACACAGTCTAACTCTCCCCCTTCTCTCCTCTCCCCACTCATCTGATATCGTCCTTCCCCTCCCTCCTCGCCCCTTCACACAGTCTCACTCTCCCCCTTCTCTCCTCTCCCCACTCATCTGTTATCGTCCTTCCCCTCCCTCCTCGCCCCTTCACACAGTCTCACTCTCCCCCTTCTCTCCTCTCCCCACTCATCTGTTATCGTCCTTCCCCTCCCTCCTCGCCCCTTCACACAGTCTCACTCTCCCCCTTCTCTCCTCTCCCCACTCATCTGTTATCGTCCTTCCCCTCCCTCCTCGCCCCTTCACACAGTCTCACTCTCCCCCTTCTCTCCTCTCCCCACTCATCTGTTATCGTCCTTCCCCTCCCTCCTCGCCCCTTCACACAGTCTCACTCTCCCCCTTCTCTCCTCTCCCCACTCATCTGTTATCGTCCTTCCCCTCCCTCCTCGCCCCTTCACACAGTCTCACTCTCCCCCTTCTCTCCTCTCCCCACTCATCTGTTATCGTCCTTCCCCTCCCTCCTCGCCCCTTCACACAGTCTCACTCTCCCCCTTCTCTCCTCTCCCCACTCATCTGTTATCGTCCTTCCCCTCCCTCCTCGCCCCTTCACACAGTCTCACTCTCCCCCTTCTCTCCTCTCCCCACTCATCTGTTATCGTCCTTCCCCTCCCTCCTCGCCCCTTCACACAGTCTCACTCTCCCCCTTCTCTCCTCTCCCCACTCATCTGTTATCGTCCTTCCCCTCCCTCCTCGCCCCTTCACACAGTCTCACTCTCCCCCTTCTCTCCTCTCCCCACTCATCTGTTATCGTCCTTCCCCTCCCTCCTCGCCCCTTCACACAGTCTCACTCTCCCCCTTCTCTCCTCTCCCCACTCATCTGTTATCGTCCTTCCCCTCCCTCCTCGCCCCTTCACACAGTCTCACTCTCCCCCTTCTCTCCTCTCCCCACTCATCTGTTATCGTCCTTCCCCTCCCTCCTCGCCCCTTCACACAGTCTCACTCTCCCCCTTCTCTCCTCTCCCCACTCATCTGTTATCGTCCTTCCCCTCCCTCCTCGCCCCTTCACACAGTCTCACTCTCCCCCCTTCTCTCCTCTCCCCACTCATCTGTTATCGTCTTCCCCTCCCTCCCTCCTCCTTTTTCTTTTTACCCCCGTTTCTTTTCCTTTCTTTTTTCCAAATGACCACAATCTTTAAAGTGAAAATAATGTTCTTGATTAGATGCTTACAATCACCTGTATGTGTGACTGAATATTAAACATAATTGCTTCCGTTATACTTACTGTAAGACTTACACGATCAACAAATAACTGAATATACACTTATGAAGCAGGTCAGATTCTTCATTTTGGCTTACTTCTCTTGAACTGTTGGAGCAGATTCCCACGACCGTTCTGTTGTTTGGGACAAATACGAATGAAAAGAAAAGACACGAGAAACAGCATAGATAAGACAAGGATGAAGGGGAGGCTGGATGAGTCACCCACCAGGTGTGTTTTGCCTATGAAAGAGGAATGCACAGCCAGGTAAATGGGTGGCACACAAAAGTCAACAGAACAAACCTTACACCCCAAAAGTGCTGATCTGTGGGGTCCTGCTGATGCGGTGTTAGTCACCTGGATTCCAGTCGTGCTAATTATTGTTCATACTGGCTACTCTTTGTATCCTCTGCTGTGGATATGTGTCACACCTGAACATGTTAACTCTTTCGAAGTTGTAAATGAGTTCATAATCAGAACAAAATAGGAATGATGATTATTACACTGAGCAGTGGCACTACTTGCTTGCTCTGCTACCTTGGTGGTCCAGTTCCTTCCTGCTTTACTCCTCTTCCTGCACTGTGGCACACAAGCCGCCACCAGATACCACCTCAACTGTCTGTCGTCAGTGCACTTTTGCTGGCTTCTTTCCTTCCAATGTTTTCCTTCAGTTCTTTTCTTCTGCTGCCATACCACTATTGTTCCGTTGCGCCAGACTGCAGGAGAGAAACCGAACACCCTTGAGGAGGAACAATGTTCTCCCCCTCACCCTTTGAAACTGGAAATCTGGTTACAAGCATGCACCGATACTGTTTCAGGTCACTGAAATCATGCGTTTGTTTTTTGCTTTTTTTTGTTTTTTTGTTTTTTTTAAATTTGGATTTGTTGGTATGTACATGTTTTTATTTGTTTGCTTTTCTTTTGCATTCGTAAATTTTAGCTGTTCGAAAAAGAGTCTAAATTGCAGATTGAAATAATAGTTGCTGTAAATGAACGTTGACCGAAAATCATGTGCATGTCTTCTATCCATTGTTAGGTCATTTTGTCATGTCTGAATTGTTCATATGCTATTATTAAAAAGCAGAAAATGTAACAGCATAGGCTTGGAGAGATACCTATGATGTTTACTTTAACAATGGCAGCATTAGATTAGAAACAAAAAAAGGAGTAAAGAAAGTTTTAAGATTCGCTCAAAGAAAGAAAGAAGAGAGGAAAGGAAAGGAAGCAGGAAGAAAGAACACTTCATTCATATTCATCACAATGACGTAGACAGAACGCCACACCAGTCTTGATTCATTCTCATCGTTCGCAGTGATGAAGGACAGCCAGAATGGCAGAGAGAGACAGAGAAAGTGACGGGGGGGGGGGGGGGGGGGGGGGGGAGGAGGTGGGGGGAGGAGGGAGAGGAGGTGAAGGGGGAGAGAGGAGAGGAGAGGAAGGAGAATGAGAGGGAGAGAGGAGAGGGGAGGAGAAAGAGAGAGAAAGTGGTGGGGGGGAGGGCGAGACACAGAGGAGAGAGAGGGAGAAGGGAGAGAGAAGGGAGAGGGAGAAGGAACAGAGAAGAGAGCGAAGAGAGAGAGAGGAGAGAGGAGTAAGAGAGAGGAAGAGT
>CM031597.1:84045224-84060224 GCA_018398815.1 Conus ventricosus
AGAAAACGCCTGGTGTCTGCTGTGTTTATCATCAGCAACAGCAGCAACGTCGTCGTCATCGTTATGCTTTTTAACTACTTATGATGCTGTTACTGTTGTCGCTTTCTCACGCAGCTCAAGGAAATCATCCCTAACAAGAATTTTCCCCAAAACATCTTCCCTTCGTTTTACGCATGGTGTGTTGCATGCTCCAAAATGACTGCCTTTACTCCAGCCCTGGCTGGCGAGCACTGATTTAAAAACCTGTGGTTGTGTGCTGGTGTTTCCAGAAGTCCGGAAGGAATCTGGATCAGGTTTGGCACATGAAAAAGACTCGAATATCAGAGGATTTTTTTTAGATGTATCTGAGTTAGTTTGATATTAGGTCACTCATACCGAGTGTGCCAAATTTCTTACTTTCGGTTTTTCTTATTTGTTTGTTTGTTTTTCCACAGCTTGCAGTCCTGTCATAGGTACACAAATAAAGACACCTCCAATGTAAGAACCACGAATTATGAAACTCTGTACACCAGATTGGATTATGTCCAGAGCGTTAAGTTTGTGCAGGACGCAAAAGAATAACGTTCATAGAAAACTAAAGACTGGCCTTGTTCAAGGACTTTCTCAATTTCTGGGAAGCAGAGAGAGAGAGGCAGACAGAGACAGAGACAGAGAGAGAGAGAGTGAGAGAGAGAGAGAGAGAGAGAGAGAGAGAGAGAGAGAGAGAGAGAGAGAGAGAGAGAGAGAGAACCTCACTTATGTTGGCATGAGAAAGTATTCATTCGGATGAAGAAAGAAGTGCCAATGAATGTTAAGTGTGCTAATATTGGGCTCACCAGACAGTCTATGAGCTCGTTTTTGTTTGTTTGTGTTTTCTCCACTGACAACTTTTATACTTTTTTTTAAATCTCCAAACGTGCAGCGGAATACCAGTCCAGATCGGATTCTAAAACGGACTGTTTGTATGATGTGAATCTCTAATGCATTTCCTGATCTTTTGCCAGGAAATCTGAGATTTTTTTTTAAAAAAAACACGATAGATTATAAATTAAGGAGCTTGTGGACAGAAACCTCAGCAGTAGCCGAATGATGGAAGTCCAGAAGGAGATTTTGAAAGAGAGAGGTGAAGAATGAAAGTGAAAGAAAAAAACGAAAGAACAAAATGACGAAACAGGTCCTGAGGATAGAACGGAACAGAGTTTACAACCCTCATATGACACCCCTGAGAGAGTTGTTCTGTCATCAGTGGAGCAACAAGCCAAGAATGTTGAAGGTTATGTAAAAGGATAAGGAAGAGCGTTAGAAACGTTTATGAGCCGAGCACCGTGATGCTAGAAACGGCCGTGCAATTTGTAATCCTGTGTGCCCTGACTATCGGGCCTGCTAAGAAACCGGTTACACAAAACAAAGGTTCGACAGTCAAGAAACGAACAAGATGGTCAGAGTGAAGAATCAGGTAGTAACGAAAAAGAACCAGGACATTAATCAGCTTCAGCCCAAGCAGGATGCGAAGGATGAGCTCACCCTGGTAAAAGCAGCTTCTGTTGACCCAGATACAGACCCAAAGATAGGTTGAACCAAAAGCCAAAAATATCAGGTCACATAAATGACGCGAACTGTACAAAAAGAACTAGCGAACAAATAACACCTGTGTTCCCATCGAGATAGAAAGCGTCTCGCTCTTATGGAGACCTTCTTCAGGACACAAGAACTAGGACTAGTTAGTCATAGTTATACCCACCGACTCTGATGAGAGTTCAGCTATTGGTTCAAGTCAGTACTGCTTTTTTTAAAAATCATAATCTTCATTATGTTTTTCTTTGTTATTGATTTATTTACGTCTTTGAAAAAGTAGATTTGTCCAAGCGTAAAAACACCATAGCCATGGCAGGGAAGAGTGGCCAATATAAACAATACACGGCACGACTGGAATCCAGATGACTAACACAGCACCAGCAGGATCCCCATAGATCAGAACTTTTGGGGCGTAAGGTTTGTTCTGTTGGCACTTTTATGCCATCCGTTTACCTGCCTTTGGCTTCCCTCTCTGGGAATTTACAGCTTTCATGGACAACACACACCTGGTGGCTGACTCATCCAGCCTCCCCTTCACCTTCGTCCTTCTATCCATGCTATTTCTCTTTTCTTTTCTTTTTTTTTTATCTGCCCCCAAGCAGCAAAACGATCGTGGGAATCTGCACCCACTATGCAAGAGAAGTACGTCAAAGTATGGTGTCAGACTCGCTTCAAACTTACGCATTTTATCTTATCTTCTATTTTACCTATCTATTGACTCTGATAGCCTTTCGGTATATAGGACAATCCCATGATTTCATAACTTTCATTGTCGTGATTGTGACGCTGATTTGGTGCCCTGAAAGACTGCGTCACGTGGGAAAGTGGAATAAATGTGAATCTTTCACATATTCCTGCAGAAAAAAAAATGGTTGCTGTTCTAAGTGCGTCTCCATTGACGTGTGACTGAAAGATACCAAAGGTTATACCTATAAAAAAAACGCCCCGTAACTACAGAATGAGCATAATTTCAATTTTCTCTGTTTGGAAGAATATTCAAAATAAAGGTATACATTTTGAAAAACAAACAATGTTTGAATAGGCACTAATGACGGCCTGCTGTATTTTTTTCCTGGTTTTGGCACACTGTTTTTGCATGATATTGATGTTCTGAGAGTCATTTATTGTTTGCATACTTTCAACATGTTAAAACGTTAAAAGCAACCAACGCTTTGAAGTCACAGTTTAACACACAAAACAGATACTTGAAATTTGATTTTTTTTTTCAGCGTTTCACGTCTACATTTGAACTGTACAGTCTCATAGACACAACCATACATTATACATTACTTTTCCGCTGTTTTGGGTTCAGGTGCTCATCACGCCTACGGAGCGGAGAATTAGTCTATATGGCAGGCACGCGACCGTTATCTCTTATCAGGGGAAAGGAAGGGGTGGGAGGTAGGCTGATAATACTTTCTCATCCCGACAGCTCCACATTTCCCCACCCCTACCCCTGCCCTCTCTCCATCATCACCTTCCCCCCCCCCCCCTCTCTCTCTCTCTCTCTCTCTCTCTCTCGCTCCCTCCCTCCCTCTCCTTCTCCTTCTCTCTCTCTCTCTCTCTCTCTCTCCTCTCTCTCTCTCTCTCTCCTCTCTCTCTCTCTCTCTGCGATTCTGGTTGGCTGTCATCACTACAAACATGGCGAGTGAATCAAGATTAGTGTACTATGTTTGTATGATGTTCTATTTATGCCTTTCTTTCTGCTTCCTTTCCTTCTTTTCTTCATCTTTTTTTCTTTCTTTTGTTTAGTGTATTTTAATTCTTTATCTTTCTGTTACTTTCAATTGCAGTGATTTCTTTCTTGAAATAGGCATCTTTCCAAGCTTATGATTTACAGCTTACATGTTATGCCCTTAACAATAGCAGACGAACTATTCAAGCGCAACAAAATGACATAACAATGGATGGAGGACAGGTGCATGATTTTCACAGGCCAATGTTCATTCACAGCAATAATTATTATAATCTATATGTTGGACTCTTTTTTAAACAGCTGAAATTTTCTAATGCAAAAAGAAAAAAACAAAGTCAAATCAACGAATAAACAAAAAGCTTTACACACTAAGAAAAAAAGCAGATGCGTTTCAGTTATCGGAAACAGTGTCAGTGCATGCTTGTAATCAAACAAGACTTCCAACTTCAAAGCATGAGAGGGGGGAGTGGGGGATATCGTTCCTTCTCGAGGGTGCTCAGTTTCTCTCGTGCCGTCGGACACCATAGAACAATGGTGGTATGGCCCCAGAAGAAAAGATCTAAAGAAAGAAAGAAGCCAACAAAGTTCACTGAAGGCAAACGGTGGATGTGATATCTGGTGGTACCTTATGTGCCACCGTGCAGAAAGAGGAGATAGGAAAGAAGGAACTAGACCAGCAAGTAAGCAAAATAAGTAAGTAATAGAACTACTTAGTATAATGAATATCATTCTTATTTTGTTCTGATTTTAAACTTATTTACATCTTTGAACGGGTTAATATGTTAAGGTGTAACACCTCATTTTCACAGCAGAGAATACAGAGAGTAGCCAGTATGAACATTACTTAGCATTACTGGAATCCAAGTGATTAAAACAGCACCAGCAGGATCCCGACAAATCAGCACTTTTGGGGTGTAATGTTTGTTCTTGTCAGGAACTGAGTCCAAGTTCCTGGTGGCTTATTGGGGCAGTGTGTCGACGGAAAACATGTATTGATTGTACAGCTGTCCAAAAAAAGGAAGGATTTTAAGGTCTTGTGCTTGCACTCACCTGTTCAAGAAGACCGTACAGCATGCATGCATGCTGAGCAGTAAACAGAAGCCTCTGGGACATTTGTTACCTGTAAGGTGTATAGTTGAATAGAGAGACAGAGAGTGACTTGTCGACAGCGAGGTTCTGCTCATAGTTTTTGTCAAAGACACAGGAGTGTCTTATTTCATTGTAAATGAAAGGCCACGGCTGGTCATACTACAGAGAAAACAACAACAACAGGAACTTTCTCCCAAGTTAGAATAGGGCTATAGTCTTTTTTTTTTGTTGAGAGAGGCACAGGCACAATTTGCGATGTGTTTTGTAAGTCGACGAGAGGTTGCAGAGATTGAAAATTGGGAACGAATGGTTATAGGTCTGTAAGGATCAGAGATTTTGTTTATAGAAACGATTATCCTTTTGTGTGTGACACTGTGGGTGCAAACTTGAAATAAATGATGGTGTTTTGTTTTAGCCCAGGAGGACTATTGATGCAATTTTGGAAAATATGTTTAATCAATTTTTACGTAAAAGGAATTGGTATGTAAATAGTGTAAAAAGTTTAGTTTTTAATTAAAAGGGAAAACTCTCCCTCGTTTTGTCTCACTGGTTGTTTGTCGACATTGCGTGAGCGAGAGTCTGTGTGTGCATTCTTCTTTCATGGTGACTGACTCATCCAGCCTCCCCTTCACCGACATCCTTGTCCTATCTATGCTGTTTCGTTTTTCTACCTGCCCCAAGCAGCAGAACGATCGTGGGAATCTGGTTCAACAATGCATGAGAAGTAAGCCAAAATGAGGTGTCTGACTCGCTTCAAAAGTGTATATTTCATTTCATTTATTTACTGATCGTGAAAGTCTCAGTAACTACGAAGGAAGCAATTTTATTTAACATTCTGTCACGCATACAGGTGATTGTTGACGTCTAATCAAGATAATTGTTTTCACATTAGATCGTGATTATTTAAAACAGAAAAAAATGGGTGGGGGTGGAGGGACCGGGGGGGGGGGGGCGGAGGAAAGAGCTGGATTGCGCGAAGGGACGAGCAGGATAGTAGGTAGCAAAAAGCAAAGATACTGATTTGAAGTGATCAAAGTACAATTACAGAATGTAAAAGGCAAGTGCATATGACAATCCTATGACTTGAAAATTTCAATTGTCGTGATCGTCACACTGATTGGGACCCCCTAATATTGCATCAAAGGCAAATGAAAAGTGAATCATTTGCAAGTGTATACAGAAAAACTTCCCTGTTTTTACTGCTTATCCACTGATGAACTACTGAGGGACATAGAAAATCATGCCTGAAAAAGACATGTGAGTGGAATGATCATAGGCAGCAATATGTGCATAATTCAAATTTCTATGTTTAAGGACACACGTGTGATGGATGTATATAATATTAAAGCTGTCTGCATAGAATAAGCACTGATGATGGCCTGCTGTGAACAAAATGTGCCTTCTTTCTTATGTTGACACACTTTCAATACATACACATCATTTTTATATTCCTATCAGTCTTTTCTCATGTAACGTTTTACACACTTTCCATAACATTAAAATGTCTGAAATAATCAAGACTTTGAAATCACAGTTTCACACACACCGCAGCAATTTTAAGCATAATTGTAACTATGTTTTCAGTTTTCCATGTTACCATTTGAAACGCACAGTCCCAAAGACAGACACATCCGTACATTATCATCACGCTGTTTAGGGTTCGCGTGCTTATGACGTCTCTGGAGCGGCGAATTACAGAGTCTGCATGGCTGGCACGCGACTGTTATCGCTTATGAAGGAAGGGGAAGGGAGGTAAGTGGGCTGATAACATTTTCATGGCCTGGCAGTTCCCCCTCTTCATTCTCCCCACTCCCCCCCCCCCCCCCCCCCCCCCCCTTTTTTTTTTCCCCTCGTTCTCCGTATCATCTCATCACCATTTTCTTTCTCTCTGCCGGGAATCTCAATTCTTGATTGAATAAAGGTTTTCTGAGTTCTGAGTTCTCTCTCTCTCTCTCTCTCTCTCTCTCTCTCTCCTCTCTCTCTCCTCTCTCTCTCTCTTCTCTCTTCTCTCTCTGCCTGTCCCCCAATGATAATTAAAGTTGAAAAATGAACCTTGAGCAGTGCTATGGTAAGACATCTAAATAAAGATAAAATTTTTATCTTCTTTTTTTCATTTTCCTTTCTTTCTTTCTTTCCTTCCTTCCTTTCTTCTTTCATTCTTTCTTTTCCTTTTACTTTCTTTCTTTCTGTCTGTCGTATCAACCTTTCTTTCATTCAGTTCTTTTCTTCACAGTGAGGATTTTTTCTCTTGTTTCATTTGTATTTACTTCTTGTTCGTTCGGTTGTTTCATTAAACAGTGCATGAATCTCTTCAAGTTAATGCCATTATATTCTATAAGCACTTAAATAACAGCAGACTGTCTGATTGAAAATTACAAAATGGCATGATATAGACAGAAGACTTTTTGCAAACCAATGTTCATTTATAGCAATGGTAATTACTTTTCCTGTATTAGATCTAGTCTCTTTACAAAAAGCTGCAATTCAGGAGCGCAAAACAACGACTGTAACAATCAACTAACCAAACACATAAAAATGTGAGCATACACGCACACGCACACTCACACACACACACACACACACCACGCGCGCGCGCGCGCGCGCGCGCACGCACGCACGCACACACGCACGCGCGCGCGTGTATGTGTGAACAAATCAGAAGTGGGGAAAAACAAGTGCAGGCAATTTTGTTATTAAGATGCATTTCAATGACCAGAAATAGGAGGTCCTATGTTTCAGCGCATGCTATCAGATGGAATTCAAATATCAAAGGATGATGGGTGGATATGAATCCTTCCCAGGGGTTTTCAATTTCTCTCTCGCGATCTGGCACCAAGTAATAACAAGAATTTTTGCACAAGAGGATAAAATTGAAGGAAGAAAATCAGAAAGAAAGAGGCTAACACAGATCACTGAAAACACAATGCAGGAAGAGGAGTGAATAAGAAAGTAACTAAACGATCAAGCAAGCAAAGCAAGAAAAATCATAACTATTGTTATTATCTTCTAGTAATGAATTTATTTACATCTTTGAAAGGGTTGGTTTGTCCAAGATTAGCACATTATTATCTCCACAGCAGAGAAGAGTGGCCAATATAAACAATAATCAGCACGACTGGAAGCCAGATGACTAATACAGCATTGGCAGGATCCCCATAGATCAGAACTTCTGGGCGTAAGGTTTGTTCTGTTGGCACTTTTATGCCATTCGTTTACCTGTCTGTGGCGACTCTGGGAATAGTTACAGCCTTCACATGTAACACACACCTGGTGGCTGACTCATCCCAGCCTCCCCTTCACCTTCGTCCTTCTTCTATCTGTTCTACTTCCCGTTCTTGTTATTTTCTTTTGTTTCTTTCTTTGTTGATGTTGTTGTTATCCTTTTTTGTGGTCTGATCCCAAACAGCGAAAGGTCGTGGGAATCCTCCTCTACTATGCAACAGAAGTAAACCAGAATATGGTGACTGTCTCGTTTCAAAAGTGCCATTTTCATTTCACTGATTTGTTTGTTGGAAAAGACTTGCAATACCCATGACAATCCTCTGATTTGAGAAAAGTGTGATCGTCTTGTTCGTGTCGCTGATTTCGTGCCCCATGAGATTGCTCAATGTGTAAAAAAAAAAAAAAAAAAGAAAAAAAAAAAGAAATATGAGTCATCTCCATACGCACGCATAAATTGTAGCTGCTTTAATTGCTTCTCTGTGGATGCATCTCTGGGAAATGCCAAAGAGTATGCCTAAAAAGACATTGCTGACGGTGGTCTACAAGCACATGCATCCAGGAAAGCTGTTTTTGTTTTAGCTGCATCTCAGTGGATGCATCACTTACCTACGCCAAAGGGTCAGCCTGAAAAGAGACGTTAAGTACATTAGTTATGCTGACCTGTTAGTAACAAAACGTGCATAATTCTTTTTTTTTTCTTTTCAGTTTAAGGGAATATACATGATAAACACATACAAATCCAAAGCCGTCTATTGAAATACATACCGAAGATAAAGCCTGTTGGCGACAAAATGAATGGTTTATTTTTTCTTCTGTATTTGGCACTCTTTCAACGCACATAAATGATTTCTGTTTACTTTATCTTTCTCTCTCTTTATTTTCTCTTCGCACTTTCGACATGTTCACGCATCAAAAGCAACCAAGACTTTGATGTTAGAGTTAAACGCACATCACAACGATTTAATACGTAATTTTAAACAAGGTTTTTTTTTCTAGCTTTTCAGATTAACATTTGAAATGTATAATTTCACAGGCAGACACAACCATCTGTTATTGTCTTGCCGTTCCGGAATCAGGCGCTCATCACGCCTCTGGAGCGGAGAATTACAGAGTCTCCGTCGCTGGCACGCGACTGTTATCTGTCAAGGAATGAGAGTGGTGGGGGTGGAGGTGGGCTGATAACATTTTCTCAACATGCTAGTTCCTCCTCTCCCTTCCCCCTATCCTCTTTTACCCTCCCCCTTTTTGCCTCCTGCGCCCCCCCCCCCCCCCCCCCCCCACCACCCCCACTTCACCGACCCTCTCTCTGTGTCTGTCTGTCTGTCTGTCTGTCTCTCTCTCTCTCTCCTCTCTCTCTCTCTCTCTCTCTCTCTCTCTCTCTCTCTCTCTGTGCTATTCTGGTTGTCCTTCGTGACTGTGCAGTCAGAAAATTGGTGCACGTACAGGGTGTATTATGGCGTTACATCTATGCCATTGTGACAAATATGAATGGCGATTACTTTTGTTGTTTTTTTTCTTTTCAATTCATTCTCTTTTTTACTTTTTATGTATTTTGTGTAATGTATTTATTTTCAGTGTAATTTCTTCAGTTCTTTCCTTTGTTTTTCTTTTTTCTTTCGTTTGTGACAATAATTTCTCGGTTTAAATAAGCGTTTCAGGCTTCTCTTCACGATTAAGTCATTATACTTTTACACATTTGAACAATAGCAGACTGACCAGTTAAAAATAACATAACATGACATAAGAACAGATCGAAAGCTGTTGCTCATATACGGCAATAATTAATTTTCTCTCTAATGATTGATTTTTTTTTCAATTCAGACTCTTTTCAAACAGCTGAAATTCAGAAGTGAAAAAAACCAGATCCATACATGTGACAGGAAACGGTACATGCATGCAGTCAGTCCGAATTCCAACTTTAGTTTCACGATATGCCGACGTGGAATAATAGTGTTATTGAAACACAGCAAAAGACCTGAACGAAAAACAAACAGCAGCAGTGAAGCTCAACAGTGATGACTTGATATGTCACAGTACAGGAACAGAACTAAAGATGACTGAAAGGTGTGCAAGTGAGTAAGCTGGGATGGAAGTAAGGAAGGATGTAAAAAAGGAAGAAGGGAATGAAAGAAGGAAGGAAGGAAAGAAGACAGGAAGGAAATAAGACAGGGAAAAAGTACATGCATGCAGTCAGTCCGAATTCCAACTTTAGTTTCACGATATGCCGACGTGGAATAATAGTGTTATTGAAACACAGCAAAAGACCTGAACGAAAAACAAACAGCAGCAGTGAAGCTCAACAGTGATGACTTGATATGTCACAGTACAGGAACAGAACTAAAGATGACTGAAAGGTGTGCAAGTGAGTAAGCTGGGATGGAAGTAAGGAAGGATGTAAAAAAGGAAGAAGGGAATGAAAGAAGGAAGGAAGGAAAGAAGACAGGAAGGAAATAAGACAGGGAAAAAGTTTTTTAAAAAAGAGGGGGTAGGGGTGGGTGGAAGAAAAGACGAAAACATTTAAGGAAGGAAAGAAGTAAATACATAAGTGAGGAAGCGTGCGTTCCAGTAAACAGGCTACCAATTAGTCGAGCAACCAACAACTGGGCAAGCTATCAAACAACTAGATGGGCAAGTGATTAACTAAGCAAACAATTAAGTATCTTAGCAAGCAAGTAACTAGACGAACAAGCAAACTGCCAAAGGAACAGTCATGTTTCTAAGCAACCAAGCATGCGCCACGGAGGGCGAAGAAGCAAACAAAGAAGTATCTAAGAGAACAAACAAGAACATGTGATTAAATGGAACAGTAAGATGAAGCAAGCAAGTAACTAAGCATGCGAATAAGAAGCTGAATAATCAAGCAGATAAGCAAACAGATAAGCAAACAAGTAACAACCCAGACAGCAAGGGTCCTTGGACCCACCTAGGGCCCACCTAGGTTCTGGCTAGATTCAGCTTGTCCAAGCTGGAGCTAGCTAGAACCTAGGTGGACCCTAGTACCCTTGCTGTAAGGGAAGCTAGAATAATCAAGCACATCGCTTAGCTAATAAACACGCAACCAGACGAGAAAGGAAGCACGAAAAAAGAGTCAAGAAAATCTTTTTCCCAAACTGTGAAACACTTTCTTTGCAGAGTATCTCGCACCTGACCCGTGGACGATTTACGGATGTAATGATCACTTCTAAAAAGGTCACTAGCAATCCCAACATGCAGTGCGACTGGCCAATAGGCCATTTGCTTTTCTCATGCCGTAGGGCCTTCATTTTCCTCATGCCATTGGGCCATTTGTTATTCACATGCCCTCAGGTCATTTGCTTTTCCTATGCCATTAAGTCATTCGTTTTGATCATGCCATAAGGCCGTTTGCTTTCCTTCTGCTTTTAGGCCATTAAGCCCTTTGTTGTCCTCATGCCATTCGGCTATTTACTTTCCTCATGCCATTCGGCTATTTACTTTCCTCATGCCATTCGGCTATTTACTTTCCTCATGCCATTCGGCTATTTACTTTCCTCATGCCATTCGGCTATTTACTTTCCTTATGCCATTCGGCTATTTACTTTCCTCATGCCATTCGGCTATTTACTTTCCTCATGCCATTCGGCTATTTACTTTCCTCATGCCATTCGGCTATTTACTTTCCTCATGCCATTCGGCTATTTACTTTCCTCATGCCATTCGGCTATTTACTTTCCTCATGCCATTCGGCTATTTAATTTCCTCATGCCACTGGGCATTTGCTTCCCTCAGTAACTGAAAAATGAAAAACCAAGGTAAAAAAAAAAGAAGCCCGCAAAAGTACAACTAAAGCAAGAAACCTACATGATTTATCTTAGTTGCGCCAGATTAACTTTCAATTTATTTTTGTCCACTGCTTCCTCACTTTTTGTTTAAACTGGAAGTAGGAATTTAAGCAGAATGGCTACTACTCCAGCACTGCTTAAATGATTATTACTCCCAACGAGGGGGTTGTGTTTTCACTGGCGTCTGTTGGTTTGTTTGTCTGTCCATCAGCAAGATGACCCCAAAAGTACTGAACCTGTTTTACGAAACCTGATGGAAACATGAACCATTTGGGACGACTTCATTAAATATTTACGTGGATCTGAGTCAAAGAGTGGCTCCCGAATTTTTTTTTTAAAACTTTCTTTGACAATGGTAGATAAGATTTTTGACATGTTCATGAATTTTTCAAGAAACAATGTCCGGATTTTTTTTCTTTAATCTTGTTTATCAAATTATGAACGAACTTTGCCAGATTTCTTGCTGGTGAGGTGGATTGTGGCCGAAGGACGAATCCATCCAATTGTAGTCAGCATCAAAGGATTATCCAGAATCTCTTTGACCTTCAGTTGGTGGAGGTCTGTACACTCCCGAGTGCAAAAACAGAAACTACTGACCCGATTTTAACATTTGTTTAAAAGATGGAAGGTGGCCCAAAGACAAACCCATTCATTTTTTTGGGCATAGATCTGGATCGTAGGGTGCCTCTGGGATCCGTTCGACCTTGGCTTTGATTTCCGCTTTCTTGAGTGCCTTTTCGAATTTGTCTGTTTAGGAACGTAGTGGGATTTATTGTCAACGATCTGCAGTATTGTCTGTTCTATGTTTGTCTACTTGGCGATGATGGGAACTCTCACATTACAACTAGCTCTCCCACCTTCTGTTAGTTCTGTGCATATAAGTTTCTATTTTCTGCAACACGCATTTTTCTTCTGTCTTTTTTTTCTTTTCTTTGCTGTCCACAACTGTTTTTTCTTCTTCTGCCTTTCTGTACCATTTTCCTGAATCTGTCTTGCTCTGGCGATTTCTCTACACTTGTATCTGATTACAGTCTATGATATGTCAGCTCGGTTGTTTTGTTGTTTTTCTTTCTTTCTTTTCTTCTTCTTTTTTTTCTCTTTACGCTGGTGTCTAGGTAGTGAAAATGTTGTACACACAGTGCACCGTAGACATGTGCTTTCCATTCTAGGGGGTCCATTTCCCATGGGACGCTACTGCCTTTTCTATGGATTGTTTGTTCATTTGTTTTGTTACATTTGAATGTTCTTGCTAATTTTCTTTGGGATTTTTTTAAAACCTGGTTGTGAGAAATAAATGAGCCGGAATGGCTGGCGGTCGTATCGGCTGTAAGAATGTCAACAGTTTAGTTAGCATATCATGAACTGCTATTGTTGTGTGTTTCTTCTGCAGGATTTAATCTTTTCTCAAGACCTGATCTGCTCAGAATATGACCTCTTTTCTCTCCTGTATGAGTTTGACAGTCTAGAGGGGCATGTGTGGTTGGCTGGAATCTATGCATACATACATATATATACATATATATATTGCTTGCATGCAGAGCTGACAGTTTGAACCACCCGTAGTGTCACATTTTTAGGCTTGAAAACCCTCTCTGTCTACACAGCAGTAAATTGGTCATGATTCATTTCAGGGAATGCTAAAGGCAGAGGTAGGAGAGGTCTCCGCCTTCCATCATGCAGTGCCAAAGTCATAGTGAACTTCTGACAGGTCACTGTCCCAACGGTCGATAGGCTATGGGAACATTGTCTTAAATGAATAGACAGATAGAACGACAGAGAGAGAGAGAGAGAGAGAGAGAGAGAGAGAGAGAGAGAGAGAGAGAGAGAGAGAGAGAGAGAGAGAGAGAGAGAGAAGAGAGAGAGAGAGAGAGAGAGAGAGAAGAGAGAGAGAGAGAGAGAAGGAGAGAGAGAGAGAGAGGAGAGAGAGAGAGAGAGAGAGAGAAGGAGAGAGAGAGAGAGAGATAGAGAGAGAGTGAGAATCCTGGCTTGGAGGTTCAAATCTTCCATGGGGCGAGTTTTGTTTTCTTCCCCTCTCCACTAAAATGTTAATAGAAGTCTGGGTACTAGTCTTGAGGATCAGGCAATAAAGTGAGACTATACACGCCGCAGGCATTTTTCACATGTGAAAGAACTTACGGCAGCAGGGAAAATATCCTTAGAAAAATGTGGTAGGAACATCTACTTTGATAGATGACGGATGCAGAGGGGAAGAAAACATGGTTGTGCGATACTTCGGCAATGTGGTTCACCCTCCTCCTCCCCCTCCCTTTGCCCCCTGCCCATTCCCCCCTTTAATTAATGAGAGCAGCGTGAATGTTTACACTAACATCATTTTTCAACGCTGTCTACAATACAATGCAGACATGATGGTTTTGCGAGTGTGAGTGTGTGTGTGTGTGTGTGTGTGTGTGTGTGTGTGTGTGTGTGTGTGTGTGTGTGTGTGTTGTGTGTGTGAGTGTGTGTCTGTGTGTGTGTGTCTGTGTCTGTGTGTCTGTGTCTGTGTGTGCTGATGTGTGTGTGTGTGTGTGTGTGTGGTGTGTGTGTGTGTGTGTGTGTGTGTGTGTGTGTGTGTGTGTGTGTGTGTGTCTGTGTCTGTGTGTCTGTGTCTGTGTGTGCTGATGTTTGTTTGTGTGTGTATGTGTGTGTGTGTGTGTGTGTGTGTGTGTGTGTGTGTGGTGTGTGTGTGTGTGTGTGTGTGCCGCATTATGATGGAAAAACTGCCGCATTATGATGGAAAAACACCTCCAACACCAAAAAGATCTATACCACAACTTCATTGACTTCAAAAAAGCCTTCGACAGAGTGTGGCACGAAGGACTGTGGCATGTTTTGAGAGGCTTTGGCATCGAGGAGGGACTAATCCAAACCATCCAGTCCCTGTACAACTCTGCCAGTAGTGCAGTCCTCCTCAACAACAACATCGGAAAGTACTTCAAGGCAACGGTCGGTGTCCGTCAAGGATGCCTACTCTCTCCGGTGCTGTTCAATCTCTATCTGGAAAACACCATGAAAGAGACTACATGATTTTGAGTCCACAATCTCCATCGGTGGGCGAACGATCAACAACCTACGTTTCGCCGATGATATCGACCTGATGGGGGGCAGCAACAGCGAACTGCAGGGTCTCACCAACAGACTGGCAGACACATCAAAGGCATATGGCATGGAGGTCAGCTGCGAAAAGAGCAAAGTCATGGTCAAAAGCGCAAACAACACCGCTGCACGGATCACCATGAACGGCCAACAGCTCGAAGAGGTGGACGCTTTTAAATACCTCGGCGCCACACTCACAAGGGACGGACGCTCCACCACCGATATTAAGACCAGGCTCGCCATCGCAACATCCACCATGGCAAAACTTGATAAGATCTGGAGCAGCACAGACATCAGCTCCCCAACAAAGATCACATTATACAAAGCCTTCTCTATACATCCTTCTCTATGGCTGCGAGAGCTGGACCATGACAGCTGAGACGACCAGAAGAGTCCAAACGTTTGAGACCAAGTGCTACAGACGCATGCTAGGGATCTCCTGGAAAGACCACAAGACCAACGACTTCGTTCGTGCCCAAATAACATCACGGGCAGGCCCGCAGGAACCCCTCCTAGCGCTTGTGAAAAAGAGGAAGTTGACATGGT
>CM031597.1:84065224-84075838 GCA_018398815.1 Conus ventricosus
AGGCAGGGACAGACAGAAACCGAGCAACAGAGCAAAGAACATGGCCTGATGATGTCTGACAGGAAAACTTTAGGTCTGCCAGGCCTCCTGGATACTGTGGCTTTCACGGGCTATTCTTTTACTGCCGTTCTGTCTGTTCGTGAAATGGAACGAAAGAAAAAAAAAACGAAAGGGAAGAAAAAGAAAACTGTTGCCTGCAACAGTTGGCATTGAGGTGAGAAGATTGGGTGCAGGCCGCAAGCGTGGGAACCAAAATGCTCTGCCTGTTTCAGCAACACACCTGAAGACTTGGGGGATGGTGATGGTGGTGGTGGTGGCGATAGTTTTATGTACACTGTCGTCCCATTCGTGAGGCAACAGCGTAGTGCCAATGTTACGTATGTGTTCTTTTATTCCGACCCTAACCCCCCCCCCCCCCCCCCCCCCTTTTTTTTAATTTTTTTTTTTTAGGCTGCCGACTGATTCATATTTTAAAACCTCCTTTCTTCGTCCGTGTGTCTGTCCATCTCTGTTACTGTTTGAGTGTTTATCTCTCCTTGTCTTTCCCTTTTCTTTTTGTTTCTTCTCTTCTTTTCCCTTGTCTTCTCTCTCTCCCTCCTTCCTCCCCTACCCTCAATCCCTCTCTCTCTTTCTCCCCCCCCCCCTCCTCTCTCTCTCCTCTCTTCACTGGGTCGCTCGCTCAGGCTGAGAGACAGACAGATAGCGACAGAGAGGCAGAGAGAAAGAGAGACAGAATGTGTGTGTGTGTGTGTGTGTGTGTGTGTGTGTGTGTGTGTGTGTGTGGTGCGTGCGTGCGTGCGTGCGTGCGTGCGTGCGTGCGTGCGTGCGTGCGTGCGCGCGCGCGCGCGCGCGCGCGCGCGCCGCCATACAATTTCCACATTTTGCAGCTGTTTGGCTGACAGTGAATCTCTTCCCAGGATGAATGACCAAAAGGGATCTAAAAAGAATTCTGGTTGTCGGGAATAACTCAACACATGTAAGCCGCAGTACAGATTTCATGGAGTGCGCAATGCATTTTTTTCTTCTTTTTTTTCTTTTTTTTTTGGTGTGTTTTTGTTTGTTTGTTTGTTTGTTTGTCTAGTGGGTGGGTGTATGTGACTGATATCTGCTTACTTGCCAAAGACTCTTGATTTTGTTGTTTGTCTTTTCCGTATCGTCTACTGGAAACAGTGACTGGAGAGGTGCTAGAGGTCTCTTTACCAGCATTCTCTCGCCCCATCCCCTCTAACCTTCCCATTTCTTCCTCTTGGTCCAACACGTGCCTGCTCTCCCCATTATCACCCATCTCTCTCCATCTCTCTCCGTCTGTCTCTTTCTGTCTGTCTGTCTGTCTGTCTGTCTCTCTGTCTCTCTCTCTCTCTCTCTCTCTCTCTCTCTCTCTCTCTCTCTCTCTCTCTCTCCCTCTCGTACTTTGGAGAGGTATCCAATACCACTTACAATTTTGTTATTATTACCATCAAGGTTTCAAAACAGAATCCAATGGCACCTCTAAGCAGCTAGCTTAGGATAGAAAGAAAAGTAAAATGAGACAAAAGCACTGAAACGAAATAAGTTGCATAAAAACTAAAATCATTCTATAAAAAGTAGTAAATATAGGGAAGGGTTGGGGGCGGGTGGGGAGGAGGTCTTTGAGCTATGATTGAAGAACAAAGGGAGATCAAAACGTCTCAACTGTCAGAGTGGTCATCGTCAGTCATGTCAGTGTTGATAGCAGCTTAACAGTGTATTAGAGAGAGAGAGAGAGAGAGAGAGAGAGAGAGAGAGAGAGAGAGAGAGAGAGAGAGAGAGAGAGAGAGAGAGAGAACTTGGACTCGAACTCGAACACTTTAATGACTTATAGCTCGAAGGTCTCTATCACAGTGTGAGTGGTGTTACATTACTTATTTGTTTCCCATTCCATGCGTAGACATCAGATTAGACAAACAACAAAAATATAGCAGGGGAAAAAAAAACGAAAAATAATTAATGTTTGAAACGTTGGAACCAATTCTACAACCAAGAAGGATAATGTAGAACATGCAGTCATTTACTACATGATTCACCGGTTGATGAAGGATATGCAGATCAGAAATCATACAAGCACAAAACAATGCATGCCCTGGTGCTTTAACCTAGGATAGAATAATTCGGGCAAAGGAGTACGCGGACTCTCTCTCTCTCTCTCTCTCTCTCTCTCTGTCTCTCTCTCTCTCTCTCTCCCCCCCTCTCTCTCTCTCTCTCTCTCTCTCTCTCTCTCTCTGGGTGGTCTTTCCATAAAATGTAAAAGAAAGCTTTGCGGGCTTTGTGCCCATCTCAGTGACTATCGCTTCTGTTGTCACATCATTGACAAGTGGTGTGTGCGCGCGCGCGTGTGTGTGTATGTGTGTGTGTGTGTGTGCGTGTGTGTGTGTGTGTGTGTGTGTGTGTGTGTGTGTGTGTGTGTGTGTGTGTGTGTGCTCTTTACCGCACGCGTTTTGGGGCTTGAAGCTTATGAAACACCCAGAGTGTTTGGCTACAGGAGACACGCGCCCATATGCGAACACATACTACCTCATATGCGTGTGCGCACATACACACAAGCGCAAGCACAGAAACAGAGAGAGAGAGAGAGAGAGAGAGAGAGAGAGAGAGAGAGAGAGAGAGAGAGAGAAGAGGTGGGTAGATAAACCGATACAAAATATGTCACAGATGTAAAAATATGAATGTCACATTACCAAATCTCTCTCTCTCTCTCTCTCTCTCTCTCTCTCTCTCTCTCTGTGTGTGTGTGTGTGTGTGTGTGTGTGTGTGTGTGTGTGTGTGTGTCTGTGTGTGTGTGTGTGTGTGTGTGTGTGTGTGTGTTCTGTGTGTGTGTGTGTCTGTGTGTGTGTGTATCTGTGTGTGTGCGTGTGTTCGTGTGTTTCCTTTGTTTGTTGTTGTTTTTTTAGTTTTTGATGAGGAAGCCTTCACTGGGAAATAAGGTAGATTGGAGCCAACAAACAAAACAAAAAAACAGAAAAATCTTTGAATGGGAGTTTTTACTGGGAGGTAATTGTAGACACACACAAACCCCTTCTTACCTATATGTATGTACGTATATCCGAGAGTGCGCGCACATTTGTGTGTAAGCGTGTATGTGCGTGCGTGCATGAGTGCGTGTGTGTAAAAATGTTTATCCCATTCTCTTTCTCCTCCCCCCCTCCCCCACCCACCCTGCAAAACATTTAATTCTCTCGGCGGCGATAATAGACGCTTAAGACGTTGCACAGTGAGAGAGGTGAAATCAACAAAACTGCTCTTACAGACAGACAAAATGAAATATGCAGACTGCAAGGTACACCAAGATAGGCCTTCGATTCTGCAATGCACTTCACTTCCATGTCATAGTGTGAGTGGGGAGAGGGTGTGTGTGTATGTGTGTGTGTGTGTGTGTGTGTGTGTGTGATATATTCTGGTCTCTTTATCAGATTAACCGCCCATCTCATCCGCAGAACTTCGGGGGAGGTAGCTGGGAAGAAAAGCGAAAGAGAGAAAAAAGGCAAAAGAAGGAAAGAAAGTAGAGAAAAACAAAGCAAAAAAGAGAGAAAGAGAGTAAAAGGAAAAAAAAAACGAGGAAAAAAGTGAAGAAGAAAAAGAAGAAAGAAAGAAGGATAAGGAGGAGAATAAGATCAAAAGAAAAAAATAGAAAGAAGAAAAACAAGTAGAACGAGAAGAACAAGAACAAAAAGGAAAAAAGAACGAAAGAAAGCAAAAGAAAGAAAAAAGAGAAAGAGTACAAAAAAGGAAGAACACAAGAAAGTACCGAATGAAAGAAGAGAAAAAGGCAGACACAAAAATGAATCAATGCTATAATGAAAAACGTACGACCTAAGGAAAGAACAAAAAAATAAGCCGATAAAAAACAACAACAGATAAACAGATAGAAAAACAACCACTATAACAATATGAAGCTATCTCTGTTGTTTCAGCCCGGTTGGGAAGAATGTGTATGCACAACGCAGACTGATTTATTACCATCAAGGCCCTCATGGAGATCACGAGACAAGGTCATACAAGAAAGAGTGCATGACGTCTATCATTAAATGAAGATTCGTCAACATTTCATGACACGTCACAACGTCTAGGATCTTTGTTTTAATGTTTTAACGTCACCTTGGATATTGCATTGAAGCGAGTCAACAGCTAGGCTGAGTATTCTTTAGTGGGTGTCCTCTCGGCGACCCTGTGTGTGTGTGTGTGTGTGTGTGTGTGTGTGTGTGTGTGTGTGTGTGTGTGTGTGTGTGTGTGTGTGAGAGAGAGAGAGAGAGAGAGAGAGAGAGAGAGAGAGAAGAGGATGACGATTTAAGGCCGGGGCCTGGTCTTACAATCTGTCCTTGACATGAAAACACTACTTCAACACATCATTCACACTGACAATTCAACATAACAAAAGTGTCATGTAATTCTACGGTGACAAGTAGATTTACATAAATATAACAATGACCAGGAGGTGTCAAGTTCCAACCCCATCAGAGACTCTTGTGGGATGTGTCGCCCGAAGTCGGCTCTTACATACAGTCGTTGATAGTGCGGGGATTCATGCGGATGGGCGTTCTGGAACACAACAATCGAGTTTCATTCACTTGGTGGACACGTTTCTGAGAGAGTAGTTCATGATTCCACATGGACTTTGGTCTGAGAATCCTTGTCCTCAAGAGCCCCAGTCTAATAAAACCCAGAGTGTCAATAAAACACCCTGACCAGTACTACTGGCATGTGTATTTCTCGGGCCTGATTGATGCTGGGGTTATGTTGTTGTTTTTTCAAGCATAATAGTAAAACCGTGTTGCAGAGTTTTAGACCAAACTGAAACTTCCTAAGATCCTGTCCATCATCCTCTCTGATTTCTTTTTTTTTTTTAAAGTCACAAAACCCATGAGTCTTCCTGCCCTGCTCTTGTGGCAACTTCGGTGTTTATGTCACCTACACATCCGTGCATACCTGTGATCAGTTTGAGCCAAAGTCCTCCATGTCCATAGCTTCACGGGGTCCAACAAGAGGTGGAGGAAGCAAAATTCTTGTTCTGGTTTAAAAAAAATTACTCGGAACTATACTGACTTCCATAAAAAACGCGAAAATTTGAAAGGCTATTTTTCGGGTGAAAAGGGGTGAATATACAATATTGAACCATTGTGGCAAGTTGTTTGGGTCCAAGACTCACGTGCAGTGAAAAAATTGTGTGAGCAACACATCATTCCCGGCATTGGAGGGTCAACAAAAATGGCAAACTGGTTGCTGCATGTGAGGCACGTGCACACCATGCAGAGCAAAGTTAACCAGCGACAAGTATGCAGGCATGCAGCCTTTATAAAGCCGCGCTACAAGGTTCAGGTAACGACTTGCCGTCTGAGCGCTACAGAGATGCCAAGACTACGAGCAGAGGAACGCAATCGTGCCCTAGGCCATCTGGAGGCTGGTGTGGATGCCAGGCAGGTCGCCAACATCTTTAACGTCCACATCTCAACCATCCATCGTCTGCAGCACTGCATGCGAGTCACTGGTACCACTTATGATCGTCCCCGGCCAGGCCGTCCTTGGGTCACCACACAAAGAGAGGATCGCCATCTTGTTCAAACCCATCGGCGGGACAGGCGGCAAACAGCCGCTAACACTGCTCGACAGGTGCCTGGGAATCTCCAGCAACGAATCAGCCTCAACACTATGCGGCGGCATCTTCAGGAGAACGGGCTGGCATGTAGGCGTCCTCACAGAGGTCCGGTACTGACACCAAGACACCGGCAGGACAGGCTGCAGTGGGCACAAGCCTGAATCAACTGGCGCAGGCAGCAGTGGGGACGCATACTGTTCTCAGATGAGAGCCGTTTTTGTATTGACATGGCTGACATTCGTGTCAGAATATGGCGTCGACCTGGTGAACGCTATGCTGACTCCTGTGTGGTAGAGCGGAACCCCTGGGGAGGCCCGAACGTTATGATATGGGGTGCAATTGGCATTAACCACGCCATAGGACCAGTCATCTTTCAGAACATTGGTCCTGGTCGCGGACAGGGTGTCAATGCACAGCGCTACATCAACCAGGTGCTCAGACCCCATGTCGATCCTTTTTTGCGCAACACCCAAACTGGACATTCCAACAGGACAATGCAAGACCACACACCACCAGGGCCACCCAGCAATTTCTTCAGCATAACAACGTCAATGTGCTGCCCTGGCCAGCCCTCAGTCCCGATTTAAACCCAATAGAACATTTTTGGGATGAACTTGGCAGACGGTTGGACCTCCTGCGTCCACGACCAGCAACAGCGGCTCAACTTCACCAGGCCATCGTCCATGTGTGGGCTGGTGTGCCAAGGGGACGCATCAACCACCTGATCCACTCAATGAGCCGCAGGTGTCAAGCAGTTGTCCATGCAAATGGTGGCCACACACGGTATTAGGACTTCAAGCTGGTTTGTCACGTGACCTTGGATTTTCCACACAAAGACATATTGCTGATGACATTTTCACACATTACCGGTGTAATGAATCAAATCACGTTGAATTCTCGCTTCCACTCTGTACAATTGTGACCAATAAAATTCACCCCCAACCTTCAGCTTGTTTTGTTTTCGCGTTTTTTATGGAAGTCAGTATATTTCAAAGGTTACTTCCCATTTGGTCTACTCCCATTTCGCCTACTCAGAAATGTGTGAGCACGACTTGGCCTAACGGCCTTCGTTCATTCGTCCTTCGTCCTCTCTCGGGCTTCGCCCTACTCTAATCTAAAGACCATCGATTCTGCTTTGGAGTAGACTGGGACACTGGTTACGCCAGGGGGGAGCCTTGCAGTATGGTCAGTATGGAAATAGACGAAATGGGAGTAGTAGACGAAATGGGAGTAGACGAAATGGGAGTAGACCAAATGGGATGTCACCATTTCAAATACTAAACGATGGCTCAGAAGTAATTCACCTTGAGCTTACGCACATTAAAGAGCTTGTGCCCTGAGTGACAGACGAAATAAGAAAATGTTCAAACATGAAATGATGTATGAACAACAAATAGTTTGACACAAGTTAAGTGCTATTTTACACACAAACTTTACTTACGTATACAAGATATAAATATATAAATTAACATAACTCCAGTATAATCAGTCTGTCTTTGCTTGGGCTGGCTTTTCCCCGTGTTATCTCATCATAAAGGGAGGGAATGTTCCAAGAATCGGAGTTGGAGTCCAGTGAGGAGGCAAAGACTTATCTTTAACGGAGGACAGGTGTGCAGATCTCTTTCCAGTTTCTGGCGACTGATCTACCACTTCTTGGAGGCTAGCGGATTGATTGCTTGTCTACATGGCCACACTGGAGTTTGGAATCTTAAACCTGTGCTGGAACATTTTCGTTGACGTATCACAGTATGGACAGGGGATGGTGGCAGCCGTTGGAGACCAGTGTCAACAGATCTCCAACTGCTGCCGCAGTCTCCTGTCCGTACTGTGACAGGTCTTTCCGGGCGCAGATCGGCCTGACCAACCATCTACGCACTCACCCCCGATCCCCGGATGACTAGGTGGTCTTCGTCGTCTCGACAGACAAACAACAAAACTGTCCTAGGCTCTCTGGAGATTACAGGGCCTGGTTTGTTGATGAGTGATGAGGAGTCCGGCTGGACAAGTCCTCACATTTTCCCTCTGACTTTCAGGCAAAGTTTGAGGTCTGAGCCAGCAAAAGTAACGCTAACCTTTGTGTATCAGTCTTACTTTTCAGTCTCCACTTTAGTTCTTCACTCAGCTTCGGGTGGATTTTACTAAGTAGTATGAGACAGTAAGAAACTGCTACACAATTGAGGGCAAATAAGTCCTCAATGTAGTCAAGCGCTCAGATGATATAATCAGGTAGTGGAATACACTTAGTCCAAATACACATGTTAATTAGAGTCACCTACTACAAAGCATTAAAACAATCAACAATATTCATAAGTCATCTCAGCAGATTTTACCAAGTGTTAGCATAATGTTATGCAGTCAAAATATAATATTCGTTAATCATCTTAACAAATGTTACAAAGTATTGCCATAATTCTATACTATTAAAATATAAGGCATGAATACAAACAATGCACAGTCTCAAGACTTAGAAAACTAGCTGAACTTACTTTCCTTCTGGGACAATCAGTGAAACTTGATGCAGGATCTCAGAGTAGGAGACATGCACATTCCCCTCTCTGACATACACCAGTGCCGCGTGTTACGCACTAAAATTCTGCTGTGATCAGTCTTACAGCCTACGGTAGATCAGTGAAGCAGGGAGGCTTGACCTCCCCTTTTTGAGTGCTAAACTAACCTAAGCTGATTGACAGACTGTCAGAGGGCCAGGATAGCCAATAAAAATCGTTATGGAAAAACATTAGGGGTAGTCATCTAAAGCAGGGGGGAAGTCATATGGATGGAGACAATCACTTTTTAATACAAGCAGAGTGAACAAAGAGGGTGGTAGAATGAGAGGGGGGAATGTTAGTGATCTGGAAGGAAACGGTCATTTCCCAACACGTGCTCTGCCACATTTTGTAGTTGGATTAGAAATGACAGTCTCTAAGATTCTGATGGTCTTTAGCCTTTATGCTGCTGAACAAAGTTACGGTGTCCACATTTGCAAGACACGTGCAGACACTCACAGCAATGAAACACGTGGCCGGTTCACAGGATTCATGCAGAGAACTGACAGAACGGGGCGTCAACATCGCGGCAATATTACCTGGGAAGCAGGACCGAGAGGGGAACAGAGATGGGGTGGTGATGGCTTCCTCTATAGTGGTGTGAGTGGCCCAGTAAGTGATTTTCACGAGAAACTCGCCACTATCAGATAAGACATGGGGAGGAAAGGACTGGTGCGACGACTTGTGCCACAGTTACGTCATAGGCCTAATTCTCTGCCAAGTTGTCGTCGGCGTTGCGTATCTTATCATAGAGTGGGCATGGAAGAAAGAAAGCCGGACAGAGGGGGGGGGGGGGGGGGGGGGGAGGGGGGATGAGAGGAGAAAAGGACTGGGAGGATGAAGGCGGGCACTGTAAAACGACATAGACTGATAACGCTAAGTGCTGTTTGTGAGAGGGAGAGAGAAAGGGAGAGTGAGTGGATCGTGATGGCTGTCAAGTGTCACATTGCGGTTTGTTTGTTTTTAAATCACTTCCCTTTCCTGAGGTAATAAAGAATAAAAAGTGAATACATTAATAAGAAAGAAATGAGGGAGAAGAGTGGGAGAAATGGCCCATGAACGACAAACAGATTCTCCCCAGTGTTCCAGAATGCCGTCCACTGAATCAGCGCTTACAGAAGGTTGGCAGTTTCTATTGTCAGCTAAGAACAAATGTGTCCCTGGACAATGTGACCTGCACATGTGTTATTGTTGTTGCTGTCGTTGTTATTGTTGATTTTATTGCTATTTTCCACTCTTACCACAGGAATGGCAACAGTTTGTTGGAGGATCTTCACACATCGTTTTAATGCTTAAAGTACTTTAGAAATAAGTGCGTTTGGCTATCACACACACACACACACACACACACACACACACACACACACACACACAGAGAGAGAGAAGAGAGGAGAGAGAGAGAGAGAGAGAGAGAGATGAGAGAGAGAGAGAGAGAACAAGACAAGACAAAAATGTTTATTCGTATTACCAAAAATAGCCTTGCATAATCCATTACCAATCGGGAAGGTTAGCAAACTAAGATCTCTCTCTCTCTCTCTCTCTCTCTCTCTCTCTCTCTCTCTTATATATATATATATATATATATATATTATATATATATATATATATATATATATATACAGTTAAAACAAGTTAAAAGAGGAATCTTAAAACTATCTACAAATTTGTTTCGAGCGTGTTGCGCTGTCATCAGGATGGTTTTTGGTTTGCCCACCGCCGATGTTATATGGCGTGTGGGCTCCCGTTTGCGGTTGTTTGCACGTGCGGGTTGGCTGCACGTGTTTTTGGGGGCTTTCAGGTTTTTGTTTGGGGTGTGTTCACTAACAACGATTTCCATTTATGCCTGCAGTTGTTTACTATTTCTGTTTTGGTGTTTAAAGTTGCTAAGTGTGGTTTGCATAGTATTAACCATTTTTCAGTTAAACATAGGTTGCACCTTTTTGAAACATTGCTGTATGGTGATGCTCTTTTTATGATTTTCCAGGATATATTGTAGCTTGTTTTTGCGTCTTTAAGTTTCCAGATATATTTGCTCAGTTCCAGACAACAACAGAAATAAAAGCAAGAAAAATAGGAAAAGAAAAATCATATGGTATAACCCCCCATACGACGGGAAACTCAAAACAAGCATAGGGAAAGAATTCTTCAAAATCCTAACAACTTCATTTCCAAAAGAACACAAACTGTCCAAAATATTTAACAAAAAACACTGTCAAACTATCGTACTCATGTATGCCCAACCTCAAAAACCTAATTGACGCATCCAACAAAATGAAAATCAACACAGCAAAGAAGGTGAAGAAAGAAATTTTGCAATTGCACCAGAAAGGAGCAGTGCCCACTAAACAATAAATGTCTTCACAACACATTGTATACAGGCTATGTGCATCAGAAATGAAAGAACAACATAGGATCACTGAAAACCACTCAAACAGATATGCAAACCACAAAAAGTCAATAAAA
>CM031597.1:84080938-84095938 GCA_018398815.1 Conus ventricosus
CCCCCCCCCCCCCCCCCCCCCCTACAGCCCCCCCCCCCCCCCCATATTAATTTTCTTCTAAATATTTTGTTCTGTCTCCTTTGCTACGTTCTCGAGGAGAAAAAAGATTAGCCGGCGCTTCTTTCCCTACACTATTGAGTGGCGAATCAGTGTAAGTCGACACGATGCACAACAGGAAGTTCACCTCGGAAACATACTGATCCCGCTTGTTGATTTTCTTCAGTGAAGCATGACATGCTGGCCATCGATGAAATGGAATCAGCAGTTTTTTTTTGTTATTCTCTTCTTCGTTCGACGAAGGGAGTGGAAAGGGAAGTGGAGCCGGTGGGGGAGGTGAAGGGAGGGGGGGGGGGGGGGGGGGGGGGGGGGGGGGGTAGGGCGTGAGCAAGGGTAGTAGCGCCGTTCAGCTCCATGTAAAAAAAAGAGTCGCAAAACAACGTTTCGAGCCGATAAGAACTACAACATTTTTTTCTGCGTTTTTTGTCCGACATACTTTCATGAGAGGTACCGATCGGTTCGGGAACTGTTTTGCGCGAGCTCTCAATTCACAAGTTGTTCTAGTTTAGCAAAAATACGTTATTGCCAGAAGTTGATTTGTTGTCGTTGCTTTTTTTCATCGGCATCAGGAAGGGAGGGGGTTAAGGTGGGAGGTGAGCCAATAAACCGCGCTGCTGGTAGGCCCGTGCCTATGCTTCGATCGAACAGTTTCGAAGTGTAATGACTCCAGTCATTATTCTTTGAAACTTATCTCAATCAACCTGTTACCTTTAGTTGCGTTGTCTGTTGAACCCGGGTAATTTTCCTTTGATTTGCTTTGGCTCTTCAAGCGTAAGCTGAAAGATGTTTTGCTATTTTGATTATTTAAGACTTACTGAGTACGTACACACACACACACACACACACACACACACACACCACACACATGTGTGTGCACTCACCACACACACATACAATAATAAATGGCTCAGCCAACGTTAGGCAGGTAACTCAAGGTCTGACCAGCGCGTTTCGCTAAAGCGTAGGTCAGACATCTGCTAAGTCGTAGCCACAAGACCTTCTTCTTAAATTCTCCTATCTTAGTCATTATTAATTAATTTAGCCATCAGCTTTAAATCATGCGCAGTGTGGTCCTGAAAATTAGCGGGTGTGGTGTAGCATACATGGACTAGTCCGCATGCAGTGACACCTTCCTGATGAAACTCAAACTCAAACTGAGACTCACTTTCGGTAACTTATTTCTTCACATCGTTCCCTTCCGTTCCCCATGTTTCCATCCTTCACTGTCCCCCTTTGAAGTTCATAAGACTATGATGTTTTATCCGCGGCATCGGAACCTCCGCAACATTACAGGTGGTGCTTTACGCCAAGCACTGTCGGAGGACTCTCACAAATTACACGCTGAAGACCGAGCTAACTGAAAAGCTCTGATCCAGGTGATGAAAGTCGACTCTGAGCAAGCAGACGTAAATAGTTCTGTTGACAGAACGAAACTCGACGATTCCCAGTGCCATCAATGAAGGGTGTAATATTTACTTATTTGTTTATGTTTGTTTATTCTTTTACTCATTCGTTCATTCATTTATTTATTCATTTATTCCTTCATTAATTCACTTGTTTATTCATTCAGTTTTGTTCTGTTCAAAGTTTGGAACTCAAGGATTTCAAATGCTGTGAGTGAAGAATGTATTTTTTTTTCTTTTCAATATCGTCTTTTTCATCCTATCTCCAACTCCCGACCCCCTCTCCACCCCCACCCCTCTTCAAACCCACCCCTTAAATAATTTTCATAGTGATTAAGAATTGTTCACTCACACTTGTTTTCCCCTACTTCTTGTCGTCTTCCGGCCAAAGGAAGACAAACACACCATGGTTTGTTTCTTAGATTTTTTTTTTCTTTTCTATTTCATTTTGTGGCTCAGTGCTATCGTGTTCGCTAGAACAGTCAAACAGCAGACGAGAACTAGACTCACCCGCTTCAAATCTAAACGGAGAAGCTTCGTTTTCATGGATTTGTTTCCCAGGCTATTCGATTTGTGGGTCTCAGATCGGCCGAAGGCCCGAAAGATTTATACATTCAAAATAAAGCAGGTGACTGCCACAAACCGTTTACGTTGTGGGCCAGTCCGGCAGAGGGCGCTGCAGTGGGGCAACGTCATTCTGGAGTCGCAGAAACAGTAATCTCGTGCTGAAACAAGCGCGAAGCGCGGTGTTTGTCGCGTTTTCCGTCTGGCTTAGTTTGAAAAATACTCACTCTCTAAATTGTGTGAGCCTCTTTGGAATCGGTAATTCCTCCTGGACGATTGTGTGGCGTAGGTTCTCCAACCTGCGGCAGTGTGACGTGGGCATTATGTCACGTGACATGCTATAAACGAGACAAGCTTCCAGATACTTGGTTGCTCCAGATTAAAACTGCCTGCGCCTCTTCGGAACATGTTTCACGCGGTAACATTGTCCTATACTACGGAGCTTAACCCTTCCGTGCCAGCACTGCTCCAGAGAGGCTGGGCAGACTAATGCCATATTTCAGATTGCGATGGCTAAGCCTTGCAAGAGTGTTTTGCTCTTTACCACGGCGAGAATGTAAAAAGTACTTGTTCTGATCCTACGAAAGAAAAAAAGTGGCCCGAGGATCGTTTGAAAAAACGATGATATAAGCATGAAATACTGTGACTGTCACACCAGCTGATGACGGGGACAGGCTGGACTGTAGGACAGGAGGCGCTGAATGAGTTAATTGTGTTGATGTCCACTGGATAGTGGGAAGCAGTCCCATTCAAGCATAGCCCTAATCTTTTCATGATGTAAATAGGCCCTAACTTTGTTATCCTGTTAATGTGTCCTACCCTTTGTTATCCTGTGCATAGGCCCTAACCTTGTTCTTCTGTGAATAGGCCCTAACCTTGTTATCCTGTGATTAGGCCCTAACCTTGTTATCCGCTGAATAGGCTATAACCTTGTTGTCCTGTGAATAGGCCCTAACCTTGTTGTCCTGTGAATAGGCCCTAACCTTGTTATCCTGTGATTAGGCCCTAACCTTGTCATCCTGTGAATAGGCCCTAACCTTGTTGTCCTGTAAATTGGCCCTAACCTTGTTGTCCTGTGAATAGGCCCTAACCTTGTTATCCTGTGAATAGGCCCTAACCTTGTTTCCTGTGAATAGGCCCTAACCTTGTTATCCTGTGAACACACCCTAACCTTGTGTCCTGTCTCCAACTTCGTTATCCAGTGAATAGGCCCTAATCTTTCGTATTCTGTGAATGGGCCCTACCCTTGTTATCCTGTGATTAGGCCCTAACCTTGTTATCCTGTGAATAGGCCCTAACCTTGTTATCCTGTGATTAGGCCCTAACCTTGTTATCCGCTGAATAGGCTATAACCTTGTTGTCCTGTGAATAGGCCCTAACCTTGTTGTCCTGTGAATAGGCCCTAACCTTGTTATCCTGTGATTAGGCCCTAACCTTGTCATCCTGTGAATAGGCCCTAACCTTGTTGTCCTGTAAATTGGCCCTAACCTTGTTGTCCTGTGAATAGGCCCTAACCTTGTTATCCTGTGAATAGGCCCTAACCTTGTTTCCTGTGAATAGGCCCTAACCTTGTTATCCTGTGAACACACCCTAACCTTGTTGTCCTGTGAATAGGCCCTAACCTTGTTATCCGCTCAATAGGCCCTAACCTTGATATCCTGTGAATAGGCCCTAACCTTGTTATCCTGTGATTAGGCCCTAACCTTGTTATCCTGTGATTTGGCCCTAACCTTGTCATCCTGTGAACAGACCCTAACCTTGTTATCCTGTGAATAGGCCCTAACCTTGTCATCCTGTGAACAGACCCTAACATTGTTATCCTGTGAATAGGCCATAGCCTTGTTATCCTGTGATTAGGCCCTAACCTTGTTATCCGCTAAATAGGCCCTAACCTTGTTATCCTGTGATTAGGCCCTAACCTTGTTATCCGGTGATTAGGCCCTAAACTTGTTATCCTGTGAACAGGCCCTAACCTTGTTATCCTGTGAATAGGCCCTAACCTTGTTACCCTGTAAACAGGCCCTAACCTTGTTATCCTGTGATTAGGCCCTAACCTTGTTGTCCTGTGATTAGGCCCTAACCTTGTTATCCTGTGAACACACCCTAACCTTGTTATCCTGTGAATAGGCCCTAACCTTGTTATCCTGTGAATAGGCCCTAACCTTGTTATCCTGTGATTAGGCCCTAACCGTGTTATCCTGTGAACAGGCCCTAACCTTGTTATCCTGTGAATAGGCCCTAACCTTGTTATCCTGTGAACAGACCCTATCATTGTTATCCTGTGAACAGGCCCTAACTTTGTTATCCTGTGATTAGGCCCTAACCTTGTTATCCTGTGATTAGGCCCTAACCTTGTTATCCTGTGAACAGGCCCTAACCTTGTTATCCTGTGAACAGGCCCTAACCTTGTTATCCGCTGAATAGGCCCTAACCTTGTTATCCTGTGAATAGGCCCTAACCTTGTTATCCTGTGAATGGGCCCTAACCTTGTTATCCGCTGAATAGGCCCTAACCTTGTTATCCTGTGAATAGGCCTAGCCTTGTTATCCGCTGAATAGGCCATAACCTTGTTATCCTGTGAAGAGACCCTAGCCTGGTCAGTCTGTGAATAGGCCTTAACACTGTTGTCTTGTCAATTGGCCGAACATTGTTATCTTGTGAAGTGAATTCTACTTTTGTAAATCGTATAAATTATATGCTATTTTTTTTCCTAAGAATTTTTTTTTTAAGAAACAATAACATTGTCGTTATAAATTACATTCAATTGCTTCAGTAGGAAACTGCATTCGCTCAAGTGCTCTCTATCATAAAAAAATCCTACCGTTCGACTGTCTCGTGCTTTCATCTGCAGGATTCGTGTTTACCAGTGATCACCGGTATTTCACCGGCCCAAATAACGAAATACTGACAGAAATGGCGGCTGCCAATATTACGTACCGATTTAGATTTCGTTTGGCCGATGGGATAGTGGACCGTTGCGTTCGTAGCATGACTTCCATCATTTGTTAAGCATTGACCAGGCTGCTGCCTTTGCCTTCGCCGGGCCAGCCATACCGGTTTTAAGAATGACTGTCTGTGGCACTGATACGAGTAAATACAAGATATGGCGATAATGAAGATGTACTGTGCGATTCTAAGCTACCGTAACATCCATTGCTGACGTCATCGGTCACTCTACGGAAGGAAACTTGTGATTTTGTGGACTGTTTGGTGTATGTGTGCGCGCGCGCGTGTATGTATGTATGTGTGTATGTATGTATGTATGTACATGTGTATATATATGTGTTGTTGTTGTTGTTGTTGTTGTTGTTGTTGTTGCTGCTGCTGCTGCTGCTGCTGCTGCTGCTACTGCTGCTGCTGCTGCTGCTGAGCTGTTGTTGTTGTTATTGTTAAGCATCAAAGCGTGTGTTTATCTAAACCAGCTTGTAGCGGACGAACTTACGTGAGGCATAAGGACAGCATTGTGCAACTAACCGACTGACCCGCCGTAGGCCAGCACCGCTTGTTTCCTGTCCAGATACCCAAGCTGTAAAGTAAACAACTCTGGTAGACGAAAGAAAGGTGGGGAGGCGGGGAAAGAGAAAAAAAACAAACAACATTTTTGCTGGCTCTGTGAAGGCACATTTGTTATCAGAGAGGTGGTTGAGATAGTACACCAGTCCCGAATATACAGGACACAGGTACGAAATCCTCTCGTCTGGCTCACTTGATAAGGTATACGTTGTTTTTTGTTTTTTTTATTCATGTATTTATCTATTTAGTGTGTATGTGTGTGTGTGTGTGTGTGTGTGTGTGTGTGTGTGTGTGTGTTGTGTGTGTGTGTGTGTGTGTGTGTGTGCTCATATGAGCATCAAGATGCGCAAGTGAAGTAGCAGCAGGATTGAGTATCTGAGTGAGTCTGGGTACAGGAAAGACAAGGGATATATAACAGAGCCTAAGAGTCGACGTCAGACATGGGAACACGCTTAAATTTTGGACACACACACACACACACACACACACAGAGAGAGAGAGAGAGAGAGAGAGATGAGAGGAGAGAGAGAGGAGAGAGAGAGAGAGAGAGAGAGAGAGAGTGGTTGACTGATTTGTAATCTTCACTTCCACGGGTAATTTATAAGCATGACAATGCTTTTTCCCATCTTGCCTTTGTTCCCTCAGGGACAAAAGAAATTAAAACACGTACACTAGTACACAATACAGACCTGATTATGACAAAAGCAATAATGATACCACTCTTTTTTTTTACCCTTTCTCTTTGTCTTTGTCTGTGTATTTCTCGTGTCATCCTTGCATCCTTTTTCTTCGGGCTCTCCCCCTCTCCTCTCTCTCTCTCTCTCTCTCTCTCTCTCTCTCTCTCTCTCTCTCTCTCTCTCTCTCTCTCTCTCACTCACTTTCTTTCTCTGTCGCGCACGCGCGCATGAACTTTTTTTTTCTGTACATCTCTATGAAAACATTTGATAATCGTTCGTATTCTCATAAATATGTTAAACAGCTCTTGAATTGAACAATATTGAATAGTGCCAAAAATCAAGACGAATGTAACCACTAGGAACGAACTAAAAAGAAAAAAGGAAGACAGACACAAGTAAACAATTTGAACAAAATACCATAGACACCAGAGCTACAAAAAATCCCAGACGAAGGTGGGATCATCTCCACAGCACAGTGCTCACTCCTTATTCCCTCATTTCCATCTGTCATTTGTGTGTTTCTGGTGTTATCTTTGCATCCCGTTTTCTTCGCATCTTAGTTTTTAAGATGCCGGAGGGATGGGTGTCAGTGCGTGTGGGGATGGAGGTGCATGGGAATTTAGACCTCATAATATATTCAAACCTGGACAGTCTACACTTTACCATGCACCAATCTTGCTACAGTAGTGTATGTATTCGTCATTATCAGAGCTTTTATTTGTTGTTGGTTTGTATTTCCTTTTTATTTTCATTTCGTTTTGTTACTTACAAATAAAACGAAAGAGTGTCAATATACCAAATATTGGTATGAATATATCCACATGCTCTGTATCAAAACGTCAAAATATTAGTCAGCATGCGAATGTCCATCAACAATAGAATACACAGTCTTGGTGAATAAGAGCCGGTGAAGCAAAAAAAAAAAGGGTGACAAAAAGTAGGCGGATGGAGACCCTAATCTTAAAAGAATGAAAGAAAAGCAGGTGGAGGGGGTAGGGGGAGAAGGACGGAAAAAAACCCGGAAAAAGCTGATAAAAACAGATATTTGAAGAACCACAAACAACAGGAATATTCTAGTTCTAAAATCTTACAAAAATAAAATCCTAAATACAGCTGTATTACTACCCTGTTCACTTCAACACGCACGCGCGCGCACCACCACGCATACACAACACACACACACACACACACACACACACACACACACACACAACACACACACACACACACACACACTAGCGCGCGCGCTTACACACAGTGCTACTACGACTGAGCCTCTTCATGTTATTGATGAAAACCATTGATTTTACTTTTATGTCTGATTATTGTCCATTGTGCTTCACGGCAATATGTAAATTTGTCCACTTAAATGGCTGATTAGTTGGGGATGATAGATGTACACTTTTTTTTGTATACTTAGTGTGTGTTCCCATAATACATATTCATGTTCAGCATTACATATATATATATATATATATATATATATATATATATATATATATATATATATATATATATATATCTCCATCATTAACGTGCCCTGATGAAGTCCAAAGAGGTCGAAATATTGGGAAATCATCAACGTGGTTGTTGTTTGTTTCTTTGTTTGGATATATGTATATATCCATTTACTATAATGACTGAAGAATTGTTAGCCTGCACTTGTTTTGCCCCCACTACTTAATTGTTCAGCATTATATATATATATATATATATATTTATATATATATATATATATATATATATATATATATATATATAGATCAGTATATTTAAAATGCCTAAAACAAATTTTTAAGTGCTCAACCTTGGGGAGCAACATTAGTTAAAACAAGTTAAAAGAGGAATCTTAAAACTATCTACAAATTTGTTTCGAGCGTGTTGCGCTGTCATCAGGATGGTTTTTGGTTTGCCCACCGCCGATGTTATATAGCGCGTGGGCTCCCGTTTGCGGTTGTTTGCACATACATGATTATATTTTTTTATTTGTTTTAAGTTTGTTCGATTGATTTTTAAATTTCCTTGCGCTCTAATGAGGTTTCTGAATAAATTTCGGGAGAGCGCGGTGGTTTATTCAAGGCACTCTTGAGTTCGGGTTGAATTCTATCTAAAGCAACTTTACATCGCGGCAGGCCAGAGGGGTACCTCTTTGCTTTGCACTTACGGTGTGTGGCCTGTGGGGCCTCACTCGGCGCCATGGCGGCCCTGTAGGCCCCCAGTCGCTCTCTCTGCGGACCAGTCCTTTTCACACGCCGCCTCTCCAGAAACCTGTCCTGTCCCAAAATAATGCTGACGTTGCAGTGTTAGCTTCATTTGGCGGTGCCATGATGAGTCAGTCCTCCCCCCGCACACCCCTACCCTCCTCCCCCCCCACCCCTACCCTCCTCCCCCCCCCCCCCCCCCCGGCCTTTCCCCCCCCCCCCCCCCACCCCCCCCCCCCCCCCCCCCCCACCCCGTCCGACCGGCTGATTCATCAGCACTATATACAGAAAGGAGGGAAGGAGGAGGGGAGGGAACGGCGAGGGGTGGGAGGGAGACATTGAGAGGAAAGCACCCATACACAGAGATGGGGCGCTCTTTTTTTTTTTTTTGAAAAGAAACATGTTTCCCCCTCCCTCCCTTCCTCAGTCCCCCATTCTCCCCTCCCCTCCCTCTCATCTCCCGCCACTTGCGAACTTATCATACTGCCAAACAATTTCCAGGAGTTCTGAGACAGACCTTCATGGTGCTGGTGAGCGTAGACACACTGGCTGGCTCACAACTGACTGACTTTGTATAGCAAGCGGCCAGATTCCCTTGCAAGTTCTCCAAAACATCACGATATCGGTTAGAAAGGTACAAACATCGTACATCTTCGTCTGCTAAAAACGACGGCCTGATACAGGGGAGAGGGAGGGTGGGTGAGACGGACACCACGGCTGGTTCAGTGCGGTGCTGTTGCGAGACAATAGGCAGAAGAGTGAATGCTATTCTGCTTTTTTCTTTTTCTTTCTTTTCTTTCTTCTTCTTTTTTTTTTTTTAAATCCCTAATGCGTGTCAACCATATGACAGCTTTTGACGCAGTTCTGGCGATGTGTTAGAATGCTGAACACATACGTACGAAAAGGGTTGTGGCAGATGGGTGAGTCCGTACTTTGTTTTGCTGTTTTAAGCTGGTTGTTGTTAGTTGTTTGCAGAGGAGATCGTATCCTCTCTCGTCTGTTGTTGGTTTCAGCATGATGACAGAAAGCTAGGGAATCAAGGTTAGCGGAACTTGGTGGGTCGGTTGCAATGTGGCTCAAGGACGGGCGAAGTCGTTACACTTTGGTGCAGGTGCTCCGTGGTGCGTAATGATGGTATTACTTCGCATGTCGTCGTTTCGGTTGGCTTTGTGAGTGTTTTGCTGTCGTCGTTGTTGTTGTAGTCGCTAAAGAGCACGTGGGAAAAATGTGTTTGGGTGGTAATGTTGGTGGAGGCGAATGGTGCATGCGTGTTTCGGAAATGTGTGTGCGTGCGTGCGTGCGTGCGTACAAGCGTGCGTGCGTGTGTACGTGCGTGCGTGAGCGCGTGCGTGTTTGTGTGCGTTCCCGCAGTGTGAGCACGTGTGGTGTGTGCGTATGTTTTGTGTGTGTATTCATGGAGAAAGAGAGAGAGAGAGAGAGAGAGAGAGAGAGAGAGAGAGAGAGAGAGAGAGAGAAAGGGAGAGAGAGAGAGAGAGAGAGAGAGAGAGTGTGTGTGTGTGTGTGTGGTGTGTGTGTGTGTGTGTGTGTGTGTGGTGTGTGTGTGTGTGTTCAGATCAGTTTATTGATCTTATTAAATATGTCTCTTCGTTGTTGATCAGATTAGAATCCTCACATACAAAAATCAATTTTCATCCCATTTCAGTTTATTCCTAGTCAACCAGACGGGCCTCTTTCAGGGTTGTTTGCACACAAAGAAAAAGTTAAGTTCGCTGAGTGTCCAAATCTTCGGACAAAACTGCCTGTACGGGGAAAAAAAAAAAAAACAACGAACGTAACATAATAGAGCTATTCACAACAACGACAACAACAAAAGATTATAATTGCGCACATCCTTTGGGCAGATAAGATCAGCATATGCTCAGCGAGCCTGTCGTGATTCTTTTGAATTTTTCATTTCCAGATTGAAAAAATAAGAAAAATCAAACCAATAACAAAAAAATACACCAAAAAGCCCATTCACCTTTGTCCCCGCGTCGGGTCATGGCTGATGATGAACTGGTCACGTTTCAAGAGACTGTTCATTTCACAACATCAAAGTAGTGAACCGTAAGCGAAAAAAATACCGCTTTAAAACGGAAAGAAAAAATAGTGACTGTACTGCTGTGCTTACTTTCCAAATAGGGCTGAGCAAAATAATGGATCGTTTTTCTTGTATTTGATATGAAACTGCAAGTTTTAAAAACAGATACCTTTTTTTTTACCGGTGGATATCAGGTCAGTCTGTTTCTTCACCGGTCTTCGCACATTCCAGGATAAAATGAAATTTAACCTATATAGAGACCACAAAAGGTTAAAAAGATACCTTTTTATACCCTTTTTAACCGGTGGATTTCAGGTCAAAACTGATTCGTCATCGGTTTTCGTGCAGTCCCTGATGAAATGAAATGCAACTGCTTTTACATTCATGTAGTTTAGCTTCTCTGCAACTTCCGGCCTACTTCACGTTGCAATCGAGTAGGCTACGAACAATTGAATCTTGATGAAATGACAGATTCAGCCGTAAAATATTAACAAAACGTTACGTACTTTTTCCTTCCAGTCTTGACTTGGATTTCGATTTTTTTTTAAAACAACAACCCAAAGAATCACTCCGCTGCAGAAAATAACTAGGTTCAATTTAATTCATTTTGGTCATAGCCCAGCCGACAGGAAGGGGCCATACCAGGACTGTAATAAAATACCTAGTGTAGGCCTCCCAAATAAAATACCCAGTGTAGGCCTCCCAAATAAAATACCTAGTGTAGGCCTCCCAAATAAATATACCTAGTGTAGGCCTCCCAAATAAAATACCTAGTGTAGGCCTCCCAAATAAAATACCTTGTGTAGGCCTCCCAAATATAATACCTAGTGTAGGCCTCCCAAATAAAATACCTAGTGTAGCCTCCCAAATAAAATACCTAGTGTAGGCCTCCCAAATAAAATACCTAGTGTAGGCCTCTCAAATAAAATACCTAGTGTAGGCCTCCCAAATAAAATACCTAGTGTAGGCTTCCCATTTTCATTTCCACGCATGAAATCGACGTAAAACGTACACTTTCATACACATTCATACCCAGACTCCATGAGTAGTTTTCTAATACCATTCAACCACGGAAATGTAACGTACACAGAGTTTGTATAAAAGCTTATGCCCTTCTGTGTCTGTGCCTTTCTGTGTCACACAGCAGCCCAAAATCTTATCATACGGCATTTTATTCAACATAAAAACCGGATTCAATCTAAAGTTGTAGTCAGTCACGGTGTTACATATTTTAAATTTTGAAATTTTGATGTAGTTATAACAGTGGAATTTACATTGCCCAGCTGAATATTTCTGACGTGCTTATTCTTAAGGGGTATGTGCAACGAGAATTCTGGAGAATGAATAGACCTGTTCCAAAGGGGTGTGTAACTTCACAAAGATGTAGGCCCTAGATCTCGATCTTGAGAGGTGTGTTCAGTGAGAAATCCAAAGAGACTGGATTTGTTACAGTCGGTTTGTCTGACAGAAACAAGGAACATCTTATTGAAAGGTCATTTTTCATTCACTGTTAATGTTATGCTCACTTTAAATGTTTTCTTTCCCTCGCAGTCAAGGTTCTATTTCTACTTGAAACATATCCTACATCAACAATATCACTTTTAACACTGAAGCCTGAAAAAAGAACATATAAACAAACAAAACATACGATAAGAAAACAAACCAAAGTAACACATAAAAAAAACTTGTGGAGGTTGAAGGGAAAGAGAGAGAGAGAGAGAGAGAGAGAGAGAGAGAGAGAAGAGAGGAGAGAGAGAGAGAGAGAGAGAGGATAGGATAGGATAGGATAGGATAAGAAGAAGGAGGGGGGGGGGAAAGAGGAGGAGGAGGAAGAAGAAGAAGAAGACGAAAAAGAAGAAGAAGAAGAAGAAGAAGAAGAAGAAGAAGAAGAAGAAGAAGAAGAAGAAGAAGAAGAAGGAGGAGGAGGAGGAGGAGAAAAAGAAATGATCAAGTCACCAATTATTGTTGATTCTTTTTTTTCTACCGCTTGTATATAATCAAAATCTCAGCTTCTTTCATTAAAGCTAAACTACTGGAGCATCATGATTAGATCGTGTACATATATAGCAGTTAGTTTTGAATGTGGAAAACTGGTTACAGTGTGACATTTGAACGAATGCACATGTCATCTATTCTGTACATACAGCTCTATAGAGCAGCCTTTTTTTTTTCTTTTTTTTCTTTCTTTTTTGCAAGAACTCTGTGTAAAACGTTTCCATCATATGCGCGTACTTTTCTGTGTTGTACTATATTTTATTTGGCATTTAAATGCTGATAATCTTGGTTTGGCACAGTTAATACCGCATGTGTAAATAAAAAGACTTGGCCCATAGAAATATAAGATCAAATGATTGGTCTGCTTTTGTTTTGTCGTCTATTCCAATGTTCACATTTTTCTTTCACATAATATTTTTCTTAACTCCTTCCAGAACTGTTACAATATAGGGCTGTACCACTAACAGCGATGTAAAGTGTCTCTTTCAGTTTGATAAAAAAAAGCATCTTTAGTTACTTTTCAAACATTTTTTTCTGTTAGATGACTGCATTCGAATCCCCCTTTTTCCTGGCAGTACATTTCAGCATTTGTTTTTCCAATATTTGATTTTATACCTGAAATATGTTAAGATTCTTGTGGTGAGCCAAAATGTTTTTACTACGATTGTTTAATCCCATTTTAATGTGAAGGGTATGCCGTCAACGAATTGACGTATCTTAAACTCTTTCTGATATTTTTACTCCATTAATATCCTCGTCTTCTCTGATTTTGCACGCTTATAATTCTACACCGAAGACAAGTAGATATTGTGGTGTAGGATCACCTTAAAGGCATCATCACTTCACTGGAAAAAATTGGGGCATTTTTCCATTAATTTCTACGACTGCTTTAGTATTATCATAAAAAGCATAATTATATCCAGTTACATTCATATTCACCAAAACTAAAGCGTTTGTTGTCTTTCTTCCAAATAGTTCCAAGTAACAGAATCAAATGCTTTTTCAAAATCAATTGAAACTATTCGTCTTGGTAGATTTTCATATTCCAAATAGTGTATCATATCATACAGTATCTCAGATTATCCCAGTGTACCTCCCTGATATAAATCCTGACTGGTCCTCATGTATCAACCCTAGTAAGACCGTTTAATTATGTGAGCTCTGTAGGTTGAACCTTTTTTGTATATCACATTTATCAGCGAAATCGGCCTCCAACACTTGGTGTATTCACTGGGTTTGTCTCCCTGTGGCAGACGTAGTGTTATGCCCTCTCTTTTTGTGTCACAGACATTTCTCCTTTGTAAAAACCTTCATTTATGGAATGAACGACAAAGTCCACCAGCTGTTTCCAAAAACGTTTGAAAAGTTGACGGTTAATCCACACGACCCTGGACCTGTCATCCAGCATATTCTGTTGCTTCCTCTTTTGTTTTGAGGCCTTCAAACTTGTCAGATTCAGACCTGTTCACTTTTGTTTTGAGGCCTTCAAACTTGTCAGATTCAGACCTGTTCACTTTTGTTTTGAGGCCTTCAAACTTGTCAGATTCAGACTTGTTCACTTTTGGTGACGCTTTTGTAAACGTAAGTGTAACGATGTCTTGCTGTTTACTTTCGTTCTATATTTTCTTTTTTTAAAATGTGTAGTCTCTTCTAATATTTCAATGGTTTCTGATAATACATAGCCCTTAACTGTCACAAAATTTAACATCTGTTTACTCACACTTTAAATGGTTCCTTGCACTGACATTCTGCACAATTTCTGTGCAACTGTGTGTGTGTGTGTGTGTGTGTGTGTGTGTGTGTGTGTGTGTGTGTGTGTGTGTGTGTGTGTGTGTGTGTGGCGTGCGTGCATGTGCGTGCGTGCATGTGTGTGTGTGCGCGCGTGCGTATGCGTGCAATTGCGCGCGCGCGCGCGCGTGTGTGTGTGTGTGTGCGTGTGCGTGTGCGTGTGTGTGTGTGTGTGTGATTGTGTATATGCGCGCGCGTGCGCGTGCGAGTCCGTGTACATATGTGTGTGTGTGTGTGTGTGTGTGTGTGTGTGTGTGTGTGTGTGTGTGTGTGTGTGTGTGCGTGCGCGCGCGCGCTAGCATGAATTTTAACGGTTTTAGACTTATATAGGGGGAAGACAGTAATTTGAGAATATTCAGACAGTTCCGTACAACTCATGTTCAGTTTTTGAAAAAAAAGACAAAGAGATTCAGATAGTTCGGTTCACACTCTTTACAGTCCAACCGAAGTTAGATACTATCTCAGGCATGAAAACATGTTAAACAAACAAATGAAAATACAACAACTAAAAAAATGTATACGCTGAAAAATTAAGATCATAAATGGTCGATTGCTCATTGGAAATACCAATTTAAGACGAAGGGCTCAGAAATCATCTTGTCAATAAAACTAAACGAAAAACTAACAAAACGTACTTTCTTTTCGGTTTCAAACTTTCAGAAATCATCAGGCTCAGGTAGGTTCTCTCGGCAAGGTCTTCATGAAGTCATCGGTAAAAATGCAGGTGCTTGAGATCTCGCCTGTCTTAAGGTCCTGCATTA
>CM031597.1:84103438-84105938 GCA_018398815.1 Conus ventricosus
AGCAGACCGGGGTAGGAAGAGAAGTACGGGGTCAGCCGGCATCATCAGAAAAGGATCAAAGTGGTCAAGGGGACATCACATCAGCATTTCCTCAAGCAAGTTTGTTCGAAGAGACTGGAAGACCTGTTGATGATGTACATCCAGAAGAGATAAACAGATATCTTGATCAAGCTGGGCAGCGAAGTCCTGGAGAAGTGACTCACTCCGACATGGTCAGCAGAAGGATGCATAGTTCAACTGATCTTACACAGCATGGAGATACGCGCGTTCCCCGTCGTCTTTCCGGTCCTATGACTTGTTCATCAGACGGCTCGTTACGACAGAGTGTTGACATGGACGTGGAGAGCGAGGATACTGAGGAGCAGGTGCTGAATTCTGACACAGAAGGAGTTCACCAACTATGTGTTCCTGCACCTCTTCCACATGATGGTTCTGTTGGAGGACCTCAACTTCTATCATCGTCAGATAAGTCCGCGGACACACTGTCTTCATCTAATCGTTCCTCTGACACACAAGCAAACCAACACACCACTGTTCCTGCCTCAGTTCTCAAAGAACCATGTATAACGGATTCCTCTTTATTTCAAGTGGGGTGGTATTGGCAGCGACGAGGAAGACAGTTCACCCGAAGTCGCCAGCTTACCCACGCAGTCCTCGTTCAATGAGCTTCAAAATACAGATTCCTCTGGTACATTCTGGAATATAGCCAATCCTCGGGATGAAAATCTCCACAAATCGTCACCGTCATCACATGTTAAAGCAGATGCATTTCATTTCTCCACCAGCTCCGCAACGGTGGCACTCCACAGTTCATCAAACGGCTCTCAGTTAGGAAGCGGTGTGTCTGTATCACTGTCACAGAGCATCGCACATAACCAGTCCTCACAGGGACTAGAGGGAAGCAGGGATGAGGATCAGTCTGCCTATCCCGAGAACGCCATTGACCTGGAACGAGAGGACTGTGAGGAGGAGGAGGAGCTGTGTGAGTACGCCCACCGTCTGGTGTCACGGGGCAGCGGGAGACCCCCATCTGGCGATCGGCAGGAATTGTGGGATCCAGTGGCCAGGCTGCTGTCTGAGGGAGACCACACGGTAAGAGCGGTTGTCCTTCGGTCATCTCTTTCAACTGTCCTCTGCTTTTGCCTTTTGGCTGCACTCCCTTACACGCTTGTTGACCTGCTGTAAATGGACCAAGTAACAGACTGTCAATACAATGCAGGTACCAGTTCGTCAAACCTTTGGTGTCGTCAGTCTTTTTTCTCCCATTTATCTTTCGTGTTCATGTCTGACGGACTTGTGAAGACTTTCCTAATCTGGAGACAGGACATTAAACTATGACGTTTGACGTTCCACCCAGCCGAATTCAGAAGAGACCGTTTAATAATGTACTTTGGATTGTAACTGCTGAATTTGGTGCTTGAAAATCGTATCTGCATTAGGTTTTGAATATCAGTTGGTGACTCTGTGTGTGTGTGCGTGCATGCGTGCGTGCGTGCGTGCGTGCGTGCGTGCGTGCGTGCGTGCGTGTGTGTGTGTGTGTGTGTGTGTGTGTGTGTGTGTGTGTGTGTGTGTGTGTCCCTCTCTCTCTCTCCTCTCTCTCTCTCTCTCTCTCTCTCTCAACGACACGCATTCGCTCTGTGTTCCAGCACTTCATACCCATCGAAGAGGTATTGAACCACCCAACAGAGGCACGCAGTTCGGCAGACGCTGCATCCCACACGCCAGGCTGAGAGCCCCTCGGCATCCAGCCGCAGAAGATGGAACCCTGCCACCCTGCCAATGGTCAGCAGAGTCTGGTTTTGCCGCGCTGATCGGTGTCGTCACTGCTTCTGACGCGCAGTTCGGTGGATACCACAGCCAGCTGGTTTGAACAGTCCGCAGCCTGTTTCCTGCAATGACCAGCCTCATACATGTTTCTCGCTGTAAGCAGGCTGAAACGTTGTTTCCTGCAATAACCAGCCTCAAACTTGTGTTGCCGGCAATAACCAGTGTGAAGTTACCTCCTGTAATAACTATACTGAAATTTGTTTCCTGTCATAACTGGGCTGAAATTTATTTTCTTCAATAACCAGGCTGAAACTTGTTTCCTGTAATAACCAGGCTGAAATCAGTTTTCTCTAATCACAAGGCTGAAAAATGTTTCGTGTGATAACCAGGCTGAAGGCTGTTTTTCGCAATTACCAGTCTGGCTCATGTTTCCTGACAGCCAGGCTGGAACCTGTTTTGTGCAATAACCAGGTTTCCTGCAATCAGTTATCTGAACCTTGTGCTTCCAACACTTTGTCCCATGGCGGGAAACTAGTGGGTGAGGTGTCACAGATGGTTGCAGCCGTTACGTTTCTGCATAGTAAGATATTTGAATGTTATGTATAATGAGGAAAGAAAATGTTTGTTGTCACAAGTGATGCAGGTACATTTAAAAAAAATTGTTTGTTTGTTTGTTTACGCAGCAACACGCGTGTGTAAATTAGTTCTTTTTTTTTCCTGGCACGACAATGCG
>CM031597.1:84113438-84285938 GCA_018398815.1 Conus ventricosus
CCCGGCCCGTCCTAGGATGAGGATGCAGGCGATAACAGAAAACAAAACGGTGATCCCACCCACCCACCCCACCACCACCCCCTGTGCATGTCGCCATGGGTGGCCTATGCCGTTCTCTATCGCCACGACCGCAAGCCAAACGATCGTGTTCTGATTGAAGACAGCACCAGTGGAAATTTGAGGATCTCGTGTACAAGCTGGAATCCGCGGGGCTGGTGGGCGACCAAGTCTGTGACTATGTATCAATGTCTGGGCGTGTCTGTTCCCTGCCGAACGCCCAAGGTCGTGATGGGTTTACGGTTTAACGTTCACACCCACCCCGTGGGATTTATGGCATACCGCCGGGATTACTGCCATCCCGGGAGAATAAACAGGCGGAGAAGGAGGGAGAGTGGCAAGAGGTGGGGGGGGGGGGGGGGGGGGGTAGGAGTAGGGGGGGGGGGGAGGGAGAGAGAACCTATACTCTGACATCACCAGAACAAAATGCCAGTTTTTATGTTGGTCGCCATCGCCGTCAGCAGGACTCAAAACTCACGATCTGTCGGCGAGCAACTCTAACGCCTGTATCCACGTTTCCCGAGGAGACACAACCACAATTCAGTTCATGTGAAGGGAAACGAAAATTACGGAACAAAACCTGCACTTACAGTGAAGCAGACTACGGTAAAATGGACCCGAACTGGAATGGTAACACACAGATGGTGTTTCGGTCGTCTGCACTACAGCTGCACGAGTTGGATATATCCGTCTTCAGCGCTGAAGAGTGCACCATTGAAACAAGCGGTAGAGAGTTTAGTGCAATCGCTGGTGTAAATTTTGATTATCCATGCATTTTGGCCCCAACAGAGACGGTGGTTAAACTACAGTGAGTTTGTCTCTATCGGTTTTCATTCTCAGCTGAGTTTAAGGCCAGCTTAGAGTCTAATTGAGGTAAACATGTACTTTAGAGTGCGAAATTCATGGGGCTGTTTGTACGCACTTTTTCGGGTGTTTTCGGTTCGGAACGATGCAAAGACACCGCGACAACCCTCACCTGCCCACTTTGACCTGTCCTGCCCCACTTGTGGGTGCAAATAATTTATTTCACTTCACAAGTAGGGATATGCATGCACATCCAATGCGCCATTTTGGTTGCTGATCACATGGGCACAACGTCAACAACCAAAATGGCGCATTGGATGTGCATGCATATGCCTACTTGTGAAGTGAAATAAATTATTTGCACCCACAAGTGGGGCAGGACAGGTCAAAGTGGGCAGGTGAGGGTGTCTTACGTCTCTTTGCATCGTTCCGAACCGAAAACACCGAAAAAGTGCGTACAAACAGCCCATGAATTTCGCACTCTAAAGTACATGTTTACCTCTAATTGATTATTATGATTATCGTAACATTCTTTTTGTTTTCGCGGACATGGAGAAAGGGGCTCTTTTTATGGAGAATGAGACTTTATGAGACTTTTTATATGGAGAATGAGACTTTTTTTTTTTCTCTATTGTGGGGCTTGATTTTTTTTTTTTTCCTAATCTAGAGTTTGACGGTCTTTTTCTAGTAAAATCTAGTCCTGCGATGAAAAAATATGTTTTATGTTGATTTCTTGTTTGGTCTCAAAACACTTTCAATAGGATATTCCTCTTCGTGGCAGAATTCTTTTGTTCTTGATGGAAGAGTCTGGATAAACTGGTAAGTCTGAAAGAAAAATGACTTCATTATCGCACTTGCTGCTTGTAATAAACAAAAATAACAATAATTGTGTGGTGTGACAGTACACGTAAATTGCGTGCCCTTGACGTGTCTGGGAATGCTGGGATCTGCGCATGCACAAAAAGAGAAAATATTCCCGTGTCCTGTGACCGGGCCATCGTATGAATTGCGCTGAGAGGATTGACCTGAATAATTTACATTTTCAAGTGGCATTCCGCCATCTATCCTAATGTTTTATCGCTCTGGTGGTGAAGATGAAATCCAAGACAGGTCCCCCCCCCCCCCCCTCCCCGTCCCTCCCTGCCAACTGTCCTGGGTTGATTGACCCTGTCTGCCAGATCACCGCAGATAAGTGTGAACGTTAAACCTGAATGTGACCAAGTAACTCCTTCCCGCCAGTCAGTCAGCGAAAATGGCACACAGGATTACGACCAACCGAAAACTGTATGGAGCCAGGGCTAATCGGAGAGATTCGTTTTCTTTCTTATGCGTTCATTCATGGAATCTTGGGGGCGACAGGTTATACACATTAGGGGGACAAAACTCGTTTTGGGTTTCTACCACTGAAAGACTGTATCTATCTTATTTGCGTCTAAGGTTAAGGTCTTAAACAAATGAAGTCAAATTGAATCCGGCTAGACCTGCGAAGATCCCTTTCTTCCATTAAGAAAGGGTGAACACCGTAGTCGCACCTTCTCGCCACGTTAATGTGGGTGTTTCCTCAGGGGGACATGGGGCAGGTTTTTTTCACTAACGCGGCACGGGAGCGGAATACTGGCGCTATATCAAAACTAGATCCCGGCCTCTCCAATCAAGGAAAGCCGCAGGCTAGACCAGTCCAGATGGAGGAGTAAGGCCCCCACCAAAATGGAAGGAACTGAGTGAAGGCCCACCGGCGTGTGGATACGCCCTGACACTGCTCCAAGCCTTACCCCAGCCATGGGTTAAATGGCAAAAGCATCCAGCCTGCCGAAGACGGAGTGTGTCAGCTACGGCGCAGGTCCTGGGGATAAATTAGGGCACACACGCATCAACGATTATGGTCATGCGTCAGACTACCTTATTGTCATGGCGTCGTCCCTATCAGCGACAACCGGGGAGGGACGGAGCCGGGCCCTTAGCCTCAAAGGGGCCCACCAAAGCGACCGGTGCCTCTGTTAACCTGACGGTCGGGGAAGGCAGAGTAGAGCGACTGGCCAGACTACCCAGCCTCCTACCACCCTTACAGTAGCTCAGTGGAATGCAGAAGGACTAGGGAACAAGAAGCCAGAACTGCAAAAGTTTCTAAGCAAAAACAACATCGACGTCATCTGCATCCAAGAAACGCACTTGAAAGATCATCGACGTTTCTTTGTAAGAGGCTTCGAGACATTTCGCCAAGACCGCGAAGACAGACACAAGGGAGGAATCATTACTCTTGTCAGAAACTCAATCCCTGCAGTGGAGACAAACAGATCAAGAAGACAAGAACTAGAACACCTGACTGTCAAGCTCTTGCTGCCCAGTGGAGACCTATGGATCACCAACTGCTACAGCCCACCAACCTCATCTCTTACGCTACACAACGTGAAGCTAGAAGCTTACAGACACCTGGTGGTTGGAGACTTCAACAGCCACTCGCAAAGCTGGGATATGAAGAAATGGATGCCCGTGGTGAGGAAGTGGAGGATTGGATGATGGAAAACAATCTAGTACTCATCAACCAGGCGGACGACAAACCAACGTGCTTCTCCAGAGCTTGGAAAACCACCTCCACACCAGACCTGGCAGTAGCTACTGAGGACATTCACAAGCTCACGTCCAGAGAAGTCGGCACCCAGCTTGGAGGGAGCGACCACCTGCCAGTCATTCTCAACATCTCCAGCCTAGGATGTACTGAGCGCAACATGCAACCAAGTTGGAACTTCAAACGAGCCAACTGGACCCTCTTTGCAGAAAAGGCTGACCACCACACCAGAAACATTTGCTGTGAAAATGACCTGAACAAGAACGTCCAGAATTTCACTGATGCAATTCTTCAGACAGCAAAGCAGGCAATCCCAAGGGGCAAAAGAAGACATTACCTGCCATACTGGAGTGACACACTGGAACAGCTTCACACTGAAATGGACAATGCCAGGGAAACTATGGAGCAAACCCCCACTCCAGAGAACCTAGTGAGGCACAACAACGCCAAAGAAGCTTTCAACCAGCAAAAGAAAGCTGAACTCCAAAAGAGCTGGAACGAGAAGACCAGCAGCCTCAACATGGAGAAGGACACCAGCAAGCTGTGGAATCTGACAAAAGCCCTGAATGAAGACACCAGAGCGGGACACAGCAAAACCGTCATCGAGGAAAACGGTACGCACCACGCGGGAAGAAAAGCAGCAAACATCCTGGCAGACTTTTACAAAGAGGAAAGCAAAGCAACAATACCCAATGCCCGAGTGCAGGAAGTCAGCAAGGAAACCAAGGAGAAGCTGAAACACCAGAACCCCACACCGTCCATGATGTCAGCCTTCTCCATGACTGAACTCAATGCAGCCATTAAAAAACTAAAGCCAAAGAAAGCCCCAGGGAAAGATGGTGTTACCAATGACATGATCAGGAGACTTGGAACCACAGCAAAACAGAAGCTTCTTCTGATCATCAACCAGTCTTGGAGCTCAGGGAAATTCCCAGACCGATGGAGAGAAGCAGTCATCATCCCCATCAGAAAGAAACAGAAAGACAAAACCAAGAAATCCAGCTACCGACCAATCAGCCTCCTCAGTTGTCTGGGCAAGGTGATGGAAAGAATGGTGAACACAAGACTGCTGAAACACCTGGAAGAAAATCACCTGCTCAGCAACACACAGTCGGCTTACAGGAAAAACCACAGTACGGAAGACCAGCTTGTGTACCTCGCCCAACAGATCGAAAACGCCTTTCAGGAGAATAAAAAGGTACTCGCTGTCTTTGTGGACCTGACCAAAGCCTTCGACAAGATATGGAAGGAAGGACTGCTCCTGAAGCTGCTAACAAGAAAGTGGAAGGGAATATGTACCGCTGGATACGCAACTTCCTCCAGTACCGCACAGCAAGAGTTCAACTTGATGGGAAAATTAGCCATCGAATCACTCTACAACAAGGTGTACCACAAGGAGGAGTCATTTCCCCTACACTCTTTCTCATCTTCATTGACGACATCGCTGAGAAGCTCACCAAGCACATCTCCAGAGCTCTCCACGCCGACGACTTTGCTGCCTGGAGTGCTGCAGAACATTTAACCACAGCCAGCTACAGGATGCAGGAAGCACTGGAACACGTCGGAAGATGGGCCTCTGACTGGGACGTAGAAATCAACGCCACCAAAACAGTGGCCACAGTCTTCTCGCTGTCGCCACTGCCAGAAACCATCAGCCTGAAAATAAATGGAAGAGAGCTGAAACAAGAAGACAACCCAACATACCTAGGCATCAAGCTGGACAAGCGGCTTACTTGGAATCCGCACCTCAAGAACATTGAAAACAAAGCAGTCAGGAAGCTCGCCATCATGAAGAAGCTGGCCGGTACATCCTGGGGCGCAAACAGCAGCATCCTGCAGAAGGTGTACGTGGGTACCGTCAGACCAACCCTGGAGTATGGCAGTTCTGCATGGGCCACTGCATCCAAGACCAACACCAGTCGCCTGAACAAAGTGCAGAATGCAGGATTGCGACTGATCACGGGTGGGATGAAGACTACCCCAATCCAAGCCATGGAGAAGCTTACTAGCCTACATTCCCTCGAAGACAGACGCGAGGAGAAGGTTTTCATCCACAGTGAAAAGTTACTGCGTATGCCTACCCACCCCATGCACACCGAGATGCAGAACCCCACCAAAAACAGGCTAAGAGAACAAGTTTCAACCACCTGTCTAAGAGCCTGCATCACAGAAATGAAGACCTGCTGCCTGCTTCACCAGCCGAAATGGAGATGCTTCCAGATTTTGAGGAACTAGACAATCACCAGTCCTAGAGGACGTCGCAAGCATCACTGAAGTTCCTGGCATTAAAAGAATGGACCGTCAAGCCCCTCAAGTAATGAAAGCTCTGGCACAGGAGATGATTGCCAACCAATACAACCCCAGTGAGTGGACCCACGTCTTCACAGACGGATCCTCAGAAGGAGCAGTCAAGAATGGAGGAGCAGGGTTCTTCATCAGACACACCAATGGAAGATTGACACACAAGGCCTTCCCCACCGGAAAGATCTCCTCCAACTACAGAGCGGAGACAATAGCACTGCTCCACGCAGTGAGGGTCTTTCTGGGACCAGGCATCCCATCACAGAAGGTTGTCTTCTTCACAGACTGCCGATCTCTGCTGCAGGGACTTCAGAACACAAGAAATGAACAACATATGCAAGACATCAAGGCTGCCCTCCATGAATTCTCAAAACAGTCTGTCATTACACTTCAGTGGATTCCGTCTCACTGTGGGATCATGGGCAACGAAAAAGCTGATGCTCTCTCCAAGGCAGGCAGCAAAATGGAGCAGATTAGCCACCCCGTGACCTACAGGGAGGCCAAGACCATAATCCACAACCAGTTTCAGTCCCAGTGGAAGAGAAGGCTGGGTGCAGAGAATGGTGCTGACCCGATCCACCAGCTCCAAAGGCACCAGCAGACAATCCTCTTCAGACTGAGGACCGGCCACTGCAGACTGCTGAGCCACCTTAACCGCCTGAAGATCACCTACACTGACCAGTGTCCATGCGGCACTGGACCCCAGACCCCTGAACATGTCCTACTGCGCTGTCCTAGTCACGCAGCTCTACGACACAAAACCTGGCCGGGGGGAGCGGAGTTACAGGCGCAGCTTTGGGGAGCCCGTTCTGACCTGGAGAAGACCGCGGGCTTCATCATGGCGGCCGGGTTACAAGTCTGACGCATCCAGCTTCAATCGAACGCAGAAGAAGAAGAAGAATCCGGCCTTTCTCTCTCAGTCTTAATTATCTATTTGTTTCTGTGTCGGGCTTCGCGATTGCTTGAGAGCTGTGAACGTGTACAGCTGCTGCTGGAAATACTGTTGCTGTTTGAAACATTGACAACAAAGTGACTTTTTGGGCCGAGAAAAGCACCTTCTCAGGTGCACCAGCTTCCAAATGTGTGTTGTGGTGTCCATGGTCCAGCAACGACACCCTACACGGCAGGAAGCCACAAATCATCGTCTGGAACTGCTGTGACATCAGGAGCATGAAGGGAGGGTGAAGCGGAGTGAATGGCTGGGAGTGCAAAGCAGACCTCCCAGAATGGGAAAATCATCCAGAGATTACTTACAAGAGTAGCATGAGACCAGATATTGTGCTCCACTCAGGGTCATCCAAACGATTGATTCTGATTGAACTCACTGCGCAACGTGAAAGAAGAATCCCATAAAGTGGCTCGGGATATCTGGTTAGAAAGGGACTAAGATTCTAAAGGCAAATGGCAGAGGCAGCTGACGAGAGTTCCAGTTGATCTGGTCGAAGAGGATCGAAAGTGTACTTCATAAGATTTAAATGTTCAAACTTTGGTTTCCGATAGCACTGAAATCGTCCACCGTCTGATTGTAGCGAGCTTGACCGGGCGAAGAAGGGGGCGGGGCGCTGAGCTGTACAGCTGGCTTAGCTGAGTTTGACCTTAACGCACTGGTTCTGTCCATGTGTGTCTTCACATTATTCACCGGACACAACCTGTCATCTGCACAAGATTTCAACACCAACAGACGGAGCTCTACGAGACGGCTTGACCGTCTTCGATCCACAACTCGTCTGCAGTAGGCCTACCGCACTGGAAGCACAAACATAAACACAAGTGATCCTGTATAAAATACGACAGTAGATCACTGACTCGTTGTATCGTACACCTTGCCCATAGAGAAAGGCTTCTTTCCTTGCTGGTACATCAAAGCTAGTATCGGCAGGAGAGTACCAATCTACTTACGCAGGTAACACCTTTCCCCCATCCCAGTACGACGGAGTCATGTGGCTCGAGTCTAGAACACTCGAGATGGTGGACCTGTGGACATTAGTGGTTCGCCAAGCGAACCCTTCGTCCACAGGGAATTGAAGACACTGCAGAAGAATAGACCATATTATACAAAAGTGATTTGAGAGAGAGAGAGAGAGACAGAGACAGAGAGACAGAGAGAGGTATAGACGGACAGAAAGAAAGAAGGAACCAAAAAGCGTTTGAGTTTCATTGTTTCACGCAGGCGTACATTCGACTTCCAGCCTGTTCCGCTGTTCTGATATTCTCCAACGTCTGCCCAATTTGATTTTTATTATTTACGGTATTTGAGTTGTAATGTTTTGCCAATGACGTAAGCCTACACAGGGATGACTCTTCTTGTGTGTGCGCTTGTGTGTAGCCTTTTTGGCTGAATTAGGCTGCGTTCGAAATTTTGATCCTCTGAAGTGGATCCACATTCTACATCTGTTGCTCGGTCACAGTGGCAGTGACTTCAAACATGCAAAGATCCTATCTGCACTCAAGTTATGATTTACAGCAAGGACTAAGAGAGAGAGAGAGAGAGAGAGAGAGAGAGAGAGAGAGAGAGAGAGAGAGAGAGGCGATATCTCAGTCTGACTCGTGGATCTGTTGAAACTTCATCATTTTATGGAGTCTTTTTGCCCTCATTTAGAAGTAGATAGGCTCACCTCGGCTGCTCTTCAAGGTTATCTGTGGGCAAATTATCCCAAGAAGCTGCATGTGACCCCTATGTTCATGGAGCGCTGTTTGTGGTTTTGTGTGTGTGTGTGTGTGTGTGTGTGTGGTGTGTGTGTGTGTGTGTGTGTGTGTGTGTCCGTCTGTGTGTATGTATATGTGTATGCGTCTGTGTGTGTGAACGCGCGTGCGCGCACGTGCGTGTGTGTGTATGCGTGTGTGTGTGCGTGCGTGCGTGCGTATGTGTGTGTGTGTGTGTGTGTGTGTGTGTGTGTGTGTGTGTGTGTGTGTGTGTGTGTGTGTGTGTGAACTCGCGCGCACGCGTGTGTTTGTGAGTGTGTATGTGTGCATGTGTGTGATTCAATAACAGAACATGTTTTTGTCTTTAAATCTTGACGGAGCGAATTCCGAATTTTGAATTCCAGTTTTCACTGACAGCCTCCAATGCCGGCTGTCACAGCTGACATTTCTTGACATGGTGTTCGCAGTGCTGTAGGGAGGAAAGGTGGCTTAAAACAATATTCAGGTCTCCTTCCCGACCAATCCGGCTACTGTAGCGGTCCAAGGGCATGACCTCGACCGCCACAGCCCTAGATTTTATCAGCCCCACTTTGGTTAAACCTGAGACACCCGGCATTAACAGGATGAAGGAGCCTTCGCCGTTGTTCCTAGCTGCATGAGTTATAGACTGAACTGTTCTCCGAAACAAACTCGGTTTAAAATGTTGGCTCCTGTGGAAAATCGCCTAAACTTTTGATGGTGCAAGGAATAATGTTCCGGAACGGCCGGGGATGAGGTAGGGACAGGGAGGGATGTCGACGATGTTGTTAATGATCTTGTAGAGTAGGCTAGGCCCTAATCTGTGTCCAAGTACAAATCTTCATAAGGGAGCTTGTTGCAGTTGTTGTGGGATCTGGCGAATAATCAAAGGCTAAGAAGCTCCGTGGTGTATTCCATATGATGTAGGCCTGCTATTCTCTATTAAATATGATGTTCTTAAAGCGTCTTGCGACTTACGTGATGTCGAACGTAAACACTTTAGCCTACAGCAGACGTCATGTAAATCTTGTTCAGCGGTAATACATCTGATGTGGACTTTTTAGTTCATGAAAGAGAAAAACATTTTTCGTCTGATTTGAATTTTTACGAAATTAAGATTTCAAACCTTCAAACCAATTTCAGCGTGTGTGTGTGTGTGTGTGTGTGTGTTAAACAAAATCTCTGTACGCGTCTATGTAAGATTTTTTTTTTTTTTTTTTTTTTTTTTTTGGTATAACATGTGTGCAGAGAGCTGACGGCGACGAGAAGACGGCCCTACCTAATATGGCCCTTTGCGGCAGGCTGGTCTAAAAGAACACGAACCTTTTCAGTGAAAGAAGTAGTCACTGAAAACAGTTTAGGTCACTAGGTCTGAATCATGCACAGTTTTCCATGAGAGGAAAGTTAATCTGTACTTTTACCGCAGTATAAAGTACACACTGCAAATATCTGATTGTCGTCTTATCTGAGAGACCATCGCCCAAAAACTGCTGTTTAAGATCCTGTAGAGAGTGAGGTGAAAATTCAGTGCTTAAGTTTTTAAACTGAAATTGAAAAAAAAAGGTAATTCAGTGTTTAAGTTTTTAAACTGAAATTGAAAAAAAGAAAAAAGGTCTGTTCGATGCGAGATTAAAAACACAGACCGGGAATATCACGGTTTCTTTGGCATTACATACTATCACCTCCACGCAGTTCTCTTCATTTGTCATTTGTGCGGTACACGCCTTGGCTTAAGGCTGTGTCAGACCAATTGACATAGGCCAGAACACCAAGGCTACATCAAAATGTTGTTATGCTCTGCATAGTTATGTGGGGATTGTCTTCAGTTGTGACAAGCTCCTAGCATAACATTATCAGTCTCCCAAATCCCCCGAAGTCAGAGTGTGGCTGCCCATGTGGTGGGGTAATCAAAAACGGTCACACACGTAATGTTCTCATCCCCAGCTGATGCATTTGTGCCATAGTGTTCAAATACTTCGGCTGTTCGGATGATCCCTGGAGTCTTTTAGCCAGGGTACGACAACAACAACATCATTTGTGCGGTACAATCTCTCAATAACAGCCACCAGTAATCCTTAAAAACTGGATCTTTGGAATGAGGAAGTGTCTACTTGGAAATACAAACACAGGGAAAGAAGTTTCTTCTTTTTTATATTCAAGTCTTTAAAAAGGAGTCCGTTGTAATTGCTATGAGTGTGGGATCTGGTGAATGAAACACTTGTTTGTTGTGCGCTTGCATTCATTTATCGCTCGGTTTGTTATCTGGCAAGTGAAGTTAGCCTAACCATTTCAGATGTGTAAGAGACTTGCATTGACCTTAGGGGGAAAGAAACCGAATGATGTGTCACTAAATGACAAAAACGGTTTTTGTTTCCGATGCTTTATCTCTAAAGAAATTTAAAAGATATGGGGTTCACCAATCGGTGTCAGGTGCGCGCGCGCGCGCACACACACACGTGTGTGTGTGTGCGTGTGTGTGTGTGTGTGTGATGACATTCTTCCATCTTTAAATTCTTTTCTTAGAGATTTTATCATGACATGATAATGGCCTATGACAAGAGTAAAACCTCTTCCTGTGTGTGCAATGAAAGGATTTCATCTGGTTGCAGCTTTCACTGCGTACCTCGCTTCAGCTCATTTTCTCTGTATCTTTGTCACATGTTCTCTAACGGCGGACAAGATTGACCATGACCACATAAATAAAAGATAAGCGACAGGACTGGTAAGACCACTATTTTGCTGCACACGACAGAGAACAGAAAACGGTAGGCATCCCTGACTGTCCATGCACCCGGATCACGATCTACTGTCCTAGAACTGTGAACACTTCCTCAGGTAAGGTTGCCTTCGTTGTAGTTAGTTGATCGTCATAACTAGTAATGGTAGCCCTGATATGGGCCTTTGCGGTCGGCTGGGCTATAAGCAACATTATCTTATCTAGTAATGGTAGTCTTATCTGAAGAGAAATTCCAATATAATGACAAACTGAACTTTTCAGCTTATGCACTGAAACGTCCATATACATGAACCTGACCGTAAGGCTTTAAAATTGCAAACATGAAGTCTGGTTTCTTTCCGTAAATGCGTGCATGCACGTGCGTGTATGTGTGTGTGTGTGTGTGTGCGCGCGCGCGTGTGCGCGTTTGTGTGTGTGTGTGCGTGTGTGTGTGTGTCTGCGTGTTTGTGTGTGTGAGCGAGTGAATACGCGAGCACATGTGCACCTGGATGCGTGTGCGTGGGTGCATGCGCACGTGCGCGCACACACGTGTGTATGCGAAATAAAGTAATTGCCATCAACTGAAATGATCAATGGAGGAAGAAATGTCGGTGTACAATTAAATGCATCAAAAAGAGAGAAGACACACAAATGAGTCCACACGCAATGCTTTTACTCATGCACTGCACATGCGCATCTGTAATCACTTTAAGTAGGAAGACGTTGAATTGAAAAACAACACCAATAACACACACACACACCACAGTCTTTCTCCCTCTCTCAACACTTAAAAAAAAAATCTGTGAATACTGCTGATAAGACAATACTTTATTCCTTCAAAAAGAAAACAAGCAGTGCTTGGTACACACATTAAACGTTGTACACATAGAGAACTGTAAAACGAAAACACTCTTCCAAAATTAACCCTTTTATGTCATTCATGTTTCATGTTATTCAGAATATTCATCACATAGTTCTTGGGTTTTCATATGTAACAGCACCACTTTCATGATACTTAATGTTGCAGAAATAAACAGATTAACAGGAAACATCTTCCCATGCAACATGTATTGTATTTTCAATTCCATTTATTGTGAATTGAACTAAGGGCTGCTGCCCTTGTTGAGGTAACAGTCAAACGTTCTTCCGTGTGTGTGTACAATTTTGTTTAATTACCAAAATAGAATGTTCTACAGTTTTGTCGTGACAATTCTTTTGTTGCCGTTTGCTTTTATAAAATCAAATAAAACAAAGGGCATACTGAACACATACTCTCGATTCCTGGTGTCTGGAAGACCAATATTTTGTCTTATTTTGTACAGCAGTCAAATCAGCATGGAAACTCCATTTCTGACAGAGGAACAGCCAGCCTGTTTCTCTGTAGAACGTGGATCTTTCTCTTACTGAACCAGAATATTCCAGTATCCACTAAGCACCCACTTCTCTGACAAATGGTTCTCATGTCTGTCGCAGTTTTAAACGCTGTCAAATTTTGTTAAAAGAGCCATTGTGTGGCGATTTTTGCAACAGGCGGTGCTGTATACAGTGTGGTTTTATTGTCGTAAAGTATATAACACTTTAAAAAGATGAGCAAACCATTGAAAACATTACATAAAGATTTTTTTTTTAAAGCAATATTACATAAAGATTAAAAACTAAGAACTCGGAACTTGGAAAATGCGTATGGAGATTTTCTGGTCATTCCTCAAAGGGGTACAGAAGAGCAAATACAGAAACTCGCCACTATAGTAGATGGATTTGTCTAAACTTACGCTCTCCCAATGTACACAATGACTAGAGGAAGAAAAAGAAACACCCGAAGATGCTGGGAAGGACCCAGAGAAGCACTGTCTTCACCTGCCTTTAGAGCAGTCCTGTACCACCCTTGGAGGCCTGCGCTGTGTTGACGATGGGTACAGGTTCGCGCAGGACACTCCATTGAGATATCAAGGGACATAACTGCTCCTGAACAGAGGTAAATCAGACTACAGGATGCAACTCATAACAGCCTTAAAGTAGCATCCCTATGGGTGTACAGCCCGTATTTCATAACTGAGGAATAAGTTATCAAGGACTGAATTTCTTTCCCTTCGCATAACTTAAAAAATAACAGCTAACAGCTTTTTAAAAATTTTTTTTTATATCACTGATAATATCCTGGCACTAGTTATTCCCTGTTCGTTTGGGTTTACAGGTGTGCAGACTCCAATTTTGCATGAACCACTGCCCTCCCTGTCCAATGCTGCGCTTGTCTACTTTCTTGTCGAGGTCCTACTGCAAACAGTGAAGTCTTTGTTCTGATAACCTATTGGACTCACAGTAAAACTTAACATCATGTGAGAACTGCTTGGGCTCTGCTGCAACCCCCTTTTTCCTTTCTTCGTTTCTTGGTTAGAACTGTGAAGTTCACCACTGGTGAGTTGTAGCCACATTCTGTCTTCGGGGATGATGCCTGAACATGACACCAGTGTTCATGTGTTGTGGTTTCCTGTCATCCATCCCCGGCAAATGACAGACTCCTCTCCTCCTGACAGGTGGAATGAGCTTTAATGGGCATGTCAGATTCTTCTTTTTTATGCATGAGCTTGCACCGGGTGAAAGCCTCATCCCAAGAACTTTACATAGGATTAGAGTCTGCACCGATGTTAACCCCAACACGATTATCTCTTCCAGACTAGCTGTTTTGAGGGGGAAATCGAACCTCAGACCTTAGAACAAGAATCTGACATATTACCCATTGTGTCAACCTGGCCCCCTACGCAACCCAGTACCTGAGCAAATTCACAAATTCATTAACATTTCCTTATCTTTATGCTACTATCATTCTGTCCTTTAATACTCCAGTATAACTACAACAAACCTAAAACTGTGTATTAATATTCCTGCTCTTTCTGATGATCTTCTTCCTTTTCTTTCTGATACTACAAAACTTGTACTCGGCAGTAATGTTTTGGCAGATCTTCAGGTGATTCCAGGAGGATTGTCTTTACTTTGTAAATGAAGCGTTTCCTGAACATCAAATGTCCTTACTTTCAAAGTCTAAGACTGCAAGAATCATCATCATCATTATTGTCATTGTTGTTATTATTACAATAAAAGTGATACTAATGTGTTAACTCTGTTTCTCCATTGTCTTCACTTTCTAAGACATTTTATAAACATCCAATTTGGCAAGCATATTTAGATCTAAGACATGCTTACTTTGGGGGGGGGGGGGGGGGGGGGCATAATGATGAAAATTATAATCAAAACGATAATAATAATGATAATAATAATATATTCCAAGCTAAAGACAAAATTATGAAATTAAAAACAAAAAACTTACAAAACGTGCATATCATTAATATACTAGGGACCAAATCCACCGACACAGCATGCACATTTACATATTACTTGCTTTCTCAAACTTCGATAAATGAAAACACCACATCCCAAACAACATCACTCACATTTTCAGTCGGCGATCACAGTCTAGTCAACGTGGTGTGATATGTCAAAGTCAAATACCAACATAGTTTACACATGTGAAGTATGTACACAAGCATTTTTTTCCCTCTCTCCACCAAATACGCAGTACACTAACAAAGAAAGACAGAATTGGTCCCAGAGTAAGCCTTCAATTTCAGAGATGTGTCCACATCAAAAGCCGATATTATACACAAGGAGATTATACACAAGGAGAAGGAATGATTTTTTTTTTTGGGGGGGTGCATCTTTAAGTTATGTGTGTAAATAGCACTGACTTGGAAATATATACCTTTGCTTTAGTACAGGAGCAAAATGCTACTGTACTTGTATATTCCTTCCTTAATTTTGTTGCCCACATCAAAGATTTCTTTTCAAACTTCATCTCTCCCTTCCCTTTATGGCATACATTCTCTTTCATCTCCTGTGATTCTGTTAATATTGTGGACAAATGAATTCATGAGGTAGAGATACTATCTAAAATAAGCCAAAGTTTCATGCTGTTGTGACTGTTATCTCACCTTCTACATCTGAAAACCACTGGGGGATCTATGGACATCTAGCACAGTGGTCCTGTCAGGGCCTAATCTGGACTTAAGCAGTCAACTGACCATGTACACAAGCATAAACCACAAGGAAAGAGTTACAACACTGACAGATTCTGATACAGCCATTTTGAAAAGATATGTACAGTTAGTTCAGGTATGTCTGCTTTTTTGTTTTGTTTTCTTTTCCCCCCTTTCTTTTTTAAAGCAAATCATATTGTTGTTCAACAAGCAGTGAACAAACAGATCAATATTGCTGATAATGTTTTTGATCCAGGGAAGAGGATTTTTCTGAACACTTGCAACATTCACTGAGATTTAAGGTTGATCAATAAAATCTGTCAATAACCTTCAAAAAAAAAAAAAAATCTTGTCTTGTGATTCGTTTGTTCATGTTATTTGGTTGAGTCATAATAATTAGTTGTTGTTTTTTCTTCTAAAAATCATCCTAAAATGAGTGGCACACAGCAAAAGTCTGCTGGGATGGCAGAGTGCCGGCTACAATGCTTGATGGACCAAACAGCTTAAGAGAGATTTTCTGCATCTGTTGACATCTGAAATATCTACAATGTTCTACAGCTGCATTATCAGTAACAGGTCACTTTCTTACTCAAGTACTTATTTTTAAACATTTGATAAGTACTGGTCCATCTAACTCAATGAGAAATGCTGTTCTGAATTGTTATTGTATAACTCGATCATCACAACAGACAGTGTTACATTCTTCTTCTTTTAATTTATTTTCTTCTGTCTTTATACGTTTGCTTTGTTTCCTTTTGGTTTGGTTCATTTGTCAATGTGGATTATTCTACATAGTTTTCTGGCAGACTGCTAGTTGCCCTACATTCTTTTATGCATGCAATGTGCTTCCTGCACACAGGACCTTTGTGAACTGTCTTATCCAATGATTTATATCACAGAATGACCTGTTGATGACCCACCTACGATGTAAACAGAAGTGCTCTTTTTCTCACACATTCCTAGTAACAAAATCTGCATTCTAAAATTCACTCTGAGACAAGCACGTCCCCAAGTCAGGCCAAAATGCTTTTACACATTTCCACATTAATTTGAGACATTCAAATTCTTTCTCTAACATTCACAAACATTAAACATTATCTTGTTCGTTACTGCCAAGTCTTCCCAGACTTCAGAAGTACTGAGCAACAGAAAATCCATATCTCCATATGTCACATACTCACAGCAATAATCAGTCAAGTCGGGAATTTCAACACTGGGTTACAGAAAATTTGATGTTTCAATGTAAAAACATCAGTTCACTTATACACATACACATAGAATGAGAACCTTTTTCTGAATGTCAAACTGATTAGTAAAATCAAAATTCAAAAAGTGGTGGTTGTATAATGACTGACGTACACTACTAACATAAGCGCCTAAAGTGCTACTATTTATAGATGCAAACTACAGATAAAAACAGAAAACAGCACAAGCATGAAATATTATGCATCTGATCAAATCAAAGCACTGTTTCCCCCAATGTATGAATGAAGACCATCAGAAAAAAAACAACCTGGTTATAAAAGCAAATGTGGCTGTTACAGGTGTATTTGTTTGCTTGTTCGTAGTGAGTTTGTTAGAACAAGTCGCACTGCTTAACTGAAACCCAGACAACTGCTAAAGCTAAACCAGAGATGTTGGTGGTGATTGTTTTTTGGTAATGTATTACTACTAAATAATCCGATCATACAAGTAAACAAGCATGTTCGTAAATGCAACCCACATGTAATAAAGCAATTACTGTGACAAATACAGATTGAAAAAAAATGTGTATGCCCCATCAGCCTGCAATGAAGCAACCACTGTAACCAATGCAGATTAAGTATAAGGATGGGTATACATATAAAAATCTGACAAAAATGATTGGAAAAAATGTCAAATGGACTGATCATGATAGACCTCTGAAAATATATCATCACAAAAAAGGCAACTATTAAAGTAAAAGGCCTTCTACGATTGCATATCTTCAGCATCGTTGTCATGCAATGTAACTTTCCAATACTGATGTTCAAAAACTCATTTTTCCATTGTTGCCACAGTTAAATCTTGACAATCAATGCACTTAACATCTTAAAGCTATCCACTTAGGGGTAAAAAAGCCTGTTTGTGGGCCACTGAAACATACTGTCCACAAACAAATTTGGAAGTAAGAAGGGTCTTATTGTATCCAAGACCATACAAAAGTCACCACTGAAAGAGGGCCTTTGTCATGAGCACAGCTGAAGCCAGCATTTAAACAGGTATTATAAGTAGAAGTAAGCGTGTTCCTCCAACAAAAAGAAAGTCGTCTACTGAACTGTGTGAGACCTAACTCCTCAATGGGCAGAATTACAGAGTAATGTCCAGCTCCTCTCATGATCTCCTGGTAGCTGGGCAGTCCTCACTACATAATGTCTGTATGTACTACTGGACAAAAAGTTTTGGGTGTTACCTCAGCCATTGGGCCTTGATCATCTCAGAAGCTAGGTGCTGAACACGGCAGAACTGATCCTAACAATCATCCCTGCATTGAAGAGCTAGTTTGTGAACTGAGGATAAACTGATCTTGTCCATTGGTCACTTCAACGAAGCTGGTTTCTGAACTGAGGCTGGACTGATCTGGTCAATCATCATTGAACTGAGGCTAACTTTTGACTTGATGCATGTTCGATCATGTCAGTTATCACTGCACCGAAGCTAGCTTTGAACCAATGCGTGATTGATCTCGTCCATTATCAATGCATTGACACCAGATTTTGAACTGTGACATGATTGATCCTCTCAATTATCACTGCAATGAAACTAGTTTTTGAGCCAAGGCATAATTGATCTTGTCAATTATCAACACATCAAAGCTAGTTTTTGAATTGTGACATGATTGATCCTAGCAATTATCAATGCATTGCAGCTATTTTTTTTTTAACCAAGACATGATTGATCCTAACAATTATCAATGCATTGCAGCTTTTTTTTTTAACCAAGACATGATTGATCCGGTCAATTATTGATGCATTGCAGCTATTTTTTTTAACCAAGACATGATTGATTCGGTCAATTACCAATGCATTGCAGCTATTTTTTTTAACCAAGACATGATTGATCCGGTCAATTATCAATGCATTGCAGCTTTTTTTTTTTATAACTGAGACATCACTGACCCTGTCAATTATTGTTGCTCTGAAGCTAGTTTTTGAACAGACATGATTGATCTTGTCAAATCATCAATGTACAACAGCTTGTTTTTGAACTAAGTCAAATTTAGTCCTGCAAATGATCATTCCACCACATCCAGGTTTTAAACTAAGGCAGGACTGTTAATGTCAATTGTCATGGCATTGAAACATTTTTAGACTCAAGTAGGACTGATCATGTCTATTATCACTGCTTTGCTTGGTGGCTGTGTGCGTGTGTGTGTGTGTGTGTTTGTGTTTATATCAAGGGCATGATTGATCCTGTCAATAATCATTGCAACAGAATTAGTTTCTGAACTGAGGCGTGACTGATCCAATCAGTTATCATTGCATTAAAGCTAGTTTTTGACTTATCAATCATCCCTACATCATTCAAAGCTAAGTGTATGTTTTTGGGTAGTTTTTTTTCCCTGCAGCATAGTTGATCCTGTCTTTCATCATTGCAATAAAATCAGTTTTCTTTTAAAGCTTTATTTTTGTATTAAAACTAAAGCATGGTTGATCCCGACAAACTATCATTGCATTAAAGCTACTTTATGAAGTCAGGCAGGAATGGTCTTGTCAATTACCATTATAATGAAACTTTTTTTTTCTTTTTCTTTTTTTTGCGTGAAGCATGACTGACTGTATCAGTTATCACTGCACAGAAGCTGGTGTTTGAACTAAGGCAGGATCAGTCTAATCAACTATTCCTGCAAGAAAGCTTTTTTTTTTTTTTTAACCAGGACAAGATTGGCTCTATCAATCATGATTGCAAGTTGGGTCTTGAACTAAGACAGGATAAACCCTGTCAGTTATCACTGCAAAGAAATTAGTTTTAGAACTGAAACACTCATGATAGCTCTTAAAATAAGACAGAATTAACCCTACCAATCATCGCTGCACTGAAGCTCCTGTCGATCTAAGATAGGTTTAACCACTTGATCACTGTACGAATGTTAGGAACTGAACCAAGACAGGACTGACCCTATAATTATCACTGCACTGGTGCTAGGTGGTGAACTGAGACAGGACTAACACTATCAATAATCACTGGTGCTAGATGGTGAACCGAGACAGGACTAACACTATCAATTATCATGGCACTGGTGCTAGGTGGTGAACTGATACAGGACCGACCCAATCAATTATCATGGCACTGGTGCTAGGTGGTGAACTGATACAGGACCGACCCAATCAATTATCACTGCACTGGTGCTAGGTGGTGAACTGATACAGGACTGACCCAATCAATTATCACTGCACTGGTGCTAGGTGGTGAACTGATACAGGACTGACCCTATCAATTATCACTGCACTGGTGCTAGGTGGTGAACTGAGACAGGACTGACCCAATCAATTATCACGGCACTGGTGCCAGGTGGTGAACTGATACAGGACCGACCCAATCAATTATCACTGCACTGGTGCTAGGTGGTGAACTGATACAGGACTGACCCAATCAATTATCACTGCACTGGTGCTAGGTGGTGAACTGAGACAGGACTGACCCTATCAATTATCACTGCACTGGTGTTAGGTGGTGAACTGAGACAGGACTGACCCTATGAATTATCACTGCACTGGTGTTAGGTGGTGAACTGAGACAGGACTGACCCTATCAATTATCACGGCACTGGTGCTAGGTGGTGAACTGAGACAGGACTGACCCTATCAATTATCACGGCACTGGTGTTAGGTGGTGAACCGAGACAGGACTGACCCTATCAATTATCACTGCACTGGTGCTAGATGGTGAACTGATACAGGACTGACCCTATCAATTATCACGGCACTGGTGCCAGGTGGTGAACTGAGACAAAGGCCCTTGACACAAACTGCAAGCTACACCAATTCATTGCAGTAAATCTGTGTGACATGAACAATCACTTCAGGACTTCACCAGACCTACTTTATGTACTGTGAACAAGTGCATGACCATTTCATCAGAGCTATGAGGAATAATCATTCCAATATTTCATTAGACATACCACATATGATATGAATAACATATTAAACCTCATTTATCATTTCATTAGACATAACTCATGTGATATGAATTATACATAAATAATCACCAAATCATTTCATTTGACCTACCATTAGACGATATGTATAATCACTATACTATCTCATATAATATGCATTTAATCACCTGACCACATCATTAGATCAATCTCACATGGGGACAAATATCGATGACAACTCACATTGTGATCAAACTGGCGAGACAAAACATCCAGTAAAAATTCAAAACTTGTGTTTACTTTAAAAGGAATCGGTTTTCTTGCGCAATAATTTCCCTTCGTCCAAGCACAACTTTCATGACAAAAAGGAAACAGACCACTTTTCTAAAAGCACCACTGATCATCCAGCTGCGTGAACACACGCATACACAAAAGGAACAAACCATCGCAGTTAAAGAAACATGATAAATCCTCTCACAATGCAGGTCTTTTTGTTTAGACCATGCTGAATAAATCATATGGAGGCCTCTTGGCAACTCGTCTGCACACAGGCACACTAAGGCATCCCTTTTTCATACAACGTGCCACAGACTATCTTACCACACATCGAGATTCATGTACCATCATCAAATCGTATTGCACGCAACTTTAAAACAGACACCAACATGATGCGCCCGGAACGGTTCCTGTGTTTGGAAGGAAAAGAAATTGTAGATGTATGTAACTTATGGCACTGCCAACATTTAAAACCAGTCTTCACAGCTTTTGCATATCAACAATGCAGCTTTTATCGATCGGCACACATTCTTGTACACTCAATATTTACGTTAAAACTTCAGGACAGAAGTACAGATCATACGTTGAAAAAAATAAAATGAATGTGAAACAGAACAATTCACCGACCATCTTTTTCACAAATTGAGTGCACGAGTGCAGCACAAACTCAAAATGTATACAGGTGGCCTCAACCTCAGCATGACGCTATAGAATTCGGTCTCCTGTCCTTGTCTGTATGTCATGATGTCTCAGCCTCTGTTGTTCCAAAGAGCAAACATTTCAGCCGGAAGCCAAACACCAGACAGTGGTCTGCACCAAGGGACTACCCACTGCCTTGGAAAAGTGTACTGTGAACCATTCACCACATTCTCCTCTAATCTGTCCAAATATCAAAGTCCTTAACATCTTATTCTATTCAGGGCACTACTCTCTCAGGCCACGGCACTCCTGAATATGTGTAAACAGCAGCTTCTTTCTTTCTTCTTTTTTTTCGACAAGAAAGTAAACAAAAGTTTTGAGCACACACCAAATCAGGTGTATAATGCAGAAGTTTACCAAGTGGGCACCCCCTAACAGTCATACATTACATATACAGGTAAACCTTATATAAACTCAATTATCTAAAACTACTCAATGTGTACAGACCATAAAATTGATCATTCATATATATACATGCACACACACGCATGCATGCATGCACGCACGCACAAACACACACACACAACCAGCCCCTTCTGCTCCGGCACTGCTTTTTTGGGGTAAAGAAGGGACAATATCATCAAGAAGTGGCAAAGATGTTTCTCCTATGAAAGGGAAAATATCTGCGGACTTTTTTTTTTCCTTTTTTAACAAAGAGAAAACATATCACATTTTCTGTAGTGGAAATGTGACAAGACCGTGCCATGCAGAAATGCAAGCAAATATCATTTACCAGAATCAAAGCCAACACCATCTGAGGGATAATATGCTAACTTCATGAAGATGAAATAATCAAAATCATCAAGGGAAATGTAAGCCAATCTCCTCTAGGGTAAACGTAAGCCAATATCATCCACAGGACTGTAACCTAATATTAACTAGGGGAATCTAAGCTCTTATCCAGGAAAGATGCAAACGAGTGTCATCTATGGGAAATGTAAACAAATTTCAAGTAAAGAAAATGTAAGCCAGTCTTGTCTGGGGTAAATGTAAGCCAAACATCGATCATTTGTGGGAAATGTGAGCCAATATTATCAAGGAGAACCTGAGCTGATCTCTATGGGAAATGTAACCCTGTTTTGCCACTGTCCTGTGGGGCCCAATCAAACCCACTAAGCCCTGACCTACGTGGTCCAAACAGGTCCAGCATTCTGTCCAGTGTGATGCAAGCATGCCGACAGCACCCTGTCCTGTATGGTCTAAGTGTGTCCTAGTACCCTGTCCTGTATGGTCCAAGTGTGTCCTAGTGCCCTGTCCAGTGGGGTCTAGTGAAGTCCACAATGCATTGCTCGAGTAAACCAACAGCAGCCCATTCTGTGTGGTCCAAGTATACCCACAGTGCCCTGTCTAGTGTGGTCAAAATGTGCCCATAGTGCTCTGTCCAAAGCAGTACTAATACACCCACAAAGCCATGTGCAATGTAGTTAGTACCCTGTCCTGTGTGATCCAGATATACCTATGGAATCTGTTGCTGAAAAAAGGTTGTCACAGAGTTTTGACAACGATGTCTTGGCAACAGTCTGCAGAAATCGTATCAGAAAGCATCTGTCTGGATTTTTTTCTTTTCGTTCAAGGGTCTTTTCCAAAAAATTTTTAGTAAAAAACAGTCACTTTTTTTAAACACCTATCGATAGTTCCCCCCCCCCCCCCCGCCTCCCCCTTCACCCCCTGCTGTGCCAGAGGACAGGAGAGAATCTGAAAACACAACTAAATGGAGATGGTCACACCGACCAGGGCAAACAACCGTGTTCTGTGAGGTTTCATGCACCACGCGAGCTGATTCTTGCAATTTTTCGGCCACCTCCTGTCATCAAGGCATTGACATCATCAGTTCAGCTGGAGAAACTGTCTTGACAAGTAAGTCTTTACAGAATACATATCACAGCAAACATTTCTTTCATAGATGCCAAAAGCATAGATTCATAATCCAACATGAGTACCCTATCATCACACACATTCTGAACACCACCATTACATGATTCCACAAATTTACAATTTACCGAAGCAAACATAGGAATGTCACAAATGGAAAGTAAAAGCAGTTCTATACTGGCATTCATGGTTATATTTATCTCTTCCCCAAAAACAAAATCCCACAGGATGGCAAAACAGACCAGGTTAAATAGCAAGGGCTTTCTCAGTAAAAATGTGCAAACCAACACATCACAGATGATGAAGCACGTTCATTGAACAAAACCTCAAATGACACAAAGCCATGGATGGTCATTACTAAATCACACTTTCTACATACAGGACTGAAACAATTGCCGAACAAAGTGAGCTATGTCTATGATATAGACACAAACAAAAGAAAAGTTACAATTCCATAGTTAACATCCTCAGAAACTCCATCTCACTCCTGCTCGCTCGCTCTCTCTCTCACACACAGATGCACTCAAATAAACCGAAATCCATCCATACCAACGGGTAACAGGTAATGCATATGGAAAAATCTTTTCTTAAATCCTTTCATTGATCCTAGCATCAGGCCAACAGCATTTCCATCAGAATTTGACAAACTCTCCCCCCCCTCCATCTTGGTTGTCAATGAAACCAGAGTAAAGGAGTAATGCTAGCAAGATGATATGCCAAAATACAACTCGACAAAACATGCAAGATCAACAGAGCAATGTCTAATCATAAATTAATGGTCATGCGCAGTTATGACACTTGTTCACCTATACTTCCAAGTCAGAACTCATTCTGGACTACACACTTTTCCCCCCTTTCTTTTTCATAACGCACAGTCTATTTGTAAGGAACAGCTCTGAAAGGAAACTGAAAGATCGCAGGGTCACATCCCTCCTGGCAAAGAGACAGTTCCGTTGTAATTTGCCTGCAGACTCAGCTGCATTCATGAAGCCAGTGGTCAACCATACTGCCTGCTGCTGACATTAAGCAGTGTGGTGTTGGGAGAGAGGGAGCATGCAAGCCTGAGGAACACTGGCTGGTGGAAAAGTTTCTGCAAAGATGGGGAACATGCTGCCTCTCTGCCTGCCACAGCTGGGTCTGCAGGACAGAGCCCCTAACGGCATGCTGAGCCTGCAGTGAAGTGAAGGCATCACCTTCAGGTGGGGAGCTGGCAAGTGCTAGAATGCACAGCGAGGGAGCGGGTCTGCGAGTGCGACAGGTCAGCCACAAGTTGGTACTATGTGTTCTGGCGGGACAAGGAACCTTTGGTGCTGCTGTGAAAGCACACACACACACACACACACTTAATTAGGAGTAGCAGCACCATGAATGCCACCCAAGTGCTGCTCCGAGAGAGGCCTCAATGGCCTTGATTCAGGTGGGGGGAGCGGGTTCAGATGAATCCTAAGTGTTGGAAGTAGGGGGGGAAAGGGCTCCAATTGCTGTTATGCCACACATGGGAGCTTTGAAGGCAAAGTTCAAAAACCAAGGCAGAGTAGCCTGAACACAGCTAGCTCCAAGACTAGCTGTCTTAGCCAACTCAAGATGGGTCTGTCTGCACAGACACGTTTATCTCCAGTTATTAAAATACAAAGCATTCCGACTCTAAGATCAAGGCCAAGTCAAAATGGGATGTGCTTAAACCCACCTGCACACACAAAATTATTGCTCGTGTGCTCACAAAGGTTAGCAGCATGATCATTGATAAGTTCAGTCTCGGAAGAGGTGGCTATGCTCCAATCCTTCCTGACATGCTATCCATCATCGTTGTCAGCTTGAGAGGCAACAAAGGACAAAAGTCCGGTCATCTCTCTACCTCCAGACCCCTCACCTTCTTGCCTCTTAACCGCTTTGCATGATGAACATTTTCTTATTCTTATGTACCTCCTGATGTTGGCCATTTTTGAGAGATGTAGAGCGAGATGCAAACAGGGACCGACCTAAAAAAAAAAAAAAAAAACCCAGTCTTACTCTCACTAGCTCCTGTATCATTCTTCGGGGAGTTAAACCACGACCAAAATGGCAGCACACTGGCTCAGGGGGATGAAGACAGGAGAAAAGAGATTCACCTTGAACTGGGAGATTACAAACATGATCTGAACCCACAGACACTGCTAAAAATAAAAGGCCAAATTAGTCATAGAATGAAGGAAAGATTCAACTGAGCGCTGTGTGAAAAACAAAGTATGACAGCCAAATAGAGAGAAAAAAGTACAGAAGTCTTATTCAATATTTGGCCATGGAGGAATTGAGGGATACAAAACAGAGGTGCGTTTTTTTATGCCAGAAGTGTGGAGATGATCTGTGGCCTTATTTACTGCATTAGCCACTAAAAAAAAACTGGCTGTAGCTTGCATTCAGTTGGACACGATACAATATGCATGTCTGTGCATGTGTGTGTACATGTGCTCGTGCATATGTGTGTCACCGTGTGTGTACCTACATATGACCCACTTCTGTGCATGCATGCATATAAGAGAACAACTTCCCTGAAGATGGAGTATGGCTGCCTTAATGGCGGGATAAAAAAGGGTCATACACACAAAACTCCACTGCCTGGCTATACAGGGAGTGTCCGCAGGAGTATCAGCCTGCGTACGCAGAAAGAAAGAAAGAAAAGAGAACATGTGTGTGAAAATACATGTTTCTGAGCATGTATGCGTGTATACATATGTATGGATACGTGCACACGCATGCATGTGTGAACATGCCTTTCTGAAATCACACCATTTCTTTAAGTGATATGGTCATAGTGTGATTCCACCTTTAAAGAAAAAACAGAAAAATGGCACACCCTTTGAGCGCCACTCAAGGAACTTCACTGTGAACACCAACTATCACTATGACAGAATGATTTCTTGGTGGAGATTGACCTGACGCAACAGTTCCTCACAACGAAGATTCAAGTCCGATATGTCAACACCTACTGCCAGCATGCTCATGGAGGAACAAAAAAATAAAAGCATGTCCTGCATATCAAGCTAGTGCAGGAGAAAGACTGGTTAGTGCTGGGCGCCAACAGATCACAGGTCCTTTTGCCTTCTTGTCCCCCCTTTCCCTCAGGTGCTTTCACTTCTTCACTTTTTGGTCGTGGTTGTTAGGGGTTTAAAAAACCCAAGCATCTCCTCCGTTGGGTAACACAATTTCATATTTAGATAAGTTAACACAGGTCAAAAACCCCTTGCCCCCCAAAAAAATCCCAAAGGGGTTCATCATGAATACAAAACCCAAGTCATGGGTGTTTTTTCCCTTACCCATACATCAGCAAAGGCTTGTTGTTTTTTCGTTTGAAACTCCGCCCAAAAATTTCTTTTCCCCTTCCTTGAAACTTGGAACCCCATGGCTTAGGGGGAGGCAGCACATTGTGACGGGCCAGGTTGGGGGGCAGTAAAACCCCTTCGGGTAAGGGAAAAAAAAAATATTAAAGAGTCTGCATGAAGGGGGAATTTTAAAAAAAAACAATAGCAACAACAAAAAACCAACCGCCAAAGGGTTTTAAAAAAATAACACTTAATCCAAAAAAACAAATGCAATAAACCCATACTCAAAAAAATTCCTTTTTTTAAAAAACAAATTTTTGGGAAAACTATAGCCTAAAAAACCCACTGGGTAAAAAAAGAAAAGAAAAACATTTTTTGGGGGTTAGGGGTAACCCATGCCCCCCAAAAGAGAAAAGGGCAAGTGGGGCTTTGAAAGCCTCACTTTCCCCTTTTTTTTTTTTAAACTCTTCAAGCCCTTAAACCCCCAAAATTTCCCCACTAACCCAGTGTTCACTTTGATGCTAAGACCTTTAACTAAGGTTTGTATTTACATACCGAGCATACAGCAGTCTACAATGCTGCCTGCAGACTTTTTGAGTGGGTATCAAAATGACCCTGTATTCCAAAAATTGGGGGGGTTGAGTGCTAACGAAAATGGCACCAGCAGCTACACATGGTGCAGTGGGTCTGCTTGGCACTGCTTTACGTCACACACAGTTCAGAAACGTTCACAATCCAGAGAAAAATTACCACAGATTCAAGTCATATTTCAACAGCCATTTCACAATTTGTTTTTCCTTCTCTTCCAACATTCTTTAATTCAGTTTCCTTCATCTACTGACTCTATGTCCGAGCTATATGATTATACTGAATGACGGCTGGCATGATCTTCTCATAGAAATCACTAAAACTATTGACATCTAGCAAACTTTCCCTTACGTTTAACAAACCGACTTTTCTTTTATCAAAATGATTGAGAAGGCAGATTAGGGCATGAGAGCGACTTAAACTCTAGCACAGCCAGAACCTTGTTTCCTCATAATAAATCAACAAAGTTTCATTAAAGAGAAAATGTATGACTAGAATACTTGACTAAAAAGGAGCTACATCTTATCTTTTTTGCATAATTCTAGGTCCTCTTTTCCATTGGTTGACAACAGAGGCAGACCTCTGTTGACCGATGTCCACATGCGTTTTGTTTTTTGTTTTTTTTTATGCCCACATGTTTGGCGTCATATACTGTGCCATGTCAGACAATAGCATTCACGGCAGTTAGTCAGCTCTGCCAGGCCGAAGTTTTTGTGTGGCTAATGCAGTAATAAGACAGTCACGTGATGCCCACCCGCTTCCGCCGTAGGAAGAAGCCAGTGTCAACCTCCCGTACCTCATTCATCGAGGCCTGCCGTCCAAGCAAGATAAGTCTTGTGCTCTGTCTCGCCTTCTCTTTGCCGTTGTGTTAAGATAGCTTTGTGTTTGCTTATTTGTTGTGGCTTGATCGCTTCACCCTTATACTCTTGAGCCGGTGGGCTTTGGTTTGGTGCGCTTTATTAACCTATTTAACCGCGCCATCCTCGCCTTTGTGCCTTTGTCTCGGCACTGCGCGACTTCACCTTCCGTTCTTTCGGTCTTCGAAAGTACGACCTCTTGATCTGCCCACTGGTGCGCATTTATTTGTACCAAATTTATCACTGGTAAACGATCTCCTCATCTACTAACTGGTGCACATTTATTAGTACCTCCTTAGCATTATTACAAGGTACACCAGGGGTATTTACTCTTGTGCGCCATTGTGCGTCACTCTTGACGATCGATCCCTTCCCGGTCAATCGATCCGCCATCTTCGATTGTGCCACGCCGGTTGCTGTCTCCGCCATCTTGCCTGACCTCACACACCTTGTTCGGCGGTACTCTTCGGCTTCCCCGGGCTCATTTTTCTGTACCTTATTTTTTGTTGTTGTTGTCGTACCCTGGCTAAAAGACTCCAGGGATCATCCAAACAGCCGAAGTACTTGAACACTATGGTACAAATGCATCAGCTGGGGATGAGAACATTACGTGTGTGACCGTTTTTTGATTACCCGCCACATGGGCAGCCACACTCGACTTCGGGGGATGTACCTTATTATCATTATTACAGGTATAGAGATTGTCTTGCGATCTCTTGATCTACCAACTTGTGCACACTTAGTAGTACCCCATTAGTAACATTAGTTATTCGATCACATGTTTCTCGCGTTTGTGCTTTCTTCTCGGCACTCGCGTTTTCATCTTCATTTACCGCACTCCCAGTGCCCCCTCACGAGGTGGTTCGAGCTCTTTTCTATCCCTCGATTCACCTCTTTGTCTCCTCTTTGTGATCGTGCGTTCCGTGATTGTCTCGCCACCAGTGCCCAACATGGTGAAGGACATTAACGGGTCGAGCCGCTCCTCTGTTCGGGAGTCGCTCCCTTGCCCCGGAGGACCCGCGTGTCGATTCCAGGGGACAATCCGCTCGCACCTATGATGAGCATACGGCCGGTGTGGAGGAGGGTTCCGCGCAGGGGACGCGCGACCATCGTTACGATACCTCCTCTGCCCGTCCGGCGGACACACGATCGTTGCGTTCGGAAGCGAACAGGCAATCGGCCTTTATTGCCAACGGTTTTTCTTTCTACACTGTAGAAATCCAAAGGCAAGGCTCCCCTGAAAGGACCTGCCCGTTCAAAATCTTCCCGCTCCCTGGCCAAATACGCCTGTTCGCCTTCGGTCGCACACAGAGACTCTCCTATCAGGCTGCGTCCCGCGACCCTCGGCCCCCGGGGAACCTTACCGAGGCGCGGACCGGCACGGGTGACGACTTGCGGCCGGAATCACCGCCCGTCACTCGATCAGATGAGACTCGTGGCGTTAGCTTGCCCCCCACTACCGTCACGCTGTCCCATCACGCTCTCCCCAACCGTGTCCGAGTGCAGCCACCACTCGGACACGAGGAGCGTCATCACTCCGGTGGAGGAGTTGTGGGCAGTCTTTGGTGGGTCTACCCCACTGACCACAACTCCGGGTCAGGGACGCAGGCATCGACTAGGTCGGATCTGCCCCCTCACCCCCGACGGTCGAACCACCCGATCGACTGTCGCACTTTCCCCTAGGGGTACAGGACGTTGGGGAGCGGACTTCTTTCGCTCCCCTATTGGGCAACGTCCGCAGTCCCGTTCCTCCGGGGGGAGGATCGACCAGCGGGACTAGGGGGTAACCTTTGGTCCCTTGAGGTGGTCTCGTCACTGCAGCCTTCCCAGTCTGCTTCCACACGGCCAGGGGGCTCGGCTACCATGCCACCCACCGGCCACCCTGCCATGCAGGGGGCTGGCATGGACCGCACCCGGGAGACGCAGGAGGCAGTGCTCTCCCCGGGCGGGTACGAGAGAGCTCGCCTTCTCGCTACCCACCCCATGGTGCCCCAGGTTACCCGGGTCCCGAGGAAACCCTGCCCCAGGGCCGCCACAGCCCTGCGTACTCCCCGGGACCGGTGGCTCCATGCCCCCGAGAGGAACCAGTGGCTTAGGGCTGACACCCATTCTGACTCCATCTCCGGTCGCATGTGGCATCCGGCTTCTTTCAGCTGGATCGACCTGGGTCCCCCTCCCTCTCGGGCGCTGTCGGCGGCGATCCCCTAGTCTGCCTGCCGAGTATGGAGCCACCAGGGACCCGTCCTCGTATTCCCCCACTACCCAACGAGGGCGGGACTCCACGCACCCTGTCCTGGCCCCCTGAAGGTGGATCTGAACATCCCTTTCAGGAACACTGACCCACAGATCGGCATCTTTCGCCAGGGGTGCACAGGCCGTCCCTCCGCCGGGGATTGACTTCTTGTCAGCCCCTAACGCAGCTCCAGTAGGAGTTTTCCTCAAGGACTACGGCACTGCCTCTGTGTCTTCAGACGCTGACGACACCGAGACAGACTCTAGCTTGTTTGGCTACCCCCTGATGTGCTTTCTTATTCACAAGATATCGCATCACCTTTCGGCTGCGGCGGACAGCACAGCCAGGAGTCACTTTAACTGCCTGTTGGCAGTGAGAGATGCTGTACTATCACAGGCCAATCTCTCAGGCCGTGCTGTCACGGTCCAACCCCTCCCAGGCGCTCAAGTCGGCCTTGCGGTGCATCCCTGGGCAGGACCAGTCGCTGTTCGGCTGCTATTCGACTGCGATACCAGGAGACCGACTCCCGCTCAAACCCTATCCCAGGCAGTCACCTGCCCACACCGCACGGCCCGCCAAACGCCCTAATATCCCCCCTCTGCCAGCAGACACGGTCCCGGAGGTAACTGGGGGAGTCGCCCATGGGGACTCCATCCTTATACTCCTATTTCAAGACGCTACCTACGTCTCGTCTGCAAGATCGGGGTTCCAGTAGAACTGGAAGCAGTCTGTACTTGCACTGAAATCTGCTCGCAATGGGTTCCGACAAACGGCCCTAGCCTAGCAGACGACGCTCGCATTGAAGTATTGATTTTTCTCAAGGTCTCGTCCTAGTTTCCCATAGTCTCGTTTCGCGTCAAGACGCGATACTTGCTTCCGCCATTTTCCCGTCGGTGCTCAGGCAATCGATATGTCAGGAAAGTGTGCATTTCAGGACCTGGGGTCAAGGTAAGCAGTACTGGTTGCTAAGGATCCCCAAAACAACATTACGTTCTATGTTCACTGTGCAAAAGATCGCCTCATTTGGCATCTATGGGCTCGAAAACAACACACTCATGCTGACTATGGCCACACAAGCGCATGGCTCAGTATCTTTTTACACGCGCGTTCGTGTTTCCAGTCTTTTCAAGCTGATGGGTAGTGAGAGTGACACTAGTTCAACCTCTACACTACCCCTCCAGCTCGGGCTCCCACTCAGGCCCTGGCCCAATCCCACACCTCCAAACTACTACAACCTTTGTTCCTCTCTGGGGTTCGTCACCAACCCCTCCAAATGCGAGCTCTCGCCCAGTCAGCGATTCTCCTCTCTGGGCATGAGCTTTGACACCACCTCCATGGTATTCTCCCCGACCCCGGAGAGTTCCGCTCGCCTAGTGGACCTCATCTCCCACCTTCGACTCTCTCCCCTTACTTCGGCAAGGACACTTTCGTCCCTTCTGGGGATGATGGAGTCCCTGTCTCCTTTCATTCCCCTAGGCAGAGTTCCCAAGCGACAGCTTCAGAGGGCGTTCCGCCGTCGTTGGTCCCAGACCAACGACAGCTGGAACCAGACCATTCCCCTAGGGCCTTGGTTCGTTTGGGCCACGGAGGAGTGGCTCAGCCCATCCACCCTGGCCCCCGGAGTTCCCATCTCCCTCCCTTCCCAGGCCCTGGAACTTTACACAGACGCCTCCAACTCGGGCTGGGGGGCCCATTTGGAGAGCAGTCACGCCTCGGGGTTTGGGATCCTCTGACTGCTCGTCTTCACAACATCTTGGAACTGGAGGCGGTCAGGCTCGCCCTCCTCCACTTCCAGTCCATAGTCTCCACCGATTCGTTCTCCTTTCACGGACAACACTTCGGTAGCTTGTTACATCAACAAAGGGGGGGGGGGGGGGCACACTCCATCGGCCTCTCCCTCCGTACAGAGGCCCTCCTCCACTGGTGTCACACGCAGGGGGTCACCCTTCGCGCGAGATTGGTTCAGACACATGATCGACCTGTTTGCCACACGGTTCAACTATCGTCTGCCAGTGTATGTGTCTCCGGTCCCGGACCCCCGGGCTTCCTCCATCGACGCCCTATCCCTTCCCTGGTCCGGCCTCTTAGCTTACGCCTTCCTCCCTTCCCGATCCTCCAACAAGGTGATCAGGAAGGCGAGACTCGAGAGACCCAGGCTCATTCTCATAGCCCCGTGGTGGCCCACTCAGTCCTGGTTACCGGACCTCAAGTCCCTCACTCACGCACCCCCTCTTCGGTTGAACACCAGGTGGGACATGCTCAGGCAACCCCTTTCGGGTCTCCTCACGCCAATCCCCAGATGCTTCGCCTCCACGCCTGGCTTCTGTGCCAGCCCGGTTGCGAGCAGCTAAATCCACCTCTCGAATGGACAGGTCCCAGTCCGTCCTCAACATCCTCTCTATCGCTGGGGCCTCTCAGGAACTCCGAGACCTTGCCATGTCCTCTCGCAGAGCTAGCACAGAGTCCCTTTACATTTACAGATGGAGGAAATGGGTCTCATGGTGCGAAGACAATTCTGTCTCTCACAATCGCCCCTCCAATATCCAGATAGGAAATTTCCTGTCCCACCTTAACCTCTCTGCTAGCTCCATCCGGGGCTACAGGTCGGGCCATCTGCATGACCATCCGCCAAATGGGCGGACCTTCCTTGAGAATGACTTCCTTCTCAGAGAGATCTCCAGAGGGGCTGCTCTTCGTGAGGCCCAATCCCCTAGACGTGTTCCCCTTTGGGACCTCTTCACTTACTTGACGTCCTCAGGAAACCCCCCTTTGAGCCTGTCTCCTCCATTCCCCTTCGACCTTCTGTCTATGAAGACTACCTTCCTCCTCGCCCTCGCTTCTGCCAGAAAGGCGAGGCGAGATCCATATGCCCTTAGCGGGGACCCCAGAGACATTGCCTTCCACAGAGACGGCTCCGTCTCTCTTAAGTTCCCGAATTCCTAGCTAAGAACCAGGAACCCGGTAGTGCCTCTCCTTACCTCGTCATCCGCCCGCTGGCAGATACACTAGGGGGAGACACCTCTTCGGACATAGCCCTTTGCCCCTCTCGAGGTCTAACACACTACTGGGAACGCTCGCGCCCCAGGCGCGTTTCGCAAAGACGTCTCCTTATCACGGAAGACATCTTAGCTGGCACTGTCTCTAGGTGGCTCTCCAAGACGGTCAGAACGGCCTATTCCCAGGCATCCAAGGACCTCCCCGTCTTGTCCCCCCGGGCTCATGAGCTCAGAGCGCTCGCCGCTTCAGCAGCATTCCAGCACTCTGTTCCCATGCGCCACCTCCAGGAGGCAGCCTTCTGGCCTTCGGAAAATCCCTTCATAAAATTTTATTTAAGGGACATCCGCATGACCAGGGCTGATGGTTCTAATGGGATATCCTTTGTGGCGGCTAATGCATCCATATCGGGTAACCCCAGGAACCACTAGGGCACTCGCCCTCCTCCTTTTCCTATGAATTCTGCTATTGTCGACATGGTACAGTATATGACGCCAAAATGGGGAGTTTGTATTATACTCCCTGTTTGGCTAGTATACTTTCCATGTCAGACTCTAATGCCCGCCCTGCCTTCCCCACTAGCGCCAAGGTTCTGGGGCTACCTTGCGCGCAGGCCTCGATGAATGAGGTACGGGAGGTTGACACTGGCTTCTTCCTACGGCGGAAGCGGGTGGGCATCACGTGACTGTCTTATTACTGCATTAGCCACACAAAAACTTCGGCCTGGCAGAGCTGACTAACTGCCGTGAATGCTATTGTCTGACATGGTAAGTATACTAGCCAAACAGGGAGTATAATACAAACTCCCCATTTTCGTTAAATCCAAACACTGTGCTGAGCAGCTCGTCATCTTCTGTGACTGTGTCAATGGCTGAATACACACTTTTTTTTTTATTTTAGAAATATTTGCTATTTTTTCCATCAACCCCCTTTGTGTACTTTTCATCCAGCCAGCAATGATATAACTGTTCACTCGGCCCAGAAAATGACACAAAAAGATTGTTGAAACAACTAGAAGTGGATTATTATCACAATGCAAGTCTTTTAACAAGTCCTAAAGGAACAACTGGCACGCAATATCTCAATAGCAAAATATGTTAAAAATTCTGTGCATCAGTCTTCAAAGTTTCAAATCCAATCAAACAACTTGGTGCTTTTTTTAAATATCTGTGTATCACTAAGCCCTGCATTTTTCAAAAGTGCCTCAAATCTGAAATGTGTGTGTAGAAGACCCATAGTAATGTGTTCCCATGACCACTAATCTTGTCTAGTATAATGGCAAAGATGCTATTTTTTTCCCCCCATGCAATGAAGGGAAGCAACTGGTGATGGTATATAAGTTATCCTCCCTCTGTGATTCAACCCCCCCCCCCCCCTCCCCCGCCTTTTTTTTTCTGGTTTGTTTATTGCCATTTCCCATCAATAAAAAAAAAAAGAAGTTCAGGTTGGTAGGAAAGAAAAAGGTTATTACCACAACCACAACTAAGTCAGGGGGAGGTGGGGTGCGTTAAAAGATCCACAATGGCGACAGCTCCAGGTTCGAAAGTCCTATGTCCTGACAGTCAAAATAGACCTAAAATAGCCTGTGGCTGCTGTGCACTAGGACTAATGAAGAGCTAACCATCACTAACACCAGTCATCCTCTGTCTAATCATTTTGTTCAAAGAGACATGTCTGGTTGAACACACACACACCTAAAAAAAAAAATGTTTTTTAAACAAAGGGTGTTAACACAATCTCACTTTGTTCATAAATAAAGTGAAAAACATCAACATACATTACATACATACATCCACACTTGCACACAAACACATTCAACCAACGCGGGGCATTTACACGATCTCACTTTGTTCACACACGCAATGAAAACCATCAAGACAAAACTAAAGACACTGAAATATCGTCACGTCACTAATCAAACATCGTCATGTCGTTAATCAAATATCGTCATGTCGGTCATCCTCCTCGTCATTGTCGGCATTCTCCTGAAGAAGCTTGCGGTACTGGATGCTGCCTCGGTCCCGGCGCAGCAGTCTTGCCTTCCTCAGCTTGTAGGCCATCACCAGCACCGTCACCACCAGCACAATCACCACACCCGTCAGAATGGACGCACCATCTGCAAGCACAGTTGGCACACATCAGCACATGGAGGAGACTCTTCCAGACAAATACAATTTTCTTCTTTTCTTTTTTTTTTAGTGCCAATTTCCTTCGTTCCCCCAATAGCTTAAATTGTTGCAAATACTTACTTCCTGACCAATAAGAGAAATGTGTAAGTGCTCGTATACATGTCTAAATCGAGACATGGATCAATGTATTCTCAAAGATCGTGCCACTGCACAACCGGATTACACTGATACAGGTATTGCATATTTCGCACGTCACACTGATCATTCTATCCACAGATTGCACCATTTCACATCTATATTACACTGACTTTCCTAGTTCTATCCAGGTATTGCACTACATTACGCAACATTTACACTGACTAGGCCATCTACAGATTGCACAACTTTCACACAACATTTATACAGTCACTGTATTCAAAGATTGCAATAAACAAGTAATCATTTACACCATTTATTCTGCAATATGCGATATCAATACACCTTCAAACTCTACACCATGGCTAACAACTTTCATCCCGGACAAGGTGGTTCTTTCTGACCCATACTACGCCACATCTGTCTTGTCTTGCTCCTTCCACTGATGGCTCACAGCCGTTCCCTGAGAACAGCCGACCTGTCAGAGCCTTCCTCACCTACGGTTGTGCTTACTCTCTTTCCAAAGCTTGGAAGCAGTGGTCAGAGCACAAGCCTCTTGTCTGTGGGCGGGCAGCACCATGTGGTCGTTCAGCAACTGACGGAACTCACTCAGGGGGCAAAACTCTGCACAACCTGTACATATACCACATGACCATTACTCATGGGACTTGCTTCAAATCAAATTTGCTTTTCTTGTTTTTTTGATTATTTTTCTTCAGCAAAACATCATTATCTTCCGGTATGTCGTATACTTAGGAACTGGTCATTATCATGCTGCGGAGAAAGGATGGATCATTATCTGTTTTCAAAACTGTGAAAGTGTTGTAAGACTTGTAGCACCTGGTGCATAACTATTTTCATTAATTTTCCCCCAACACCTCTATCATACTTCAAATTATCAGAGACATACAGAAGCATTTACATTCTAAGAAACTGTGCACTTAGCTAAATCTGCCATCTTTGGACCTCTCTCATTAACTTTTGACCATCTTTTTTCCCTCCACTGTTCAATTTTTTTCAATTATGTTCTGCGGTAAAGGACATCTTGCAAATTCTTGTGAGGATGTCCTTCTATGTTGAAAGCACTAGTGTGTTCTTTTTTCAGTGTTTTTCTTTCAGATGTATGAAAGCTTTTTGCTTTGTTTTTTTAAAGGAACAATCTTATTGCAACCAGAAAAAAATTGATACATGCTGAAAAAAAAAGTCGATAAAACACTAACAATATATCTAAACTCCTCGTGTCTGAGCACAAGTGATCTGTCTGAGTACACATTTCTTACACCAACCCTGCTCATAAGATTCACTACTATGGAACCAAAAATTAGATACACAGTGTGGAGGTGTTGATGATGATAAGGACAATAAAAAGAACACACTGTATAAAGGACACAATGTATCGACTGGTAGCCAATGGATGGGAAGACAACTGAAACAGTAAGGATCAGCACCAAGAATAAATACTGCTAATGCAAATTTGTGCAAAGAATGAATGCTAATGCAAAGCAAGATAAAATGTGAGACACAAAATGACTGAAAAAAACCCAATAACCTAAGCTCTGGACAGCAATACAATGGTGATCAGCATGATTGGAATGGCAGAGCAAACCTGTGTTGTTGACAATAGAGTGACAGATAGAGGATATTACTCTGCACTAAATGGTGGGAAAGGTATTGACTGGCTGAGATCATGCTGTCCTGCAAAGCATATCTTAACACTGTGTTCACCACCAAACGGAGTAAAATACATCGGTCACAGCTTGCTGTAGTTTGACACAATAGGTGTAAAATGATGCAAAATTAAATTTCAGATGGGCGCCGACGATGATGATAACAATGACGATTAATACAACATTCACATCCAGATCAATACAAGACACTTGTCTTACACCTTGACAAGGCTGAAGAGTGACCCACCCTGGATGGTCTTGGTGAAGGGGCTGTGCTGGGTGTGGTTGTGGAACATGGTCTTGACAAAGAATCCCTGGCCCTGCTGATGAAGCTCCACCAGGATGGTGGTCAGGTAGGGGGGCTGCAGGTTGTTGAAGATCCCCATGGCTCGGGCCAAGCTGCCTACAGTGCCGTCGTGCTGTACACACCACACGCAAGGTAAGGTAAGCTAATGTATACAGACCCAGACCTGCCAACCCCCTAAGACACCAATGATTAAGAACTGAGGCTCAGTGACGCAGAAATGTGTAATTTCTGAGAACTCAGAGTAATCAAGCGCGACACTTACCTTTTTTCAAACAAACACGATGCGATGAAATTGTTCGCACAATTTTTGTGAACTTTACTTTTCTTCACAAACAAGCTTTTCTTTTAAGTGTCTTTAAGAAATCTTTACAAATTATGAAAATGTAGAATACACTGGAAACACACACAAATCCCCTACACCTACGCATGGCACACCACGGCTTGACAGTGCGCCAGAAACAACCTCAAAAATGTTCTCCCCTGTTGCTGACTGTGCATGTGGGGTTGGCTATCAGCTCAGTGGCGATTGTATCATTTTTTAAGTATCGCACCACTCCAGGAAAGAATTTGTCTCCCCCTTCCTGACTTCCATCAGTCCCCAACACAAACGGTCATTCTGCAGTCGAGCAGCAGTTTGGGCTTCCATGGCAAGGGTCCTCACAATGTGTGTTGTCTTTGTTCGACCACTCTTGAACAGTTTGGCGATCTCTGAATCTGAGAACGCTTCTTTAAAAAGCTGGGATGCATGGTCGGCTGCGCTAAGAGCGATGTTGTGCTCAACGAAAAATCTGGCCACCAATGCTTCAGCCCGAATTACCCTTTTCCTCATTTCATCCTCTTTTGAGGTGTCTACAGTCTGAAAAAAACTGTGATGCTGGAAGAATTCGGCGCGTTAGAGGAATCGATGTGCTTGCGTGACTGAAGGTGATGCTTCACATCCACCATCCCGCCATGGGAAATTGTGAAGTCCGACTTGCAAGCGGTACACCATGCACAATTTACACCTTTAGCCGAAGGAACTTCTAGCAGGGGAACTTTCCCCGAGTATTCTTTTTGGAACTTTTGACCAAGTTTTTTTCTTTTTCGCATCTTGTCCAGAACTTTCTACTCACATTTTTTCGACATTTTCGTAGCTAAAACTTAAAAAGGACGCCAACTTCGCTGAATGGTAAGATGGTAAAACGAACTGCGCATGACCGGAAACGCTTCTTGAAGATTACTGGTTATATGCACGGCGCTGTGCGTGTCTGTACATAAGCCGACTTTTTCATCCGTTTTTGTTTTTTGTTTGTTGTTGAAAACTTTCAATGCGTAATTTTTTGGCTAAATGCGTAAGGGCGTAAGAATTATCACTTGGGCGTAATAAATTACGTGAAATGCGTAACGGTTGGCAGGTCTGCAGACCAGCCGGCCACAAAGGGTTCTATCAGGGCTGTCACCGCACTGAAGTCAACTCACATTCATCATTGAAAAAAGCAAAAAACAAAAACAAAACCTTGTTCACACATCTCTTTAAGAAAAACACCTTCCAAAAAGCACACCGGAAATTTTGTTAAAAATCTGTCCTCCATAAATTTTTCATATCAGATAAATGTTAATCTCTTACAGAAATTCAAAAATCATATCTGGTGGGACATCTCTGAACAAAGTTTTCATGGAGTCTGCTGTAAGTGTTTATGTCTCACATCGTGCAAGTCCCAACACTCAAAAAGAATATGTTTCACTGTGAGTGTTACTGACATGAAATGCACCACGGAGCTTCTTCACCTTTTCAGGGTGGGAACTGGTAACAGACAAAAAAGAGGAAATCTAGGGGGGTCGGGGGGGGGGGGGGGGGGGGGGGGGCATACCCCCCCCCCCCCCCAAAAAATTTTTTTTCTAAAGGTGCATATATGTGCAATCTGGTGTATTTTTGGCAAAAATGAAACATTCAGAGAGCATAAAATATGTTTTTTTTTGGGCAGGGTTTTTCATCTATAGATACATGCAAAACATTACAAAAATACTCACCCTACTTCGAAAAAAAAGAACATTGAAATGGATGCCTGCTTTCGTTTACTGGATGAGTCCTTTTCTGAGCTGGACTGGGGGTGCTGCCCTCTGTGATTCACACCCGGGATGAGTCCTTTCCTGAGCTGGACTGTGGTGTGCCCTCTGTGATTCACTCCGGATGAGTCTTTCCTGAGCGGACTGTGGTGTTTGCCCTCTGTGATTCACATTCCGGATGAGTCCTTTCCTGAGCTGGACTGTGGTGCTCCCCTCTGTGGTGGTTTGCTAACTGCTGCCTTGTGGTGCTTGGAATTAAAACCGGGTCTCTGGGTGATTCTTTTGTCTTGCTGGTGCTCCCCAAATCTGTTGACTGTGAAACACTTTCTGGTGTAGCAGTCTGGGATCTTTTTGCTTCTGCAAGGATCTCTTCAGTTGCCTTTCTTTTGGACACCTGATCTGTGACACCTAGCTGCTGATTGAGCTCGTCCTTTTTCTTTTGTTAGTCCCCTTCCCTTTCTTTGTTCTTTTCCAAGCACTGGACATGTTGGCAGTCAGTTTCTTATCAACAGACTCTTTTAGAGGATTCTTTTTCCCAAAACACTAAAACCCAGAACTTTCCTTGCAGTAAAAGAATATTTCACAGTCTGGATGGCAAAAAATGTTTCAATGTCAATACCTGTGTTGCCTTTGTCTATGATATCAGACATCAGACTGAACGACGACTCAACCAACGGCCCATGAAAGCAGCAAAAGAGCAGCTTTCACTGCCAGTCAACAAAGGATACACCTCACTGTTAAAGAGTTCCACCATGAGTAAACCCTGGTGCCATCATTTACCTTGGAAGATTTCGATCAGAATGAAATTTCCTCCTCTCTCTGTCAAACGTTCTCGAGTGTCTGTTGTACTGATCTTGATCTTGGTCGGTTTCGTCGGTGCAAGTGCTTGAGATCACTGGAAGTCTTTCATTCTCCGTAGACCAGTCGAACTTCCTCTAATCAATGGTCCAGAGAACTAAAGCACTTCAGCACTGGATTTGCCAGGGGCATCTTTTGTAGAAGCTGATCACCACAAGAGATATAAGCCTTCCTAACCTTTTCACGAAACTCTCTTACCATGCTGTTTCCTTTTTTCTTCGTGGCAGTGATGTCTTCCACTTGGACCCGACAAAGAGTTCATTGTCAGGAAGCTGGTTGCTTTTGCTCTTAACATCAAGTTCTTTCAGTTGCCTTGGTCCCCCTTCCAGACACTCCGGCTTAATGAAACGCCTAAGAATTCTTTGATCAGTTCTTCTTTTTTGGGATGTGTTTTATGCATGACAGGATCTTTAGTCTGGAAGAACAGCACGTATGGTGAAGGATAGGCAACACTGGCAGTAGAGGTTTAAAATCATCTCAGTCTTGTCTTTTCTGGATGAAAATTTTATCAACCAGTCTATATTTCCTATCCTTCCTTCTTTTTCATTGATGAAAAAGATCTTCTCACTTCTTCCTGTGGTTAGAAATGGCGGTTCTTGCAGTTTCTTAAACATTTCTTTTCTTCAAGATGTCTGTACAATATCCTTGTACAGATCTCTGTCTGACTCCTTCAAAAAAGGAAAGTAATACAATGTGAGTCCATCAAACTGACGAAGAGTATCCTGTCCCACCAGAAAACTGACAGCCACCGATGTTAAAAACAACTGCTCTGGCTTTGTGGGCTTGTCCTAAAGGAGTACAGATCTTGGCCAGCAAATCTTCTGGTAAGTAGACCACTCAAAATCTGTATGCAGATCATTCATCAGCTGTTCAACATCCCTTCAAATGCGGCACAGAAGTTTTGGCAGCATTACGTGCATGATGGCATGTGTCGCCATCCACATAAGGAGATGGGGCGCTTTCCTTTCCCTTATTAACTTTTCAAGGCCACTTTTTGATCCTCTCATTACTCTGCAAGAGTCCATCAACATAGCCAGGAGGTTCTTCCAAGGAAGGGCAAAATGCTCAAAAATCTCTTCAATCTTCAGGAACAATGCTTCACTTGTCAATCTTGTAACAACAATGAGGTGAGATGATTGATCACAATTCTTTGCAGGGGGTTTTTAAAAATGACTGACTAGAACTGTTACCACTTTCTGCTTGGTTTGTGTTCATTGCTCATCTAAATTCAATGCAAATGGTGTGCACCTTAACTCGTCCAATAAGTCTCTTCAAACGTCTGAGCTAATCCGTTTTTAATTTGTGGAAACTGCAGTCCGATCCATGGACATTTTCTCTAAGACTTTGTGATTTTGTTGCCAAAACCTGTGACAAATCAATCAGTTTTGGTGCCATAGAGAAAGGCAGACTGTTCTCTGCAAGAAATCCAACCAGCATGGCCTCACTGGTTTCGCAGCCGATCATTCAAAGGAGTGAGAGGTAGTCCTTCATCTCCTTTCAGTGGTGCTGATTGTTGGACAGCTGGATTTGCCCATAGACTTCTGGCCACCAACAGGATTACCTGAGATGCATTAAAATAAATTCTTTTAAAAAGAATGCATGTGTGCACAATTTTGTGTGTGATATTCTGTGTGTGGTGTGTGTGTGTGTGTGTGTGTGTGTGTGTGTGTGTGTGTGTGTGTGTGTGTGTATGTGTGTGTGTGTATGTGTGTGTGTGTGTTGTGTGTGTGTGTGGTGTGTGTGTGTGTGTGTGAATGTTTTGTGCATTATACAATTTTGTGCGTGATATTCTGTGTGTGTGTGTGTGTGTGTGTGTGTGTGTGTGTGTGTATGTACGTGTGTGTACGTGTGTGTGTGGGTGTGTGTGTGTGTGTGTGTGTTTTGTGTGTGGTGTGTGTGTGTGTGTGTGTGGGATGTGTGTGTGTGTGTGTGTGTGTATTGTGTGTGTTGTGTGTATGTGTGTGTGTGTGTGGGATGTGTGTGTGTGTGAGTGAGTGTGTGTGTGTGGGTGAAGAGAGAGAGAGAGAGAGAAAAGATAGAGAGAGAGAGAGATGTGTTGTGTGTGTGTGTGTGTGTGTGTGTGTGTGTGTGTGTGTGTGTGGTGTGTGTGGTGTGTGTGTGTGGAGAGAGTGAGAGAGAGTGAGAGAGAGAGAGAGAGTCAGACAGACGACCGACAGGAGAGAGAAGATGGAGATAGAGAGAGGGAGGGAGGGAGAGAGGGAGGGGGGGAGGGGGGAGGGGAGAGACAGAGAGAGGAGGAGAGAGAAAAGGAGAGGAGAGAGGTGGTGTGTGTGTGTGTGTTGTGTGTGTGTGGTGTGTGTGTGTGTGTGTGTGTGTGTGTGAGAGAGAGAGAGCTGAGAGTCAGACAGAGAGAGTCAGACAGAGAGAGAGAGAGGAGAGAGAGAGAGAGAGGGAGAGAGAGAGGGAGGGAGAGAGAGGGGAGGGAGGGAGAGAGAGGGGGGGGGGGGAGGAGGGGGGAGAGAGACAGAGGGGGGGGAGAGGGAGGGGAGAGAGAGAGGAGAGACAGGGACAGAGAGAGAGAGAGACAGAGAGAGACAGAGAGAGAGAGAGAGATTAGAGACGTGCTTACCTTCAAGTGTGGTGTTTTTCCGGCGAAATTTGACACGCTCTTTGTGCTTGGCACATTTCACGTGGTCTTGCAGTGCAACAAGCCACGATGGAGTAGTTGACTTCTTTTTTACACAGAGAACAAAAAGCGAGTCCAGGGGGCCCGAATTTTTCCCCTGAATGTACACAGCCTTTCGTTTGTCTGCTGTCTTCTCCATCCACTCCATCTCCATGGATTTTTTATGTTGCTTTCGTCAAATTTCTGAAAACCCGCGCTTTACGATGTCTCGTCGGTACGCCATTTTTGAATGTATCCCACAGTTCTTAGCGCCGGATATATGCCTACTGTATCCTGCTAGACAGGCCATCTGATTACCGAAATCGACCGTAACCGAACAAGAGGTAGGCCCTATCTCCGAGAATTTCATTTTTCCGAGGAAATAACATTTCAAATCCGAGGAAATCTTTTGCTTCTACCGCGGAATTTCCCGCGGATCCGAGGAGAATTCCCACCTGCCTTTTAAAAGATAAGAATGGGTTAAAAGGAGTGGCTTGTATGCAAATGGCACAAATCTGTCTCTTCTTTACGGGCGACACCACACGCAAAGCCTTCACACACTTAACACAATGTGGCTTTTTATCAAAATACCTTTACTTCTGAAGAACACTTTTTGTTTGAAGCACTGTAACATCTAAACAGTGACAGAAGATTTATCAGAAGCAGCAAACACACTAGCAACTTTTACTGGGATTCAAGAGTAGATTAGTAAGAAACTGATAATTAAATGGCATCTTTCAGCACAGTGATTTTGATTTGGATCATTTTTATGATCTTCAACATGCTTTCCTAGTCTTCTTAAGAGAAAACAACAGACACCGACAACAATAAGGGTCAAGGACTTTTCAAATTTTGTAGGATTCTCCTTTATATTTCAGTCAGAAAAGAAAACTCTACGTAAAAACTGAAAAACTTTTCCCAGAAGCATGAATGACCTAAATCAACCAGCATTTGGACAATATATTTATGACCAGCACAAGTCTAGATCTCTAATCATACACAGAAACTCACTGAACAGCAGATTCATAAACAACTTACAGCAGAAAACAAGAACAGCTTTTCTTTGGACGAAGTCTTCTTGGCTCGTTCCATGTTTCTGGTCATTTCAGCTAACAAAGGACCTGAAAAAAGCAGTTATCAAGTCATGTAGTAGGTTTCATGACTTACCTACACAAAATCTCATGGACACACAGAGACAAAGCTTATCACACTCTTTACCAGGTATCCATTCTTTTCACATAGCTCAGCCAACTGAACTGAGTGCATAAGCGCAGTCTGATTTATGTTTCAACCAGTAAAACTGCTTCAAATTGAATCAGCATTTTCATTTGGGATATCTGGAAATGAAATTTTTCAATTTCACTTGATAAGCTGTAAATTTCCTATGCAGAAAAAATGCACAAGTTTGTTTTTTCTAATGCTCACCAACTGAAATGATGATCAAAATGTAATGGGCAAGGTTCTGTTACCATACTCAATGTCTGCTATAAACTGCCAGTAGTTCTATAAAAAGAAATTACTTTATGTTCCTTAGCCCTTAATTCCAGCAGCATGGATTTAAATACAATCAAGACTCCAAGTCCAAGACCATGCCTAAGGGTACACACCGATGAAATACTGTAACTATGGAGATTCTTTATTGCCAAACCATCCATGACAGCACCCCATCCCCCACCCCCACCCCCTCCCAATGGTTTTGGAAAATGAATGAATGAATGAATGCAACCAATAAATGACATACCAGTTACATCAATCAAGGTTTTTCAACCAGTGAAATAGCACGCTAGTGGTCACAAAACACTACAAAATGGAGCCCAGTATCTGAAACTGATGTGAAATCCAAAGCCTATGACCTTTGAACTGGAATCTTCTGCCCCAAACGCTCTTCATGGCATTTCTAGGTGACTCGTTCCCAACTCTTACAAATTTGATACAGTCGTCCTTGCTGCAAGTATTGCTTTGCAGCTTTTATAACAGCTGTTGTATAATCAATTTCTGAATATCTTTGTGTTCTGAAACAAACAAAAATTCAGCCTATACCAAACCTATCTTTCTTAAGTAAAATTTCACAAAACACTGTTCAACAGTTCTATAACCTGTGATCACAAGCTCCTCATCACAACAGTGAAACCATCCTTCTCAAAGCGACATCCTACTTCCACTCAATGCTGGTGCCTTCTCATTTCTCTGGTTCTTTCCACTCACTACCTTTAACACTGTAACTGACAGTATAGTTCTCATTAGGTTGCAATCTATTTACAGTACACCTGTAACACTGCTCTTTGTTTGATTCACATTTGGTAAACCAAACACCAGTTAGTAAACCTCAATGATAAATGTTCAAATCAAACAAATTTGGTTTTCTCTCTGGTATCGTACTGGGTTCTAAGCTGGGTCCTGTTCCTTTCGTCCTTTCCACAAAACAACTTTCTGGTTTGATAAAATCACTCTCTATCCTGTCTCAGTCATTTGCTGAAAGCACCCCACTCCAAACCTCCAGTCTTATATTTCATATATCTAAATAGTAGTATCCAAACACCAATATCTTCTTTAAAATCTGTGTTATATTACATAAAGTCCTGGATGGTGGAAAATAAACTCAAACTAACCAAAGACAAAGGCTCTAAATATAAGACACTTATCTTCAAACAGCAAGTTCCTACACAAGTTACAGTGGAAGAAAAGAACGCTTTAATATCCGAGTTCATATACTTTTCTGTTGGCGATTCAAATATTTTTTTCTTATTTGGCAAGAGATCTTGAAGTGTACTGTAGTGACCTGCATATTGACTGTATGAGAAGCTCAACATACTGCAAAAATTGCCACGTCAGCACATGCCACCTCCTACTCTCAACTAACACAACAAAAACTGTTTTTTCTTTAGTCCTCCAATATTTGACTCTTGTAATTCCTTCATTTCAAATGACTCTTATGTTCAGAAAGAAACAAATGCTCAACAATTCAGCTGCTATTTCATTTTAAAACCCAGAAAAATGTAGTCTTATGCAAAGTTTGTTAAAAATTCCTTTATTGGCTTCCAGTTCTGATACATATGAAGAACAAGCCTTCAGTTCTTGTTCACTAATTCTTCACTGCAGTACACACTCTGTCTCTGAAACTATTTACTTTCCTATTCTTGGAGAAGTCAATATACTTCTTGCTCAGGGATATATTACTATTATTAGATATCCTCTTCTCACAGTGGCTGCCCTTACATCCTACCAAGGGACATCTCGGCTCATCAATCTGACAGTGGTCATTACATTCCTGCTATTTGTCCTGTCCATGTTCTGTTTTTAGAGGGGTTACTGTACCTCATCCCAGGGTACATTCCAACTGCCCTGTCTGCTCCTGATTTTTCTGAGATTACTGCCCCTCTCATCTGCTGTCCTATCCATGTCCTACCTTCACAAGGGGTCTGTGTTTTCTGCCAACTGTCATGTCCTACTCTCACAGAGGTTACTGCATTCCTGTCAGCTGTCCTGTAATGTCCTATTCTCATTGGGTTTCCTGTACCTCCTGCAAGCTATTCTATCCATGTCCTTTACTAACAGACTGTACTCCTGCCAGCTGTTCTATCCCTGTCCAATTCTCACAGCAATTACTGTATCTCCTGCTAGCTGTCCTGTCCATGTTTGATTCTCACAGAGATTATTTCACTTCCTGCCACCTGTCCTGTCCATATTCTATTCTCTCAGAGATTATTTCACTTCCTGCCACCTGTCCTGCCCATGTGCTATTCTCACAGAGATTATTTCACTTCCTGCCACCTGTCCTGTCCATGTCCTATTCTCACAGAGATTACTTCACATTTTTGCTACCATGTCTACTCCTGTTCCCCCAGGGGTAACTCCTGTCTGCCACCCTGCCCACGTCCTGCTCTCACATGGTTTCTTGTGCCTACAAACACTTGCCTTGCCTGTCCCTACTCTCATAGAGGTTAATGCAACTCCTGCCAGCTATGTCCCGTCTGTGTCCTACTCTCACATGGGTTACCGACTACAAATCCTACCAAGTCCTATCTGTTCCTGTGCTCACAGCGTTTACCGTGACTCCTGCCACCTGTGCCCTGTTCTCACAGGGGTTATTCTACCTCCTGCTAAAGAACGTTTCAGCTGCCCTACCCACGATCAATTCCTATTTGAGTTACACTACCTCCAGCCAGCTGAGCAGCACCTGGTGCCATCCAATGCAGAGAGTTGGTTTCATTCCTCATGTTCATCAGCCCTTCAAACATCTCCTCCGTCATCCACGGGGGTCGAGACATGTTGTGCTGAGCCTGCACGGACAGACAGATAGTCAGCTAACATAAACCATGAAAAAGAAAAAACCTGCATGCGTATTGCCTAAATAATACAAGAAAAAGAGGAAGAGAAACTGATGAATAAGTGGACAGGAAAGAGGAAAGACTCAGAGGAAAGGAGCAGGGAAGAGGGAGGGGAGTGGGGAAGAGTGGTGATGGAAACACAAAGTGATGGGGCATAATCATAACGGTACCATCACAGAAAGTAGTATCTGTGAAGAAAGGAGGGGAGAGGTGGGGGGTGAGGCAGACAAGCAAGAGAAGGAGGGACAGAAAATTCAAAAACACTGAAACATTCCTCAGTGTATTTCTGTCATTGTGTCTGCATTAAAACAATGCCATCAAATAAATGTTAAAAACAAAAAACCTGTCATTTCATCTCATTTCATCAACTTGAGATGACAGGTGTTTGGGAATGTGCATTACTAAAACTGTCGGTCCTGTTTCTTTTCACTTCTTCAGAAAATGTGATCACAATGGGGTGGGTCAGAGAGGGGGTGGGGTGGGGATAGGAGGCTAGAGAGGGGAAAATAGAAATGCTTTTGGAAAAAAAAGGAAAAAAAAACAATATGCAGACAATTGCCATGTCTGAAACCTGTCACATAGATTGAGGAAACAGCATGTTCAATTACTGTTCATAGTAATAGTATGCTTAAAGCAGCTTCTTTCACAAAGAACTCAAATTCAAAAAGAAAAAGAAAAAAAACAGTTTATATATATGAATAGAGAGAGAGAGAGAGAGAGAGAGAGAGAGGAGAGAGATTTACATAAATATATGTATAGATAGGTAGACGTAGGCAGATAGACAGCTAAACAAATAGATATAGATAGACACAGATTTTTTATATCTAACTTCAAAGCAACTTGGTAAAATTCAGCTAATCTGATTCCAAGCAAGTCAAGAGGACTAAACACTTTTTCTGAGCAAGATCAACGTATACAGTTTTTTGAAAAAAATTTTCTTATAAACTTACAAATAAGTGTGCATGGGTTTGTCTATGTGTTGAATGTGTGTTGTGCATGTATCTTTACGTATTTCTGAAGTGCGTCACTGTGTGCACTCATTTGTGCTGATCGCATATGCATGTGTGCGCACATACATGCGTTTGAGCTGTTTATCAAACACTTACAATGTGTAGAAGAAAACACATAAACAAACAACAAGTATAAAACAGTACCTCCTCACCTCACAAAACATAGCATCGGCGATACGATATGCACTGACTCATTGACAGTCGTATGTGTGTTGTTGGACAGCTGCTCAAGCAGAGGCTGGAAAATGAAATGATCCAAATTTCATGATACAGAAAGCAAAAAAAAAAAATGAGACTGACAATGAAAGATACAACACATTGTCATAGATATAAAAAGAGAGCTATTTGTGTATGCAATATCCACTCTTTCACAATTGTATCTAAAAATAATACACACTAAGAAATGATTCTTTTTATGGAAACAAATTTTATCTGCAATTTCTAACACTTGCAGAGCTGTCAATGCCTCAAAAGCACACAGCGCACCATTTTGACATTTTTTGTGTAGCACTGCACATTTAAGCATATAACTTGTATATACTATGACAAGTCAGACTCACTAGCAGTTTCAGTCACTCTTTGCTTCACACACAATATGATATGGGACTTTGAAGATAGAACTCTCACTAGTTATCGCATGGTTTTGACTTTGCCTGCAAAAAATGAAAATGGCCAATTACAAAGCAAATCCATAACGTGGTACAATTGTGATCATCTTTAGTGATTTTGCTTCTGCTTTTTCTTCCTTTCCTTATGAAACTTGGCCTTTTTTTTTTAATAATGAATTTGGCCTATTGTTGAAAGATCTACGTTAACTCTCTTGTAGTCGTAACAGGAGTAGACAGGAGCTCCCAGACAGCGTGCTAGTTTTCCCGACAGGAGTAGACGGGAGTATGCATTTGGCACTGTTCCAACATGTGCTTGCGCCATGATAGTGCTCAAAGAGCCTCCACAAGTTATGGGTATTCCCTACAATAGTCCAATGAAGTGATAGTATGATTTGGGGATGCTGGCACCACTTCCATTCACTGAAAAAGAAGGGAAACCGTGTGCGGTGAGTTGTGAACGAAACTGACCAAATGCCATAATGGCGTCGTCTGCTAATGCAAGCGAGTTAGATGAAATACCGGAGTATTCTGCAGAGCAATGGGATCTCATTTGACAAGCAGTGGAAAAAAATGAAAATGAAGAGCTAGAAGAAAAGTCTGATGTTGACATATGCAATACAGAAGGAAAACAAAACATGGAAAGTGATCCTGAGGATAACATGCCACTCGCCACCCTGCGAACATGGCGACCAGCTACATGGCCTGCAACCACGACTGCATTCTGTAGCCGACAGGCACTGCTTACGCATTGCCAAACACCTCCACCCCTCTGGATTATTTCTTTTTGCTTTTGCTTCGTGCATGTTTTCATACAGCCGTAAATGAAACAAACAGGTATGCACAACAAAAGCAAGCTGCCAAGAGCACACCTGACCCATGTGGTCAAACATGACACCTGAAGAAATGAGGACATATCTATCTGTGTTGAAATGATGGGGATAAAGTGTCTGCCACGGTTATGCTCTTCCTGGCAAACTGACCTCGCTTCACTGACCTCTGCATTAGAAGAACTGTTTCTGGGATTATCACGACCTAAATGTGGCTCAACAGTAATGCAGCCTGCTTGTTTTCATGTTTTTGTGTGTGAACACCTGTATTTTGTAACGACAACAGTGGCTCTATGACATTTAGCAGAACACTTTACACATTGTCACTTACTGAAAAGCTATTGAGGCTTTATGTATAGTCATAAATGTGAATGTAGAATGGGAAACAATTGCATAAAAAACAATATGAAACTATGGTTGTAACTACTTGACATTACTCTTCACATGTGACAGTTGACAGCAGTTGTGTAACATTCATTGGATTACCTGGGGAATTGGGGGGGGCCTATAGGGGCCGACAGGAGGATGGATCGATAGGCCTCAACTTTCTTTATATGCTACAAACGTGCATGTCAATGAGAAAACTGCACGTTGGTACGCTGTAATAGTACTGCCACCATAAAATGGGACACATTTGGTGACATTTTGGTGACAATGACACAACCTTTCACTATTAGAAAGACAAAGTATGAGTCACATTACAGAGCAAACCTGCATGACCACATCCGAAAAATTTCATGACACTGGAGGTTTATTTTTGGTTATGGTGACACATACACATTTTAAGGCTAACCTCACTAAAAGAATCAAAAAACTAGGGGAAGTTTTTTCTCAGAGAATCCAAATGCAAGAGGGTTAAGTAAAAAAAAAAAAAGGGTTAAGTCTGTTCTGCATAAGCTGCCTCCAAGTCCATGACGCTTGTTGTTGAACATCATTTTCATCAGGTTGGGGGAAAGAAGTAGGGGGGGGGGAAGGTTGTAAAAGGTTTGGGTGGGGGAGGAGGGGGTAGAAAATGCTGTACATACCTTGTACTTTTCTCTGAACTTGACTGATCTCTCAGAACTGTTGTACTGGCTGTTAAGCTGACTCAGTTTGGGACATGGGGAATGTCCAAATAGCTGCAAACAAGCAAAATCCAGTAATTCTGTGACTTCTAACACTGTGCATGCTTCTGTGTGTGAGTGAGCATGTGTGTTTGTGCCTGCGTGTGTGTGTGTATGCGTGTGTGTGTGTGTGTGTGTGTGTGTGTGTGTGTGTGTGTGTGTGTGTGTGTGTGTGTGTGTTTGTACATACGTATGAACCAGTGTGAGTGTGTACACTTGTGTGTCCAAACAACCGCAAAAAAACAAAAAACAAAAAAAGAAAAAGTAAGAATTATTTCTTACTTCTAACAGTATGCATTTCTGTGATCAATATAAATGTGAGGAACAAGAAAAAAAACTAATTTACTTCCTATCACAAAGTGTGTGTGTGTGTGTGTGTGTGTGTGTGTGTGTGTGTGTATGTGTGCATGTGTGTGTGTGTGTGTGTGTGTGTGTGTGTGTGTGTGTGTGAGAGTGTGTGAGAGTGAGTGAGGAGTGAGTGAGTGAGTGAGTGAGTGAGTGTGTGTGGTGTGTGGTGTGTGTGTGTGTGTGTGTGTGTGTGTGTGTGTGTGTGTGTGTGTGTGTGTGTGTGTGTGTGGCGCTTGTTTCCACATCATAGCGAGGTCTTTCTGCAGTGAAATGCATGGTGTCCTTAGACGGTCTCATGTCCTGAGAAGGGCTGGAAGTGAAAACAAAGTGCTGTAAAATGCAATTATACACTTTTCAGTCCAAGAGGCAGCATGTTGAGAATCTATGGGTTTTCTATGGGAAAAAAGAAATTTATTTAAGACCCTGACATCTTTCTCCCATTAAAACGACAAATGTGAATCGAGATAAATATAGGTTCGTTTCGTTCTTCTGTTTAACGTCTGTTCACTTTGAGTGATATTAGACGTTAATGAAAGAAGAGAGTGACTGACTGACTGAATGATTAAATGAATAAGCCTATGTGTTGTGTAAGCATGAATGTAGGCCTTTGTATGTGAGTGTGTACATGTATGTATCTGTATATGTGTCTAACCTGAACAATAAACAGATCAATAATCTTAATACAACAATTAGTGGGAAAAAAAACAACTAACATATAACAAAAAAACAAAAATCCTTCACTATCTTAAACAAAATGAGTTAGCTCAAAACTATCTGAATAAAAACCCCAATCGGACTATGTATTAAGTATTCAGCAATTTCGATCAGCAGAGAATGATTCGAAAGTAGATCTTGCAAGTTTTTTTCAGAAAAAGTAGTGGATCGTAATGATGTTGGTAAGAAAGTAGTCAACTTGTGACAATTGAACAAAATATGGTTCAGTGTTATCTCTTTACCACAAATACAGTTAGTATTCTTACTAAACTTTGTTTTCAAAGCATTTAGCTTTAATCGAATTATAAGGGAAGATATTTGTCTGGAAAAATAAACTGGAAGATCAGGCATTTTTCTTAATACAAGGTCTATTGGAAATAGCTTCCCATTGGTTGGATGAAATCTCAGTTGACGTATCAACATTTGTTTGAGCTCTCTTCCGTGCAGTCTAGTCAAGGGTACGATAACATTCCACTACTGACGGTTTTATTTTCAACTCAGAAAATTACCCTGCTTTTTTAGCACCTTTTTTCGCAGCCCTATCAGCCAATTCATTTCCAAGTACATCAGTATGCAAAGGAATCCAGCAAAATTCTATAATAACGCCTTTAGACCCAGACAGTATAAAAGATATTTAATGTCAAACACAAGGTCGGGTCGTGTCAATATATTAGGAGTCAAGGGCAAGTAGGACTGATTTTGAATCTACAAAGAAAACTATCTGAGCGATGTTAATGGGAAGATCTGTTAGAAATTCCATTGCCATCATTATAGCTACTAATTCCGCTGTGAATATAGATAAATTGCTACCCAGAAAGAACGATCTTTGAGTTTTAAGGGAAGGAATAACAAATGCTGCACCAACATTTCCATCATATAAAACAGAACCATCAGTAAACACCTGAAAATGATTTTGATATCTTTGGTATACATGTGATTTTGCTAAATTTGTGATTATATTAATATTTACCCTTTTTTTGACATCAGAATAACCAGTATCAAAAATAGGTTTTGGCATCTCCCATGATGGAATAGATGAAGATGTTTTTTTAGCCATTTCTTTAATATCTATTTTTGGACATTTAATCAAATCAGAAGTATATGTAGCTATTGTTTCTTGCGATTTAATCGTAATTGCCCTGTTAGGAAAGTCAGTGTCCGATCTAATTTTTAAATCTTCTTGAATGTAATTATCACCAGCACTCGATTTTATGACAAATTTGATGCAGCTATTATTTTTTGATAAATATGGGTAAATGTGTATATATATATATATATATATATATATATGTGTGTGTGTGTGTGTGTGTGTGTGTGTGTGTGTGTGTGTGTGTGTGTGTGTGTGTGTGTGGTGTGTGTGTGTGTTGCATGCGTGCATGCATGCGTGCGTGCATACAGACAAGGATGCACCCATCTTTATGCGTACCTGAGCACACATTTCCATATGTGCAGAAGAGTGTGCAAGGCAGACTTACGTGATCATTGAGCGCATCCTGGGTGTGGATGGGGATGGGTTGCCAAGGAGACCAGAGGGAGTCGTTGGTGGGGAAGAGGCCCACCAGCATGCACTGCACAGTCATCAAGGTACGGTCGTAGTCTGTGCTATGCACCTGCACCTGAAACAACCACCACCACCACACGATGAAAACATCACATGCTATGGTCTGACATGGTAAAGTATTGACGCCAAATAAATAACTATAAACACACTACAGCATCAAATATTTAATTCTCTCCCCCAACATTTCAACAGTTATGTGTTTACTTAATTCAGCCACTTGCCCTTACTACCCCTTTAATAGACCGGTGTACCAAGAACTTGTTGGAGCATTTTCACCTGTGAATAGAATATTTTTTTCCTGGAAACCGACATATTTTTCCAGCCACTTCACACCTGACAGCCTCTTTACTGGAAAAGTTCTTCATTTAAACCTGTAAACTAGTCATCTGAACATGATTGATATTTAGGCATCATCAGGAGTGGAAGAGCATGACAGAAGCAACCTTCCTGCAAACACTCCCTCCATTCCAAGACCTCTTTTCCTGGAACATACTTCTCTCTATATAAGCTATACTTGATTCAGCTCTTTGCACAGTCCCTCCCTTTGAAACTTGTATTTTCCTGGAACATACTTCTCTCTATATAAGCTATACTTGATTCAGCTCTTTGCACAGTCCCTCCCTTTGAAACTTGTATTTTCCTGGAACATACTTCTCTCTATATAAGCTATACTTGATTCAGCTCTTTGCACAGTCCCTCCCTTTGAAACTTGTATTTTCCTGGAAAAATTTTCTCCCTGTGTGCACTTGGTTTCATCTCTGAACAAACACTCCCACCCTACCAGGACCTGTTTTTTTTTTCCGTCTGCCTATATTTGGTTCACCTCCAAGTAAAGCTTCCCTCCATTTTGAGTTTTACTGAACATTTTTCTGTCTTTTCAGTATTCATCTTCAAACAGACTCCCTCTCTCTGTAGGCATATTTTTCAGGTATTTCTGTTGGTGGTTGCGAGTTTCCACTGTATCAGTATTAGTACATCACTTGTCAAATATGCTCTTTTTATTCATTCATCATCTTAACAGGATAATGTGTGAACTATTATAACATCACTCATTAACGTCATTATTATTATTTAGTTATCATCATGCAGAATGTTTGAGGAATCTAGCCAGTTCTTCAGCCATAATGATATCCACTAGCAGTTGCAATCTATTCAGAATGATATTGGGCATTACTTTGCTGGCATGGCTGGTCATGCCAATACTATGGTAGTCTGGTATGCTGGAGATTTCCTTTCCTGGGAAAGCTGACATTGACAATAAGTGGCCTAGTCTTTGGCGTGGGGTACTCTCCAGTTTCCCAGATTTTCACACAAATGGCAGTCAAGACATCAATTAGCACATCTGTCATGTTTCGAAAGTTCCTCAGGGATGCTGTGAATGCCTGCAAACTTACCACAATTCTGCAATTCAACTGCAGTTTGACTTCTTTATCGAGCATTGGGCAAGTCATCCTCATTTGATGAATCCTCTGCTGTTAGCACACTTGGATCTCCGGTTTGTTGATCTTGTTTGTTGTAGAGTCCAGTCCACCTTTTAATTAATGATTTCTTCTTCCTGTGGGAGACAGCTGCCTTCTTTGTCTTCAGTGCCACCGATTTTATTTTGTTTTTGTTCAGTAAAGTCCTTTACAATTTCCAAACTTTTTTTATGTGTTGTCTATTGTTGTTTTTTTCAATATCTTGAAGTGTTGTTCAATCCAAATTTCCTTTGCATTCTTCATTACTTCACTGATTCTCTTCTTTATAGCACTTAACATTCTTGAGCCATTTGAAAGTCCTTCAATAGGGCAGCAAAGACAACCACTGAGTTCTAGTCAAGGAAGAAATAAGAAGATATTGACAAGTTGTTGAACTTTTCTTTGTGAAAAAAAAGTCATTCAACAAAAAGGCATGGTACACTGGAAAGTATTTGAACAGTCTGTTTGGAGGTTTTTTTGTTCAAGGAAATGTCACTCAAAAGAAATGAAACATAAAGGAAAATGGTGTGGTCTTACCATGGACCGGTTGTACCATTGTGGTAAAAAGTCATCATATCTCTTCCTCAGTTCGATTCCATATTCATAGGCTTGCTTCATCCCCAACTGTAGAAAAAATACACACACACACACCACACACACACACACACACACACACACACACACACACAACTTTCTTTTTGTCTTTTCAATTCATTTTACATGCCATCTTAAATCATTCAATATCATTCATCACACTAATCTGTCTTTTTTAATCAGAAACATGGACGAAAGAAAGAGAGAGACTGAAGCCATGAAAGACAAATCTGCGAGACAGTGAGTGGGAGACAGAAGCAACAGACTACAGAGACAGGGAAAACATACGAACTGAGCAGTGTTATACAGACCAAGCTTTCCACCTTTCAATGATCTACAGCATAATCATTTAATCACTTTTTTGTTATACACATAGTTCTAGAACATATTTCAAAAACAAAACAAAAAGTTTTTTTTAAAAGATTTGAGTTTTGCTTTTCTTTTGAGTAATGAAAATTGGCTATTTTGTTTTAAAAAAATTCTTGGGAAGGCTGGAAAGATCTACAGAGAAGTCCCCCCCCCCCCCCCTTCCCCCTCCTCCTTCCCACACTTCCATTCAATTTTAGTTTCTGGTAATAGGCTGGAATTCACAATGTGTTACCTTAACACTTAAAACATCAACAGTATGCTAGCAAAAAAATTCTTTTTCCCAAATCAGCCTAGGTGAGATTACTAACAATGATGTAACAAAAAGTTTTTAAGACTGCAAACATGAACAGACTAAGAAAAAAAAAAGTTTTACATAAAAACAAACACATGGATCTCATAACTACTCATGTTTAACTTAGATTTACACCAATGATTTATAAGACAGAAGTTCACCTTGGTCAGCTGACCAGCTCCCTGAGGCCATTCATACGAGTGTACGTCCCATGGGGGCAGATGGGTTGGACTTCGATCCCCATGGCGGAACAACTGCCAACAATGCATTAAATTCATTCATGATGCAGGATTCTCAGGTGCTTGTCAAAACTACCATGATAAAAAGACTTAAAAGGACCTTAAGAAGGACCTCTTAATGCTTTATGAGGACCTATAATAATGCAACTCTTTTAAGCTGAAACGAAGTACAAACTTATCCTAAAATACCCTACAGAATTGCCTTCAAGTTCACTGCATCTGTGTCTATAAAGTGCATCTACTGTTCCATCATTTTCAACTCTCCTTTTTTTCAGCTCCATGTACAGGCTACTTGAAGTGTCTAGTCTATTACAGTGTTCTCCCCTGTGCTTCCGATGATGGTCCTATCCACATTGTGTATTGTGTGTCATACTACACCGCTTTCTGAATCCACATGTTCTACTCTTTGGATCTTTCACAAAGTCACTTGATCTGCACTGGAATGGACATTTTCCTGGAAATTTTGGTTCAGATATAAGTTCAATTCTAAGATAATGAATTCTGAAACAACAGCTCAACAGAGAACTCTTTCTTGAGTTTGCAAATTCCTTTCCTTGACCATGTATGTCTGCTTCAAATTGATGGCGTTATGGCAAACGGCATCATATATTCTTTTAGTTTTAACTGCAAGCATTTAAAAAAAAAATTTCTCAAATCATGATGTGGTTATAATAAATAAAAAGCTATTGAATGGGCTTAAAAGGACCAAAGAGCTGTGGAAAAAAAAAGAAAAGAAAACATACTGAAATTAAAGGCCGATTCATTTAAATAACTAGTTAGGCTTTTTGCAGCAAATTGAGTTTACAAGAACTTTAAGGATCTGACCCCCCCCCCCCCCCCCCCCCCCCCCCCCCTCCTGAAACAGTGAAAGTACATGGCAGTGCTGTACTCAAGTTTCTTCTCATGACCATCGTGATGACAACCAGGCTGCAAAGGTGCAGACACCTGCAGAAACGTGTGGTGCAAGACCTTCCCCACCCCTCCCCGTTTCAATGCATTGCTTGCTGAACAACTGGGCCAGAAACCAGCAGAAACAGAGAATCCCACTGTGATTTCCCAGTTCCCAACCCAAGCTGTGGCATCTCCTCTGTTGACTGGCCTCAAGGCAGCCTGACAATGGTGTGTCCATGTGAACCACTGAACTGGTAATGGGACTTAGGAAGGGGCAAGCAGCCATATGGGTAGGAGTCAGAATGCTGTGGGTGTCATGCCACAACTACAACAAAGTTTAAAAAGTCTGAATAAAATCTGGAGAACTAAAGCAATGTTCTTCCCTAGTGTTTGATTTTTTTTTTATTATGTCAAACAGATCTAGCCATTTGATTCAACATATTAAGGTGTTCCCATTAACTTAGGCTAGTTCGTCACAATCTGCTGATTTTATACAACTACGAGAAATGAGTAAAGAACAGTGTGATAACACTTGCGACCACAAGAGCATTGTAATGAACAGCTGCAGTGGAACAAGAACAGTGTGACGACTGTAGCAGGCACAACTATGGTGTAATAAGTCTACCAGCTAAAGCAGTAAGGCTCAGTTCAATTCATGTTGTTTGTTAGCCAAGCTGACTGTGATGAGCCATACCAGGGCTGTAGCAGTAGAAGAGAACTGTGATTCATACTGTGATAATTTCACCAGTTACAAGAACAGTGCAGCTGTAACAGCAGTGCAACATCTTTACCAGCTGTAAGAGCAGTTTAACAGCTTTATTACAATTGCAGCAGCAGGAGAGCACTACGATAACTACCATTTGCAAGAACAGTGTAACACTAACAGTAACAAATTTACCAGCTACAGCATTACAGAATGACTGTGATGATTTTATCAGCTACAAAAGTGGTGTGACCAATGAATTTACCAGCTGCAGGAGCACAAGTGAAGAGGCACTCTCTGGATTGAATGGTGTAGAGACAATCTGGGTGTCACTGTGTCGTCCATCTGCCGTCAGAGATGACTTCACACTGAGCACTATGACCGACAGGAGGCACACTATCACATACCTCCGAGGCTGAAACATAAGAAATTTTTTTTTTTAATTAAAAATAGCAAACACTATCAAATTAGCAAATTTTCACTTTATCTTAAAACCTTACTAGTCGGACTTTGAGATTAGGTCTTGGAATGTCAGAAAGTCACCAACTGGTTTCCGTTTGGTTTCTTTCTTTGTGTTTTGATTGTTTTGGTCTGTGACTTTTTAACATTTTACATTGCTGGGCCAGTTTCTGAAATATGACAATGATGGAAAACATGCTCATTACAATGTTTAATATGGTACTGTTCAGTTGTACTATGCCAGTTTTTTTGTCCATGTTGGTCCATGTTGGGTACATCCTCTTTCTCTCCTATCATCCTTAGGAGGAAGATAAGATAATGTTGCTTATAGCCCAGCCGACCGCAGAGGGCCACATCAGGACCGTCACCACGTTAAAATCAACTCACCAGTCATTTAAAAAAAAAAAAAAAAACTTTCACACATCTCGTTAAATGACATCGTCTACAAACGCACCAGAAACTTTGTTAAAAATCTTTCCTCCGTAAAATCTTAAATCAGATGAAAAATTTTAATTTCTCTCAAAAACTCAAGGATCACGTCAGGCGGGACATCCCTGAACAGGATCTTCATGGACTCCGCTGTAAAATGTTTGTGTCTCACATCGTGCACGTCCCAACACTCTAAAAGAACATGTTTCATTGTGAGTGGCGCATGACATGGAATGCACCACGGAGCTTCTTCACTCTTTAAAAGGTAAGAATGGGTAAAATACGAATGGCCGGTGTGCAGCCGGCACAGAACCGTTTCCTCTTTACGACCACCCGACGTAGATGGGAGGAAGTCCTTAAGGTTTGGACGGATCGGAAAGAGTTTGTTATTCGTCTGTGTGTTCCAATCCTCCTGCCAGAGGTCTCTCACATAATCGTTAATTTTGGGTTTCACATCTGAGCAGGGGATATAAGTGTTGGACAGTTTCTCTCTTGTGGCGTTCTTGGCTAAACGATCAACCATTTCGTTCCCGCCGATGCCAACATGACCAGGAACCCAGGGCTGAGATTTAGCAGGCCAGGCTAAGGAGCCAGCCGGGCTCCTAACCTGGGAGGTTGAGGTTGCCAGAAAATTTTTCAGGTTGCCAGACCCTTTCATTGAAAATGCAGTCCTATTTTAAATTTGCAGCTTATACACACGCTTATTTTCAACAACAACAATAACACTGTTTCTGCTCATTAATTTTGGAAAACAAATTTACTTTCAGTTGTCATTGATATTGCCACCCAGGTATATCATAACTGACAAAGAAAAAGAGATTTTTATATCCAAAAGCATTTGGCTAGTAGAAGTAAAAAGCGTCATGACAAGATTTGTCCCTGTTTTGTACCTGAAGCACCTTCAGTCTACAGTCTGCCAAGGGCCAGATCATCATCATCATCATCATCATCATCATCCTCAATGTTGAAAAAGGTGAAGCAGCTTGGGTCTGCCTTCCTCAGGCCCCTGTTTCTGTCCTCTTCCATCCTGGCACCCACTTTCGATCTCTCTTCTCTTCTTCATATTCTTTATTCTGCTTCTTTTTTTTTCTTCTTCTTTTTTTTTTTTTTTTTTTTTTGCTGGAGGCTCAGAGACACCGGTTAAAAAGCGCCACATGACCACCGACTGAACAAGTAAGCGGAAGAGCGGAAATGGCAAGTCTCGCGCGACTCTGAACCTCGGCCGGGAAAGCCCCAGCACGGCAGTGATGACAGATGGCAGTCGGCAGGCGCGTGTTTGTTTTTACAGGGCATGTTGTTTGTGTACAGGTACAGAATCACTGGCGGTGATTTTTAGGTCACCAGCCGGGCGAATGGTACTGTAAATTGAGTTCGCCCGACTCCAATTTTAGGGGCCATTGGCGAGTTGGCGAACGTTAAAGCTCAGCCCTGGGAACCCAAGCAAGAGTAATGTTGTAACCGTCCGCCTTCAACTTACTAAAAAGTTTAAAAAAAAGTAAAAGTTCTGGATGCTGAAGGTTGCGGCCAGCTATGGCCTCCAAAGCTGACAGCGAATCTGACAGAACCAGAAAGTCCCTCTTTGAAGAATGTGAGATTATCTTCAAAGCCAAAACCAGAGCAGTAAGTTCAGCAGAATAGACAGAAGCATCTGAATGAATATGTTCCAACAGTATCTGAGAAGGAGCCCCAGGGCAGTAGGCTGCACAGGCCACTCCATCTACAGATTTGGAACCGTCAGTAAAAACTTTTTGACAGGATGGGAATTTCAAACAGAGCTCAGCATACAATGCCTTGTACGCCAGAGAGCTGGTAGACTCTTTGCGAAAAGCTGCAAGATCGAAACGAATCTCTGGCGTGAAAAAGGTCCACGGAGGTTGATCCGGAAACTTGGAAAAATCGGACACAACTCCTAGGTCTAGACCTGCATTCCGCACGTGAGGCTGCATACGAAGACCAAACGGCGGAATACATTTAGGGTTGTTTTCAAACTTACTTTGGAACGGAGGATCAAAGACACAGTCATAGGCAGGGTTTTCTGGTTCCGAGAACAGTCGGATATAGTAATTCAACGACAGTTTCAGCCTGCGGTTGGACAATGAAGGTTCGCCCGCCTCTGCGTACAGGCTGTACACAGGGGTGGTGCGGAACGCTCCAAGACAGAGACGAAGCCCTTGATGGTGAATAGGGTCCAAGAGTTTGAGGTAAGAGGGTCTTGCGGAGCCGTAGACAGCACAACCGTAGTCCAGTTTGGAACGGACCAAGGCTCTGTAGAGGTGCAGCAAAGTTTTCTTATCAGCGCCCCAGTCGGTGTGCGCTACGACCCGCAGAATATTCAGAGCTTTCTGGCAAGAAGTTTTGAGGTTTTTGATGTGGCTGAGAAAGTTGAGTTTCTGGTCAAAAATAACTCCCAGGAATTTGGCTTCTTTTACAACTGGAATGGTGGACTTGTCCAGATGAATTTCAGGATCAGCAAAGAATCGACGAAAATTGTGGAAATGAATTGACTGAGTTTTGGTACGGGAGAAGGTAAACCCGCTTTCCTCAGCCCACTGTTGGATTCTGTTGACACAAAGTTGGAGTCGACGCTGTACGCTGGCGTAAGAAGCTCCAACTGCATACAGCGCGAAGTCGTCAACAAACAGAGAGGACTCAGTGCCCTGGCTTACCGATTGGACAATGTCATTGATTTTAATGCTGAAAAGGGCTGGAGAAAGGATGCTCCCCTGAGGAACACCCAACTCCTGCCCATGGATGTCAGAGAGTGTGGTGCCAACACGCACCTGGAACTGTCGATCGGCTAAAAAGTTCTGAATGAACAGAGGCAGGTGACCCCGAAAACCAAGTCTGTGCAGGTCCATCAGGATTCCTGCTTTCCACGTGGTGTCGTACGCCTTTTCGAGGTCGAAAAAGATAGCAACCACATGCTGCTTGTTAATAAAGGCGTTGCGGATGGTGGTTTCCAGGCGGATTAGATGGTCAAACCGTCGAGTGGTACTTCCGGAAACCGCACTGTTCACTGGCCAAAAGACCATCGGTTTCCAGCTTCCACATCAGACGGGAGTTGACCATCTTTTCCATCAGCTTACAGAGGCAGCTGGTCAGAGCGATTGGGCGATAGTTGGAAGGGTTGGTAAGGTCCTTTCCAGGCTTTGGAATAGGAATGATCAGGGCTTTCCGCCAGGAAGGCGGAAAGGACCCTGTGGTCCAGATATGGTTATAGACTTGGAGAAGAGTCTGGAGACAGCTTTCTGGAAAATGTTTCACAACCTGATAATGAATGTCATCCAGACCTGGGGCAGAATCAGTGCAGGTTTGTAAAGCTAATTTGAGTTCAACGATTGAAAAAGGAAGATTATAGGTTTCAGAGTTGTCTGATGTGAAATTGTATGAAGATTTCTCTCTAATCTCTTTGTTTCTTAAAAAGACTGCAGATTTATTTGAAAACGAGGAATTCTGTTGGATGGTGGAGGCCAACAGATTAGCAACAGCTTGTTTGTCAGTGATCAGAGCATCGGCAAGTTTCAAGTGATGAATGGAGGGGTTGGTGTTCTTCCCTTTGATTTTTCTAATGACGTTCCAAACTTTTTCTTAGAAGTTTTCGATGTCAGCCTGGAGCAGAAGCTTCTCCAGGACCGACGTTTACTGATTTTAAAAGTGTATCTCGATTTAGCACGGAGTTTCTGATGGGCTCGAGCGTTGGGACCCGAAGGTCGTTGGTACACCTGACGCTGAGCCCGTTTTCTAACTTTGGATATTTGTTGGCAGTCTGAATCAAACCAGGGTGTTTTTGGCATTTGAAGTTTATCGGAAGACACTGGAATACAAGCTTTAGCACACTTGATCACAGTGTTAGTCAGAGATTCTGCTGGGTCTGGACTCTGAAAAAAATCAGTGTCCTGGAATTCTTTTGAAATAGTGGTTGCAAATAGATCCCAGTTTGCTTTCTTATAATTGAGATGTTGAGAGACAGAGGCAGGTTCAGTTAATATGGGCTGTAAAAGAACAGGGAAATGGTCACTTCCGTGCAGATCGTCATGGACAGACCACTCATAGTCCAGGACCAGCGAGGGGTCACAAACCGACAAATCTAAACACGAAAGTGAACCAGTGGAAGAGTGGAGGTAAGTTGCAGATCCGTCATTCTATCATCCTTAGTGCATATCATGAGTGTTGGGATCATGAATCTGATGAACCACATCATTTTGATATGTCTTCCATGCTAGATGTTGGCACTGGCATAAAGCTTTTCAGGAATCAAAATGAAATGAGCTTAACAGATCAATATTATTGTTATGCAGTTTACACCTGTCTCAACCAATAAGTCAATAATTAATGCAGTCACATGATTTGTGGGGGTGTTTTTTTGAGTGAACAACAGTGCACTGTACACAGATATGTGACATGGACTGTCTGACACAGATAAACTCAACTAGCTGGCAGATAAACTCAACTAGCTGGCCAGCTAACATACATACAAAATGTGAGTGCGAGTCTGTGACCTGTGCATGCGTGTGGTGTATACATGTGTGTGAGGTTATGTGTGTGTGTGTGTGTGTGTGTGTGTGTGTGTGTGTGTGTGTGTGTGTGTGTGTGTGTGTGTGTGTGGTGACTTGACACTGACTCCTTAAGGATTGCCAGTGCTGGGGCTGCAAAGGAACAAACCAAGGTGCGACTGTAGACAAGGGGTTAGAATAATGCCACTGCTGCGGCACGCAAGTATCAAAAAAAGTTTCACAGATTTTTGGAGATTTGTTTGTGTTAAGCATAATTATTGGTGAACAAATCAAACATCCCTTGCCCTCTGAAACTCACTGTTGAGAGGACAGTACAGTGTGAAGACATGTACAGTATATACTCTCAGATATCAAACTGATTCAGTCTATCCAGTCTCTAAAACAGATTTCCCTCAGTTCACGCAGTTAGTATCATCTTTGTTAGCATACTCATATCCTTTCCTTACATACATACAATCACAATAAACGAGTCACCGTGTCTCCGAATCTACTATTGTGATCATTTAATACCATGATGTAGTTATGGCAATGGATAAACGTTATTTCTTCTACACAGCACTTTTTTTCAAATCCCCTTTGTAGCATTTTTATCATGTAAATTCACTTGATTGCATCTGCATACAATTCCTTATAGTATGCATGTCCATCAAACATTCAACTATTTTTTTCTTATTGTGCGGGTGTGCACTTGCAATCTGCACAGAGAAAATATCCAATATCTGCCATTCTATTAGTTCAGCAACTAAGTTTTCCCTTAATCTCTAGTTGTCTTGTCTTGTTCCATCTGATCTTTTCCACATTTGTTTTTGCTTTGTCTTAATCTAATGGCAACAACTTGTTAATATCAGACAACGTAATCTTCTGAAAAATGGCATGGATTATTGGGATACTATGTGACACCAAGAATAGCATTTTAACAAACAAATTCTTTTTGAAGCCTTAAAGCTTTAGATCAAGTTTTCATGTCAACATAAAGATGTTCTTTTCGTAATGCCTGTCACGACCGACCCCTGGAGGTCTGCCCTGACAGGATCGGTCTAGGTGGGAGTGAAGGGAGTGACTGACCTCACACGCTCCGCAAGAGACCACACAATAAAGATTACGATACAACACCCCATTTATTCACACCAGCCAAATAAACATTCCAACACACGCACCATGCACGATCACAATAAAGCACTCCAACGCACACAACATGCACAATCACGATCAAGCACTCCGACGCACACAACATGCACAATCACGATCAAGCACTTCAACGCACACAACATGCACAATCACAATCAAGCACTCCCGCACCCACAACATGCACGATTATAAATAAGTATTTCGCCATACGACGCACATGATCACACTTACAGCATTCCAGCACATATGACAAATACACAATTAAAGGAATATTTCCAGCATTGACCCTTCTTAACACCATGGAGTGCGTGCACACCCCTGCCCCTGTCGAGTCTGCTGGGAGCACCCTGTCGCACTAGGTGCTCCGAGCCGGGTTGGTTCTCGCAGGGAGTCGCTCAAAGCCGACACCCTCGACTTCCAAGCGGGCGTGAAGAGCGTGTCCCGGGGGGGGGGGACGTAGCTGTTACTGGAGGTCCTGGACGGGGGTCCAGGCCGGCCAGTCAAGACGGTGGGCGTCTCTACCAGCCCTCGGTCCCGACCAAGGCGTGGCCTCGATCAGCGTGTGGCACCATCCCGTCCGTGGTCTCAGCCAGAACGTGGCCTCGACCAGTACGTGGCACCATCCAGATCGTGCTCCAGGTGAAGCCCCCGGGAGGGGGGGGGAGGACGTAGCTGGGAGGAGAGTCGAAGAGGAGGGAAAGAAGAAGGAAGGAGGAAGGAAGAAGAAGGGTACTGGAACCCTGCCGTCAGTACCGTCTGACCATTGCTGTCAAGTCTTAGCCACTCGCATGATGGGCGAGGGGAAGTGTATTCAACGCACACAGAAAACCCATTGAATCAAGTCTTCTCACACGATGCAGGTAAAAGACTGCATTAAATCAACAGGTTATAAAACAAATATGAATTATCTTCACCCTTCTCTCACTCACGCTTAACGTTTTCCTTCCTTAGGAAATAAATCAACACAGCGACCATCGCTTAATAACTGCCACCACATTTGCAAATAATAATTCAATGGCACAACTGTCACATTTTATGAACACATTTCAAAATAACACAAATTTCCAACCACGCATCCGAACGACAAATCATGCGCACGCACGCTCGTGAACATAAAACTCGTTCTCCTTGCACACACAAACAGACGGTGGCCGAAGGATAAAAGTCCGGCGAATGTGACAGGGGCGGACGAGCGAGACCAAGCAAGTTCCAACCCTGAATCACCAGGTTCTCTTCCCTTCCCCACCGACTACCGCATCACCAGACACATAAACAGGAGAAAGAATTTTGGAAATAATTTAGAATGGCCAGGTTAAAGATGGAATTAACCAAGAAAAGGTCTCACACAATATTTCTCTTACAATTTCGAAAACAAAAGAAAATTGCGCAAAAGCGAGACTAAGCCGGCTAACAACAACAAACCAAAACAAACAGACCACGAAACTGATGCTTACCAGCTACCCGTGGGTGACCCCGAAGAGGCGGGTCAAAGGACTCTCTCTACCCTCTGTCCAGTCGAGAGGACAGAGGCGAAGATGCGGAGACAGAAGAAATGATGTCCCTCTCCTACAGGCCGACTGCAGGAATTGAAAGTACTGACTGTACTCTCGACGATAAGGTAAAGAACCAGGACTGGAGCAGGCGCCCCCAGAGACATCTTCCGCTCGAGTGAAGAGCTAACCTCCGTCAGCAATGGCGGCCAACATGCCATGCTGCGTCACAGGTGAGCATACTTCAAACTAAAAAAAAAAACGAAGCACGTGCGACAGGTAAAAAGACAGGCAAGAGGCCGATAGACAGAAAGTTCGAGAGAAAGGTACCGGCCACCCGTGAACTTGCAGGATGAATAGCACGGGCGGTGGAATTAGAGAGAGAGGAGAGGAGAAAGCAAACCGAAGTTGAGCTGAACTATACCAAGGTGCAACGCACCACAAGCCACACTAAGGGACGGATACACGACAACAGCAACGACAATGAACAAATAAGTAATTCGCCACCCTAGGTGGGTCGAACGTCGTAGGCCTCGTGACAAACTCGTGACAAACCCCCTTCTAAAAGCATCTGTTTCTCTGAGATACAGTGCTCCTTTGAACCTTGTCGCATGTGCAACTTCACAACAATGGGACCGAACCCAACTCTCTGTGATCGACAGAGTACGAAAAATCCAATACAAACATTTCACGATAGAATCACACCGAGGAATACATAATACTACATTTATCAAACAACTAAGCAAACCTTCCAACCATGAAAGTAACAATACGAACCATTGGTGATTCACTACCGTTAACCTCACTGAAGTGACAACTGTCACTACACCTGATACAGAGACCAAAAAGGGGATATAACCCTGGTTGAGGGGAGGTGTCCCTCTGACTGATTTTCCAATATGCTTAACTACGGAGCTCGGCTAAGATAGTCAGCATCCGTATTACAGGAACCCTTGATATGACGGAAAGTGAACGCATGACTCTGCAGTTCCACTGCCTAACTCATGAGTCGACGACTGACTGGCCGGATCCGGTCCAGGCACTGGAGAGGATGATGATCGCTCTCCAGTACAAACTTCCGACCATACTTCTTCTTGGGCACGCCAGTGCACGTCCAAATCTGCTTGAGAGACTCAGCAACAGCAGGGGCATCGATAGTCCTAAGCGGGACAGCCTCTAGGTATCGACTCGCAGATTCTACCACTACCGAAGTGTAGCGGTGACCGCGATCGGATGGAGGATTAATGGGTCCCACCAGGTCGACCCCAACCTTGCTGAATGGCTCCCCAACCCGTGGCACTGACCCTAGGGGAACACGCTTCAAGCGACCCTTAGGCGTTGTCCGTTGGCAGACATCGCAACTGCGGCAGTACTGCCTAACCTGCGAGTTCCATCCCCGGCCAAAAGAAGTCTTGTCTTACTCGCTCGAGAGTCCGCTTGGAGCCCATATGACCTGCCATGGGGGAATCGTGGGCCTGCCGGAGGACAGACTCTCTCAGGCTTTGGGGAACCACAAGCTGCTTGGCCATACGATCTGCCTGGGTGACAACCCTAAAGAGGATCCCCCTGTGGAGCTTGAAGCTCACCTTGGCGTGTCGGGCAGACTGAGCAGGATGATCCACAAGTTGTCGTAGGCGTTGGACATCCAAGTCCCTGGCCTGAGACGGATAATGCTAGCAGGATCGGCCCTTGCCAGAACCTCGTCAGAGATCGGCTGGAGAACGGGACGCAATTCCTGTTCCTGCTCCTTAGCTTTGGCGCGTGTGGGGACTCCCACACACGCCTGTACGGGCAGATCCGTAGACACGGACTGACTGCGTCCGTCTGCGAAGGTGATAGTATTCCCTATGATAAGGGAATACAGAGGTCGCTCCACCGCGATGGCCCATACTTCGCCACAGAAGTAGGGGGTGGAGATAGAAATAAGTACAGAAGGACGGGTGGAGGTAAAACCAGCCTCCAACCCGCACACATCATAACTAGCGCCCCGCCGGGCCTTAGGGGAAACTAAATCCTTATCCACAAAGAGTGTTGATGCTCCCGAATCCCTGATGGTCGACCAAGGACGAACCAACCACAGAAAGAAACACTGGACACTCTGTACCACCAGAAGCTTGGATAGACCCCACGTTAGCCGAGGCGCGAGGATGTGGGAAAGGACTAGCCCCATGACTACCAGCGGCTCTAGGGCAATCTTTCCTGATGTGGCCAGGACGACCACAAAGAAAACAAAATCGAGGTGCTGAGGTCCCCGATGGACTGCCTGCCTTATTCGACCCGCTAGCAGTCGTCGGCGCCTTATCGCCACTAAATCCTGTGGAGGGCTTTCTCTCCGTATCTGGGCGATGCCCATAAGCCCTGCGAGCTTCAGCAAACACCTCAGCGGTGTGAATCGCAGCCGCGAAATCCTGAGGTGCTGTCTCGCCTATCCGGATCCTCAACTCTGGGGACACAGTGTTGGTGAGCTGTTCAATGAGGATCAGATCCTCCAGCTCCAACTTAGCTAACTGACGCCAGTACCCTAGCGTCTTGCGCAGCCTATCACCAAACTGCACGAAGGTCTCATCATTATTCTTCTTCATGGACCTAAACTTCCTCCTGTAGGTCTCTGGGGTAAGGTGGAAACGCTTACGCAGAGCCAACTGCATGTCTGCATAAGACGCGCCTTCATTTAGAGTGAGCACACACTCCCTTGCAGCACCAGATAATCCAGAAAAAAAGGTGCATAGCCTTTTGCTCCTCAGACAATTGGTATGAACAAGCAACTTTGTCAAAATGCTCTAGGAACATATCAATGTCCTCACTAGGTCTGAACTCTGGAAGCTTTAACTTTGGGCCTCTAACTCTATCACCTGCCTGGTGATTAACCCCCTGGTTTACAGAAGCGGGAGGCCGCGAAAGAAGTTGTTCCATCTCCTCCCTACGCAGAGCCTCCATCCTGTCTAGTTCTTCCCTACGGAGGGCTTCCTGCCTGTTAGCCTCTTCCCTACGCCGATCCTCCTGTCTGGCAGCCTCCTCCCTACGAAGAATAGCCTCTTCCTTATGCATAACCTCCTGTCTGTCAGTCTCCTCTCTGCGCAGAGCAGCCTCCTCTCTGCGCTCTTCCCTACGGAGCCTTGCCTCTTCCCTACGTTCTTCCCTACGCAGAGCTTCCTGCCTAGCAGCCTCTTCCCTACGTAGAGCTTCCTGCCTAGCAACCTCTTCACTACGCTGCCGCTCCAGAAACAGAAGGACAGAGGTGATATCCTGAGCGGGGTTCACCACTCCGACACGGGAGGATGATCCGTCTGACCCGTCCCTTGGGTCTCGACTTTCCCATAAGGAAAGTCTCTGGGGCATGCCCCTTACGAGGGGAAGCCTGAGAAGGAGAAGGTTTCGGTCTTTGCGACTCAACAGAAGCCACAGTTGCTTCGCTATACTCTGACGCTTCCGAGCGGAAGTGCCAGTCGGGGTCTCAACAGGGAGAACCCCCAGCGAAGAGGTAGTAAAAGTACTCACTGGACTACCTGCTACGCACTGGAATAGGTAGAAGTTACCGTAGTCGAAGTACTGGTACTAATAGTAGGGACTACAGTAACATTTTGAATACCCTTCTTCTTTGACGCACGCGTCGCCATACACCAGCGCCGGACGTCGCCATGACAATAATATCCTACAGTTTTCCAAATACAGGGGAAAAAACAATTCCACTAGAGAAAAAAAAACAAATATTTTAGGGGGCGTGTGTATATGTGTGTATGTGTGTGTGTGCGTGTGTACGGACAAGTTCCGGCTGCTCCCACTCTGGCAACACCGCGCTCTACAGCACGAGCAACAGTGCGGTGGGGCTCACCGAAAAAAAAAAAAAACAAATACTATGTCCGGCTGCCCCCACTCTGGCAACACCGCGCTCTACAGCACGAGCAACAGTGCGGTGGGGCTGGCCGAAAAAAAAAAAAAAACAAAAACCTAGCAGACGGGATCCGGAGAGAGGAAAAAAAAAACACTAGCGTCCGATACAAGCCCCTGTACTCAACAACCCGGTAGAGAAAAAAAAAAACAACAAGAATTGGCTAAATACAAAACAGGAATGGAAGACTGAGCGGCAACAGAAGGGCAAGACTTACGGCCGTACCTGCGTGAGGTACCCGGCGGAAGGAGGTCTGGACGCGGTCGACTCCCTCGGTCTCACCTCGACTCCCGAGTCACACCGGATGTTCCCTCAGGCCACCAAGACTCCCTTCACACTAGAGTCACCCAGCCAACCACCCACGAACAAACACGACAAACTGACTAAACATATACAAAACAGACAAAACTAAACAGGTACTCTGCGAAACGAGAGAGAGACAGCCAGAGCCCTTCACATCCCGGACGAGCCCCCACAATTGTCACGACGACCCTGGAGGTCTGCCCTGACAGGATCGGTCTAGGTGGGAGTGAAGGGAGTGACTGACCTCACACGCTCCGCAAGAGACCACACAATAAAGATTACGATACAACACCCCATTTATTCACACCAGCCAAATAAACATTCCAACACACGCACCATGCACGATCACAATAAAGCACTCCAACGCACACAACATGCACAATCACGATCAAGCACTCCGACGCACACAACATGCACAATCACGATCAAGCACTTCAACGCACACAACATGCACAATCACAATCAAGCACTCCCGCACCCACAACATGCACGATTATAAATAGTATTTCGCCATACGACGCACATGATCACACTTACAGCATTCCAGCACATATGACAAATACACAATTATAAGGAAATATTTCCAGCATTGACCCTTCTTAACACCATGGAGTGCGTGCACACCCCTGCCCCTGTCGAGTCTGCTGGGAGCACCCTGTCGCACTAGGTGCTCCGAGCCGGGTTGGTTCTCGCAGGGAGTCGCTCAAAGCCGACACCCTCGACTTCCAAGCGGGCAGTGAAGAGCGTGTCCCGGGGGGGGGGGACGTAGCTGTTACTGGAGGTCCTGGACGGGGGTCCAGGCCGGCCAGTCAAGACGGTGGGCGTCTCTACCAGCCCTCGGTCCCGACCAAGGCGTGGCCTCGATCAGCGTGTGGCACCATCCCGTCCGTGGTCTCAGCCAGAACGTGGCCTCGACCAGTACGTGGCACCATCCAGATCGTGCTCCAGGTGAAGCCCCCGGGAGGGGGGGGAGGACGTAGCTGGGAGGAGAGTCGAAGAGGAGGGAAAGAAGAAGGAAGGAGGAAGGAAGAAGAAGGGTACTGGAACCCTGCCGTCAGTACCGTCTGACCATTGCTGTCAAGTCTTAGCCACTCGCATGATGGGCGAGGGGAAGTGTATTCAACGCACACAGAAAACCCATTGAATCAAGTCTTCTCACACGATGCAGGTAAAAAGACTGCATTAAATCAACAGGTTATAAAACAAATATGAATTATCTTCACCCTTCTCTCACTCACGCTTAACGTTTTCCTTCCTTAGGAAATAAATCAACACAGCGACCATCGCTTAATAACTGCCACCACATTTGCAAATAATAATTCAATGGCACAACTGTCACATTTATGAACACATTTCAAAATAACACAAATTTCCAACCACGCATCCGAACGACAAATCATGCGCACGCACGCTCGTGAACATAAAACTCGTTCTCCTTGCACACACAAACAGACGGTGGCCGAAGGATAAAAGTCCGGCGAATGTGACAGGGGCGGACGAGCGAGACCAAGCAAGTTCCAACCCTGAATCACCAGGTTCTCTCCCTTCCCCACCGACTACCGCATCACCAGACACATAAACAGGAGAAAGAATTTTGGAAATAATTTAGAATGGCCAGGTTAAAGATGGAATTAACCAGAGAAAAGGTCTCACACAATATTCTCTTACAATTTCGAAAACAAAAGAAAATTGCGCAAAAGCGAAGACTAAGCCGGCTAACAACAACAAACCAAAACAAACAGACCACGAAACTGATGCTTACCAGCTACCCGTGGGTGACCCCGAAGAGGCGGGTCAAAGGACTCTCTCTACCCTCTGTCCAGTCGAGAGGACAGAGGCGAAGATGCGGAGACAGAAGAAATGATGTCCCTCTCCTACAGGCCGACTGCAGGAATTGAAAGTACTGACTGTACTCTCGACGATAAGGTAAAGAACCAGGACTGGAGCAGGCGCCCCCAGAGACATCTTCCGCTCGAGTGAAGAGCTAACCTCCGTCAGCAATGGCGGCCAACATGCCATGCTGCGTCACAGAGTGAGCATACTTCAAACTAAAAAAAAAAACGAAGCACGTGCGACAGGTAAAAAGACAGGCAAGAGGCCGATAGACAGAAAGTTCGAGAGAAAGGTACCGGCCACCCGTGAACTTGCAGGATGAATAGCACGGGCGGTGGAATTAGAGAGAGAGAGAGAGAGAAAGCAAACCGAAGTTGAGCTGAACTATACCAAGGTGCAACCGCACCACAAGCCACACTAAGGGACGGATACACGACAACAGCAACGACAATGAACAAATAAGTAATTCCGCCACCCTAGGTGGGTCGAACGTCGTAGGCCTCGTGACAAACTCGTGACAATGCCAATCATTACAGTTCCTTTACTTAAATACATTCTGAATGTGATGATCAGAATATTGCTATCAAATGATACATCTGTGGTTCCAATTCTAAACTTAAAAGATGCATCTATCATTGAGTGTTGATTGTAAAGCACTTAGAGCTTGGTCTCTAGCCGAGAATAGGCGCTATATATAAGTATTCATTATTATTATTATTATTCTAATTGTAAACTTATCAGATCTTTCTCATTCAAATTTCAATTCTTGAATTTAAGTTGTGCCATCCAATTTCATGTCACCGTTATCGTATAACTAACGATTCTCTATTAGGATTGTTTCTGCATGTATTTTGTTTTATTTGACAGAGAATGTATGAATTTTACTTAACTATTGTAATAGTATAATATATGCCCACCAGTAATCTTGATTGTAGTTCTGAGCATTTCCATACTTCTTGGCATCCTAATTTGCATTAATGTTTATTCAGTCTCAATAGTCTTCTTCCTCTTCTTTTCAATTGTGAGTGCTACAAATTATGGGCAGTGATAACATAAACTGGGTCCTTTATTTTTTCTTTCTGCTGACCACTTTCATCAATGGCAGCCTGTCACGGACAAAAAAATAAACAACCAAAGTCGTGGTCCAGGTTGTTTGGACATAAGCTCAAACTCAAATATTCTGAGCGCCAGCCAGACGGACTAAGTAGCTGACTGACGCCTCGATGTCTGGTCAAACGAGTCTCGACGCCCGGATCAGACTCATCCAGCCAATTTGAGCACAGCAAGGAGACTAATCCTAATCCTCTACGGAGACGGTACGGTCCAGCCAGTCAGACTAAGTAGCTGACCGACGCCTCGATGTCTGGTCAGACGAGTCTCGACGCCTGGACCAGACTGATCTAGCCAATTTACGACGTCGCCGGAAAGGGAGAGGGAGAAGGTAGTGTGTGGTGGGGGTGAAATCAAGCTAATCAATTAAATGACCAATTGACCACCACAGAGAGTAAGGCGTGTAGGCATGACTGTCATGATTTGAATATCCAATGGAATTAGAGGGAGATAACTTCGGGTACGAGGCGGTAATAATATTGACCAATGGTACTCACCCTTGGACACGTAGGTAGGGAATAAAGTAATGTGTGAGTGAGAGAGAGAAAGGAAGAACGAACAGACAGAGAGAGAGAGGAAGAGGTTCTGGGCGTAGGTCTGCTCGAGAGAGAAGCAGAGAGATGAGGGGAGGAGAGAAGAGAACCAAGTTGAGAGATTAGCACGAGATAGTCTGCAGAGGAAGGACTAAAGAGAGATGTGGAGAGAGAGAGTTGCTAACTAATGAAGAGAAAAAGAAAGAAAAAAAAAAGGAAAAGAAAAGCAACCATGTCCATTTGATAGAGCAGACTAGAAGAGAGAGAGAGAGTGCAATGCGTTAATGCAGGAAGAAAGAAAGGAGAACAGATCGATGTTGATAGTCACTGTTCCATCTGAACCGGGGGTTCGACCTCATACCTGGCAGCGTCACTTCGTCAAGCAGAACCACAGACCAACGCCAGTGCCAGCAGTCTAACCTGACCAGGTGCCAGCAAACCAACACCAGTGCCAGCAGTTGTGCCGTGCTTGTGAAAGTGACAGTGAAAAGAAAAAAAAAAAAAAAGAAAAGAAAAGACAGTGATTCGTGAATAGTTAAGATCACCTGGCCAGGTAAAGTAGAAATCTATTTATACCCGGGTTAGTTAATGATGTTTTAGATAAATGATTTTGTGAAGTTCAGGAAAGAGAGAATGTTTTATTTTGTTTGATTCCATATGCATTGATGTTTCGTTCTATGATCATGTGTAGTATAGTAAAGTTATAGACTTTACTAGTGGTTTGATGTGACGAATGCATGATATATGAATGAGATCGTAAGCAAGCTGTGAGTGTGTTTGGGCTGTGCGCTAGTCCTTCCTCCATGGACATCACCCGAGGTTGACAATTTATTGGCGAGCCTGCCAGGATGTTCTGGCCCATTTATTATAATTGTTCAACTTCTCAGAGAGGAAGCTGGGTGGGATTCAAGTGTTGTAATCCTAAGACAAGGTGTTGTCTTACTGTATGTTCCCAAGATAGTTAAATACTAGGCTTGGCATTGCTTCCAAGATAGTTAATACTAGGCTTGGCATTTCAGCCCCAGAGTACTTATTTCGCACAGATTGCCTATAATTCGCTCTCATAGTTGGGTCAGGCGCTGGGCGTCTTATAAAAACTAACTACGTTGTCCCAAGCTAATATTATCATTCATAGGATTGTGCTATTACGTCACTCGTGTCGGTAACCACCAGTTTGGCTGTCGTAGTAATAAAATCTTGTTCAAAAAAAAAAAAAAAAAAAAAAAAAGAGATATAATGGCGGAAGAAAAGAACACCCCTATTGAACAACTTGTGAGCGTCGCTCGTGATTTAGGCTACTCAGGAGATGAGTTGCGTGCGTTCGTTGAGAACCAACAAAAGATGGAAAGAGATGAACGAGCGGAAAGACGTCGTGTTGCGGTAGAAAGGGAGGAAACAGAAAGATTAAGGATTCAGGCTACCAATGATAAAGAAACGCAGGAAACAGAAAGACTAAAGGAAGCGCAGGAAACAGAAAGAATGAAGCAGGAAACAGAAAGAATAAGGGAAGCGCAGGAAACAGAAAGAATGAAGCAGAAACAGAAAGAATAAGGGAAGCGCAGGAAACAGAAAGAGATAAGATAAGATAAGATAATGTTGCTTATAGCCCAGCCGACCGCAGAGGGCCACATCAGGGCTGTCACCACGTTAAAATCAACTCACCAGTCATTTAAAAAAAAAAAAAAAAAAAAAAAACTTTCACACATCTCGTTAAATGACATCGTCTACAACGAACCAGAAACTTTGTTAAAAATCCTTCTTCCGTAAAATCTCGAATCAGATGAAAAATGTTAATTTCTCTCAAAAACCCAAGGATCACGTCAGGCGGGACATCCCTGAACAGGATCTTCATGGACTCCGCTGTAAAATGTTTGTGTCTCACATCGTGCAAGTCCCAACACTCTAAAAGAACATGTTTCATTGTGAGTGGCGCATGACATGGAATGCACCACGGAGCTTCTTCACTCTTTAAAAGGTAAGAATGGGTAAAATACGAATGGCCGGTGTGCAGCCGGCACAGAACCGTTTCCTCTTTACGACCACCCGACGTAGATGGGAGGAAGTCTTTAAGGTTTGGACGGATCTGAAAGAGTTTGTTATTCGTCTGTGTGTTCCAATCCTCCTGCCAGAGGTCTCTCACATAATCGTTAATTTTAGGTTCACATCTGAGCAGGGATATAAGTGTTGGACAGTTTCTCTCTTGTGGCGTTCTTGGCTAAACGATCAACCATTTCGTTCCCGCCGATGCCAACATGGCCAGGAACCCAAGCAAGAGTAATGTTGTAACCGTCCGCCTTCAACTTGCTAAAAAGTTCAAAAAAAAATAAAAGTTCTGGATGCTGAAGGTTGCGGCCAGCTATGGCCTCCAAAGCTGACAGCGAATCCGACAGAACCAGAAAGTCCCTCCTCAAAGAATGGGAGATTATCTTCAAAGCCAGTACTAGAGCAGCAAGTTCAGCAGAATAGACAGAAGCATCTGAATGTATATGTTCCAACAATATCTGAGAAGGAGCCCCAGGGCAGTAGGCTGCACAGGCCACTCCATCCTCAGACTTGGAACCGTCAGTGAAAACTTTTTGATAGGATGGGAATTTGGAACAGAGCTCGGCATACAAAGCCTTGTACGCCAGAGAGCTGGTAGACTCCTTACGGAAAGCTGCGAGATCAAAACGAATCTCTGGTGTGAAAAAGGTCCATGGAGGTTGATCCGGAAACTTGGAAAAATCGGAAACTACTCCCAGGTCTATACCTGCATTCCGCACGTGAGGCTGCATACGAAGCCCAAACGGCGGAATACATTTCGGGTTTGTTTCAAACTTACTTTGGAACGGAGGGTCAAAAACACAGTCATAGGCAGGATTCTGCGGTTCTGAGAACAGTCGGATGTAATAATTCAAAGACAGTTTCAGCCTGCGATTGGACAGTGAAGGTTCACCTGCCTCTGCGTACAGGCTGTACACAGGGGTGGTGCGGAACGCTCCAAGACAGAGACGAAGCCCTTGATGGTGGATAGGGTCCAAGAGTTTGAGGTAAGATGATCTTGCGGAGCCGTACACAGCACAACCGTAGTCCAGTTTAGAACGGACCAGGGCTCTGTAGAGGTGCAACAAAGTTTTCTTATCAGCGCCCCAGTCGGTGTGTGCTACGACCCGCAGAATATTCAGTGCCTTTTGGCAAGCAGTTTTGAGATTTTTAATATGGCTGAGAAAGTTAAGTTTTTGGTCAAAATGACTCCCAGAAATTTGGCCTCTTAACAGCTGGAATGGGAGATTTCCCGACGTGAAGTTCAGGATCTGGAAAAAACTGACGGAAATTATGAAGTGAATACACTGGGTTTTTGTAGCAGAAAAGGTGAAACCGTTTTCATCCGCCCACTGATGGATTTTATCTACGCAAAGCTGGAGCCTGCGCTGGACACTCGGGTACAGGCTTCCAGTTGCGTAGACAGCAAAATCATCCACAAACAATGAGCAGTCTGAACCCTGCTGAAACTGATTTCACAATGTTGTTGATTTTAATACTAAAGAGGGCAGAGACAGTATGCTCCCCTGGGGAACACCCAACTCCTGCTCGTGGACATCAGAGAGAGTGGTGCCAACCCGGACCTGAAACTGTCGTTCTGCCAAAAAATTTTGAATAAAAAGAGGAAGATGACCTCGAAAACCCAGATCGTGGAGATCATGAAGTATCCCCGACTTCCAGGTGGTATCGTAGGCCTTCTCCAAGTCAAAGAAAATTGCCACTGCATGCTGTCTGTTTAAAAAAGCGTTCCTAAGTGTAGATTCCAGACGAATCAAATGGTCAACTGTACTACGATGTTTGCGGAAACCACACTGTTCTTTCGCCAAAAGGCCATCGGTTTCGAGTTTCCACATGAGCCTAGCATTGACCATTTTCTCCATCAGTTTACAGACACAGCTGGTCAAAGCTATTGGACGGTAGTTAGATGGATTAGAAAGATCTTTTCCAGGTTGGGGATGGGAATAATGAGGGCTGTCCGCCAAGAGGGTGGAAAGCAACCTGTAGTCCACACGTGGTTGTATACCTGTAACAGGATGTTCAGACCTTCTTGCGGAAGATGTTTCAATAGTTGATAATGTATGTCATCTATACCTGGAGAGGAATCGCTGCAAGAGAGTAAGGCAGATTTCAGCTCGTTTAATGTAAAAGGAAGATTGTAGTCTTCCATGTTGTCGGATGAAAAGTTGCAGGGAGATTTTTCTTTAGGGCTTTGGTGTTTGACAAAAGTGACTGATTTATTAGAAGAGGAGGAATTCTTTTCAATGGTTGAAGCAAGCAGATTAGCAACTGCTTTCTTCTCTGTTATTAAAGAATCTGAAAACTTGAGATGGTTCACAGTGGGACAGGTGTTCTTCCCTTTGATTTTCTTAATGATGTTCCACACTTTTTTCTTAGAAGTTTTTGATGTCAGCCTGGAGCAGAAGCTTCTCCAGACCGACGTTTACTGATTTTAAAAGTGTGTCTAGATTTAGCACGGAGTTTTTGATGGCTCGAGCGTTGGGACCCGAAGGTCGTTGGTATACCTGACGCTGAGCCCGTTTTCGAACTTTGGAAATTTGTTGGCAGTCTGAATCAAACCAGGTGTTTTTGGCATTTGTAGTTTATCGGAAGACACTGGAATACAAGCTTTAGCACACTTGATCACAGTGTTAGTCAGTGATTCAGCTGGGTCCGGACTCTGAAGAAAGTCAGTGTCCTGGAATTCTTTAGAAATAGTGGTTGCAAATAGATCCCAGTTTGCTTTCTTGTAATTTAGATGTTGAGAAACAGAGACGTGTTCAGTTATTACAGGTTGTAGAAGGACAGGGAAATGGTCACTTCCGTGCAGATCGTCATGGACAGACCACTCATAGTCCAGGACCAGCGAGGGGTCACAAACCGACAAATCTAAACACGAAAGTGAACCAGTGGAAGAGTGGAGGTAAGTTGCAGATCCGTCATTCAGACAACACAAATCCAAGTCTGAAAGGACATCTTCAATCAGCAGACCTCTGGGTGACGTACCGGCACTACCCCAAAGAGGGTTGTGACCGTTAAAGTCACCCAACAGCAAAAAAGGTCGAGGAAGTTCTCCTATCAGACTGACAAGGTCCTGACGACAAACCGGGACAGAAGGTGGAAGATAAAGGGAACAGATTGTCACAGTCTTGTGGAGAGTGACTCTCGCAGCTACAGCCTGAAGGGAGGTAGACAAAGTGACAGGACTATACAACAAAGTTTTGTGTAGGAGAAGGGCAACACCGCCCGACAATCCCAACGTGGATGGTTGTGCAAGTTTTGAAAGTATATTAAAGCCAGAAAGAGTAAAGGTCTTCTGCTTTGAATTTGGGTTTCCTGAAGAGCCACGACGGAAGGTTTTATAGATCGACACAGAAACAGAAAGAATGAAGCAGGAAACGGAAAGATTAAAGGTTCAATTAGAGTTAGAGAAAGTGAGAATACAAAGGGAGACCACCGAGGATGGTAGTTCAGTTTCCAGTGACCTCTGTGCGCAGTTACGCCCCCGACCCAAGTTGCCAAAATTCTCTGAAGGAACCGATTCGATTGATGCATACATCAGTCGTTTCGAAACGTTTGCGACAGTCAGGGTTGGCCTCCAGAAGAGTGGGCAGTCATTTTGTCAGCGCTATTGACGGGTAAGGCATTACAGATTTTCACTGCATTGCCAGCAGACACCCAATCTGATTTTGGTGCTGTGAAGAATCGTTGATGAAGGATTTGACCTCACAGAGGAAGGATTCAGAAAGAAATTTCGTTCGGGCTAGATTGCAAGCAGGGAAACGTACACTCAGTTTGGTGCACGTTTAGATCACTATTTTGATAAATGGTTAGAGTTGAGTGGTACGAAAAAGGAGTTCGCTGAATTGAAAGAGCTAGTTATGAAGGAACAGATTTTGTCAGGTTGCGGCCCTGAGTAACTATACATTTGAAAGAGAGACAGCCAGAGACAGCAGGGGAGTTGTTGAAGTTCGCAGAGGTGTATAGAGAGGCACGTTTGGGCACTAAGGTGCAGGAGAAACAGGTGCCAGGCACAGGTGAGAAGAGTGCAAGGAGACCAGGGAGTTTTCTGCACAGTCTGCAAACCCAGTGGTGGGGCAGAAAGGAGGACAAAGGGACAATAGGTGTTTCATTTGTCACAAGAAGGGACATGTGGCGAGGGATTGTCGCATGAGGTTCCAGAAGGCAGCAGCCTTGCAAGAGGTTGGATAAGGGTCGCCAGGGGAGACGACCTGCAGTGGAACCAAAGGGATCCAATCTGAAGAGGGGGGAGTGCAGCCTATGGCTAGCACTGGACAGCAGTCAGTGTCAGGGATGGAGGGCACTAGGCTGATGGTTCGTTACCATGGAAGAAGGGTGGATTGGCCAGCAGAGGGTGAAAGTGTTACGAGACACTGGTTGTTCAAAGCGGGGTAGTACGAACAACGCTGGTCGAGAAAGGGGATTTGACAGGGCAAATCCAGACCTGTACTCTAATCGATGGCACTGTGAGGGAGTTTCCAGTTGCTAAGATAGAAGTACGTACCCCTTACTTCTCAGGCGAGTTGTCTGCGTTGGTGATGGAGAAACCCCTTCATGATTTGATCATCGGAAATATTCCAGGTGCAAGGGATCCAGGGGATCCTGAGTTGTTGACTGCTACAGGGGCAGCAGTTCAAACACGGAGCAGGAGGAGGAAAAGGTTGATAAACCGTTAGTCGTTCCGGCAAGGAAGTCAGGCATAGATGTGTCGCCTGATGAGTTTAGGGCAGCGCAGGAACAAGACCCTTCGCTCGTGAAGTCTTGGGAGTTGGCAAGAGGTGGAGAGAAACAGGTGGTCAGAGGAGGTGAGACAGAATTTCTTGTGAAAGGCGGGCTGTTGTACCGAGTGTTCACCACAAGGGAAGACAGGTAAGGTGACCACTCAGTTAGAGGTACCAGCAGGTTATCGTGACACTGTCATGTCAGTGGGTCACGAGTCGCTCATGGCGGGTCATCTCGGCACCAGCAAAACAGCTGACCGAATCTTTGATGATTTTCATTGGCCAGGGGCAATGGCAGACATCAAGCGTTTCTGCATGTCATGTGACGTGTGTCAAAGGTCAGCCACAAGAGGGGTGAAGAGGAAGGCGCCTCTTAAACAGCCCCCTTTAATTGACACACCATTCAGGAGGGTGGCTGTTGATCTGATTGGCCCAATCGCGCCCTGTTCCAAAGGTGGGCACAGGTATGAGACATGCAAGGTTGCAAGGGAAGGTTTGCAGGAGGCTAGGGTCGTTCAGAAGAAACAATATGACAGGAAGGTGAGGAAGCAATCCCTCAAGGTGGGAGATCAAGTCCTGGTACTGCTTCCCACGGGTCACAACAAGCTGCTGATGCATTGGAAAGGACCATTCACCATCACTGAAGAGGTAGATCGGGATTACCGAATTGATGTGAATGGGAAACTAAAACTTTTCCATGCGAATTTTCTCCGCAAATATATTCAGCGTGAGACTCAGCACATAGGCGCAGCAGCAATCATTGATGAGGTGAAAGAGACCCAGCAGAAGAAGGGGAGATTTTGTTGCCTAAGTTTCCAGAAGAGTCATACAGGGATGTGTCACTGTATGAAGGGCTAGACAGTAGGAGTTCCTAGGTTTTGTTGTCGGAGGCGACACAAAGCAGCCGGAAAGTGGAAAGGTGGAGAAGATGATGAATTCAGAGAGACCAAAGACCAAAACAGAAGTCAGGAGTCTGCTAGGTTTTATTGGTTTCTATAGGGAGTTTGTTCCAAATTTCGCAGCAATCACGAGTCCTCTCAGTGATTTGGTCAAGACAGGGAAACCGGCAGTGGTCGAGTGGTCAGACGCTGCAGAGCAAGCACTGCAGACAGTGCTAGAAAGACTAGGTTCCCGTCCATCTTGAAGCTACCAGATATGTCCAAACCATTTTTGTTGCGGACAGATGCATCAGGCGGTGGAGTAGGTGCAGTATTGTTGCTGGAGCATGAAGGGGTCGAGTTCCCTGTGAGGTATGCTAGCAGGAAGTTGACAAAGTGTGAAGAAGGGTACGCAACGGTGGAGAAGGAGTGTTTAGCTGTCGTGTGGGCCGTGCAGAAATTCCACAAATACTTGTATGGGAAAGAGTTCGTGATAGAGACTGATCATCAACCACTCAAATTCCTGCAGGAGGCGCAGTTGAAAAACAGCAGAGTGCTGCGTTGGGCAATGGCATTGCAGCCCTACAGGTATCGAGTGCAGTACATCCCAGGTCGACAGAATGTCGGAGCTGACTATTTAAGTCGCGTAGTCTAGCAAGCTGTAACTCAGAGGAAGTCAGTCATATCCGGGGTGCTTTGTTGATAATATGTGTTGATTACAGTTATGTTGATTGGATATGGGTTCATTCCCAGTTGGCTATGGTTCATATTTTGTGTGAGATTTGTTCATGTAAATGTAGTTATGTTGGAGCATACAGTCGCTTGTGTAGTGATGCATTATTTGCAATAAGTGAGGATGGAGATTCCTCAGTGAAGTGTCATGGATCGTGATCATATTATATTGTGCTTTTCATAAGAATTGTGAAGAGAAGATATGGCAAATCCGCAGGTAGGGGAATTGCATAGGTGCGCACAGAGGTCGTTATAAAATGAGTTGAAATAACGCAAGAGCGCACGTCAATGATAACTCATTGGAGTGGTATTCACTAATGGTATATTTTTATAATTTATAAACCGTTGGTTGTAAAGTATTTTTCAAACTTTGCACGTGTAGCTGTGTGTCAGCAAATTCGGTTGTTGTCTTTTTGTACCGTTGTTTTGAGAGAATGCGGTGCATAGTCTTTTGCAAGGGGGAAATTGTCACGGACAAAAAAAAAACAACCAAAGTCGTGGTCCAGGTTGTTTGGACATAAGCTCAAACTCAAATATTCTGAGCGCCAGCCAGACGGACTAAGTAGCTGACCGACGCCTCGATGTCTGGTCAAACGAGTCTCGATGCCCGGATCAGACTCATCCAGCCAATTTGAGCACAGCGAGGAGACTAATCCTAATCCTCTACGGAGACGGTACGGTCCCCGCCAGTCAGACTAAGTAGCTGACCGACGCCTCGATGTCTGGTCAGACGAGTCTCGACGCCTGGACCAGACTGATCTAGCCAATTTACGACGTCGCCGGAAAGGGAGAGGGAGAAGGTAGTGTGTGGTGGGGGTGAAATCAAGCTAATCAATTAAATGACCAATTGACCACCACAGAGAGTAAGGCGTGTAGGCGTGACTGTCATGATTTGAATATCCAATGGAATTAGAGGGAGATAACTTCGGGTACGAGGCGGTAAAAATATTGACCAATGGTACTCACCCTTGGACACGTAGGTAGGGAATAAAGTAATGTGTGAGTGAGAGAGAGAAAGGAAGAACGAACAGACAGAGAGAGAGAGGAAGAGGTTCTGGGCGTAGGTCTGCTCGAGAGAGAAGCAGAGAGATGAGGGGAGGAGAGAAGAGAACCAAGTTGAGAGATTAGCACGAGATAGTCTGCAGAGGAAGGACTAAAGAGAGATGTGGAGAGAGAGAGTTGCTAACTAATGAAGAGAAAAAGAAAGAAAAAAAAAGGAAAAGAAAAGCAACCATGTCCATTTGATAGAGCAGACTAGGAGAGAGAGAGTGCAATGCGTTAATGCAGGAAGAAAGAAAGGAGAACAGATCGATGTTGATAGTCACTGTTCCATCTGAACCGGGGGTTCGACCTCATACCTGGCAGCGTCACTTCGTCAAGCAGAACCACAGACCAACGCCAGTGCCAGCAGTCTAATCTGACCACGTGCCAGCAAACCAACACCAGTGCCAGCAGTTGTGCCGTGCTTGTGAAAGTGACAGTGAAAAGAAAAGAAAAAAAAAGAAAAGAAAAGACAGTGATTCGTGAATAGTTAAGATCACCTGGCCAGGTAAAGTAGAAATCTATTTATACCCGGGTTAGTTAATGATGTTTTAGATAAATGATTTTGTGAAGTTCAGGAAAGAGAGAATGTTTTATTTTGTTTGATTCCATATGCATTGATGTTTCGTTCTATGATCATGTGTAGTATAGTAAAGTTATAGACTTTACTAGTGGTTTGATGTGACGAATGCATGATATATGAATGAGATCGTAAGCAAGCTGTGAGTGTGTTTGGGCTGTGCGCTAGTCCTTCCTCCATCGACATCACCCGAGGTTGACACAGCCTGACAAAGACCAAAAAAATAATAAAGGCAGTGAAATGTACAGAACCAAGAAGCTACATGACACTAATATGCAAATATTAATAGTGACAGCACTTTGTGGAATAATACTATGAATCTAACATGGACTGACTCAAAAAAAAAAAAAAAAACCATGGACTGACTCAATATCACACTTATGCTACTTAATCAAGTTACTGATTCTTGTGTTTTGAGTGCTTTCAGTCAAAGAGTGAGAAAAAAAAAGAGAATGAAAGAAAAATTCTAGCTGCCTTTCTTTTTCTTTCAACTCAAAGATGGTACCAAGTCAACAGCTCAACATTTACTGGTGAGCTCTCCCTAACTTTTCTTTCTTTTTTATATTCAATTTATTTCATTTTTTACCCTGTTGATGAAAACTACAGAAAAGTCATAGTTTTGAAACTCCCCTTCATGTCAACGTCACTGATTGGTGTTCTCGTGGACAGGGTAACTTCTGTTGAGATTTGGTATGTAAGAACATATATATGCACTGTAACTGTGTAAGCATTTTCTAAATCCCACATGTAAATCAAGTCAACTTTTATAATCATGGTTTGAGCCTGGTGGGTTGTTATACAGAACCCTGGTGAACCCACGTAAATGTAGGTGACCTTCTCCAGCTCATAGGACAGAAGAGTTAACAGTTTACAGCTTTATTCTTGAACAACACTCTGACAGCTTTCTAACCTTGCTACCTGCATGACCAAGAGGTGAGATCACACCCTTTTGTGTTCACATTAAGTGTTAAAATAGCTTTTTTCACATCAATAGGATTAATATCTTATTGTAATTAACAAACTCTATAAGTGAAATCAGAGGTGTAAGCAATGCAGGTAAGTTTCTCTCCGAGTAATTCATATCCACTGAGCAGATCTTCAGCCTTACTCCTGTAGGGTGAGATTGGTAGAAATGATCAGTTTTTGAGCAGTTCTCATATTTGCAATAAAAACTCAGTGTCACAGTGAAGTGACATGATTCTTCTGAGTTGACACTACTCACTTTATCAAGATGCCAGCTTATCCCTGTGGATGTTGTGAAGCCAACTATGGCAGAAACAGCATTGAATGCTCTGTGTGCCTCAAGTGGATTCAAAGGTATTTATCTTTTATCATACTTTTACCAACATAACATATATATTGCACCTCATTAGTACACATATCTGTATATTCAATTAAAAAAAATAGGTTATTAATAAGTTGGCATTTTGACCAGTTATGTATTAAAACAAGCAGTTCAGTGGAAATCCCAGAAGTTGGCTGACTTGGTAGAAAAGATACTGGAGCTAGTAGAGGGACACTATAAGGAAATCAGAAGCCTGCTTGGTTTAGGGGACTATGTACTGGAGAAAGAATACCAGGCCTTTTCGACAGAGAACAGTTGGTGTAGTACGTCAGAAAGACGAGAGACATTTTTGGCCCTACATGCAGACCAGAAAAGAAGTTAATGCACGGGTCACAAGAACCAAAGATGGTAATGTTGCCATAACACCAAGACACGGAGGGAAGAAGCCACACCAGAAAAAATGCAAATGTGCCAATAGGACCACTTACATCCCTAAACGCAGAAGAAAGTACCATCTGTTCCGTCTTAAATGACCTGACTTGTTTAGACAAATTATCTTCATATATATATATAGAATATTTACACAATTGTGTCTTATTTCACCAATTTACTTTCAGTGTTATTTATGAACACTGCTTTGTATATAAATATATATAGAGAGAGAGAGAGAGAAAAAGAGAGAGAGAGAGAGAGAGAGAGAGAGAGAGAGAGAGAGAGAGAGAGAGAGAGAGAGAGAGAGAGAGTAAGATAAGATAAGATAATGTTGCTTATAGCCCAGCCGACCGCAGAGGGCCACATCAGGGCTGTGAGAGAGAGAGAGAATAGTGTTACATATATTTACTTTATTTCTTACTTAAAGAATGTATTGATATTACTCTAAATGTTTCATTTTTTTAACTCAAAAAAAACAAAAAACTTACAATTTACATAGTATAGTTTCTTTTGGTGTAAATTTTACATGAATAAGTTTTGGGGGTATACAGCCTATAATAAAACTTCTTGGGTTCAGTTCTGGTAACCCGACCCCACCTAGAAAAACACCCGACCCTAGCATGTGTTATATTTTTTGCAAGTATCAATAAAAAATAAAAAAAATAAAAATAGCAATCAGATCAACTTTAAAACTTCAGTTTTAACAAATGAACTTATTTTGTGAGCAAAGTTAATATTTAAGGTCAGGTTCGCCTGGATTTGCTTGGGTTCGCCAGGGTTCTCTACAACATACCCGTTTGAGCCTGACTCGGGTAAACTAACAGCTTGTCGACATGCAGGATCCAACTCTTTTTCAGGATCAGGATCAAGATCAGGATCAGGGGCGTTGTATCAAATACAACTTAGCCTATTTAGGCTTTTTACGCCCCTTCTGTATAATATCCTTTTTTTTTTTCGTAACCGTTGGTCCAGTCATAGGCTAGCTCAGACCTATTATCCATCAAATTCGTATCTAATTTTTGTTAATAATTCATGTTTATCTATGAGGTTCTTAAAAACATTAATACTAGGTGCACGTTTGATGTTAAGTGTTAGTTTATTCCAAAAGTTGGTTACTCTATTAGTGTCACGAGGCCCATGACGGTTGGCCCGTCTTGGCTGGTGGAATTGTTCATTTATTTATTGTTGTTGTTGTGGTCGTGTATCAGTCCCCTAATGTGGCTTGTGGTGTGGTTGCACCTTAATGTAGTTCAGCTCAGGTTAGGTTTACTTTCTCTCTCTCTAATTTCACTGCCCGTGCAATTCATCCTGCAGGTTCACGGGTGGCTGGTACCTTTCTCTTGAACTGGCTGTCTCTATCGGCCTCTCACCTGTCTTTTTACCTGCCGCACGTGCAGCATTCCTCTTAGCTTGAGGTATTCTCACTCTGTGACGTATGGTGGCATGTTGGCTGCCATCGGTTAGGGAGGTTTGCTCTTCACTCGAGCGGAAGATGTCCCTGGGAGCGCCCGCTCCGGTTCTGGTTCTATACCACATCGTCGAAGGTACGATCGGTACCTTCATTCCTGCAGTCGGCCTGTAGGGAGGGACGTCACGTCATCTTTTCCGCATCTGCTCTGCTGGTCCTCTCGACTGGACAGAGGGCAGAGAGTCGCTTGACCCGCCACTTTTGGGTCACCCACGGGTAGCTGGTAAGCATCAGTTTCGTGGTTTGTTTTTTTTGTTGTTAGCCGGCTAATTCTTCTCTTTTGCGCAATTTCCTTTTGTTTCAAAATTATAAAAGAAATATTGTTTGAGACCACTTTTTATGGTTAATTCAACTTTTAACCTCGCCATTTATATCCAAAATTCTTTCTCCTTTTAATTCATCTGTGATGCGGTAGTCGGTGGGGATGGAGGAGAACCTGGTGATTTAGGGTTGGGACTTGCTTGGTCTCGCTCGTCCTCCCGTCACAATCGCCGGTCTCTTATTCTTCGGCCACCGTCTGTTTGTGTTTGCAAGGGGAACGAGTGTTTTGCGTTTGCGAGCGTGTGTACGCGTGATTAGTCATTTGGATGCGTGGTTGGAGAATTGTTATTTTTGAAATGCTACTATAAAATGTGGGGATAATCGTGCCATTGAATTATGATTATTTGCAATTGTGGTGGCAGTTATAAAGCAATGGTTGCTGTATTAGTTCAATTCCTAAGAAAGGAAAATGTTGAACGTGAGTGAGGGAAGGATGGAGATATAAATTGCTATTCGATTGTTTAGCCTGTTAATGTAATCTCTTACCTGCTTCGTGTGAGGAGACCTTTAGCGAACATTCTTCATTTGGTTTGTTTACTGTGTTATGCTCAGGTCTGTGTTGAGCTGGTGTTACTAATGTATTCAGCAAACACCTCCCCTCGCCCACCATGCGAGTGGCTGTTAGGATTAAGCAGCAAATTTCAGACCGTACTGACTGCAGGGTTCTAGTACCCTTCTTTCCTTCCAGTTCCTTCCGTTTTCTCTCCTCCCGGGGGCTTCACCCGAAGCTTGTGCTGTTGGGGCTGCGCAGCGTGAGGAGCACGTGGACCTGGCTGGATGGTCCTAACCCTGTCGGGACCTTCAGCGACAACGCCTCATCCCACGGGATGCGTTCTCCGCTGTCCTCGGACTTCCTACAGCTCATGTGACCAGTGTGGTTAGCTCTGTGTCGTGCAATTTGGGGTGTGTGTGTGTCAAGGGTGTCAGCATTGAAAGACTCTGTTCAAGAACAGCCCGGTTTGGGACACCTGATTTGACACGGTACTCTCAGAGGACTTGGAGAGACAGGGGTGAGGGGGAACCACCTGAAGCACAAAAGGAACGTGTGTTGGAAACGCGTATTTATGATTATGGTTATGTTGTGTGCGGTGAAATGCTTGTTTGTGACTATGTGAATGTTGTGTGTATTGAAATGCTTAATTGTGATTGTGCATGTTGTGTGTGTTGGAATGCTTATTTGTGACTATGTGTGTGTTGGTGTGAATAAATGGTGTATTGTATTGTAATCTTTCTTGTGTGGTCTCTTGCGGGGCGTGTGAGGTCAGTCACTCCCTTCACTCCCATCTAGACCGATCCTGTCAGGGCAGACCTCCAGGGGTCGGTCGTGACAATTAGTAAAAGTACATTTCTTAAATTCGTTCTAGAATATTGTTTAAATATCTTATCTTCACTGTTCCTTGTAACATTCTTCTGCGGTGTACAAAAAAAGCATGCTTTATCAACATCATCAATTTCATTAAATATCTTGTATGCTTGAATCAAGTCTCCTCTTATTCTTCTTGCCTTAAGTGTTGGAAGTTGCAGATATTTTAATCTTTCCTGATATGAGTAATCTTTTATATTATGAATCATCTTGGTTGCTCTTCTTTGTACCTGTTCTAGAGCTTCTGATTGTCTCTTTAGCATTGGATACCATACAGTGTTGCCATATTCAAGAACAGGTCGAACTAGTGTCTTATATAATTGCAAAAAAGTGTCCTTTTCCATAAATGTAAAGGTTCTTTTTATTATTCCAATCATTCTGTTAGCCTTATTAATACTATTTACAATATGATTGTCAAATAGTAAATTTTTGTCAAAAGTCACACCTAGGTCTTTCTCTTCTTCACATTCAGATACTTTTATTTCCTTGCCCCCAATTTTCATTATATACTCCTTTGTGGGTTTGTTTTACCAATATGAAGTACTTTACATTTTTCTGCATTAAAATATAGGTTCCAAGTATCAGACCACTGTACTAATGTTTCAATATCCTTTTGTAATTCCTTATGCAATTTTGGAGAGTTATACAGTTTTGTGTCATCTGCAAAGACTTTACATGTACTCTTTAATTCTACAGGGAGATCATTTATAAACACCGTAAATAATATTGGTCCCAAAATACTGCCTTGTCAGTATCCCACTAATAACATCAGCACTATGAGAGAAGGAACTACCAATCCTTACCTTCTGAGTTCTTTTTGATAAAAAGTCTCTAGTCTAACCCAACCAAGTATATTCCTATTATTCCATAAGACTAATTTTTTTAAAAGTCTTTCATGTGGTACTGAATCGAATGCTTTTCTAAAGTCTAAATACAAAACATCTATATTCTCCCTTTATCTATCTCCTTTGTGAAGTCTTCCATCACTTCTAAAAGTTGAGTCACACAAGACCTTTTTGCACGAAATCCATGTTGACACTCAGCATATAATTTATTTTCTGTCATATGTTTAATAATAGCCTCTCTAATAAATGATTCTAAAATTTTGCATATAATGCATGTTAAACTCACTGGTCTATAATTTCCTGGATCTGTTCTTGTACCTTTTTGAATACTGGAATGACTGTAGCTGTTTTCCAATCTGAAGGTACTATCATTTCTTTAACAGATTAGAAAAGAGTATCATGTATGTAAAGTGGGAAGGCCATCTCCTCATTTAGCTCTTTAGTACTCTCGATGGGATGGCATCCGGACCACATGCCTTATTAGGGTTTAAAGATTGAAGTTTCTTTTTATTGCATCCACTGAAATGTCTACATTTTCTAACACTATGCCTTTTGACCTTGAAGCTGGACTTAGAACAGGCATATTTTTAGTATCTTCCCTTGTGAATACACTAGAAAAAAATGTATTCAAAATATCTGCCTTACCTCTATGTCTCCACTGTGTCACCATCCTTAGTCACTAAAGGGCTCACTCCAGTATTCATCTTTGTTTTCGATTGTACATATCTCCAGAAGGCTTTTGGATTTGTTTACATTCCTTTGATAACTTCTTTTCAAATTCCTTTTTTGCTTTTCTTATTTTTTTATTACAAGTATTACATGCTTTAATATAATTTTGATAATCTTTCCCCTGCTTTGTGACTAAGAATCTCTGATACATGTTATATTTCTTTTTTTACAAATTTCATTGTCTTTACATTCATCCACTTTGTTTCTGTTTTTTATTTTTCTTAATTTGTTTTGGAACGTTGTTTTCTATTAAAGAATTTAAAATACTTTTAATTTCCACCCAGCATTGTTCTACACTAAGATCATTGAGTTTATTCCAGTCGATCTTCAATTCTTCTTTCATTTGCATAAAATTTCCTCTCTTAAAATTATATGACTGCTTTGATTCTTCTTTCCCTTGCTCCTCTCCTAGGTACAAAGAGAACATTAAAACCTCATGGTCACTTTTGCCTATAGGAGCTAAGTGCTTAATGTCTGATATATTTTCATCATTAACAAGTACTAAATCTAGTATATTTGATTTTTGTCCCTCCCTGTGTCTTGTTGGTTGTTTCACCATTTGGTTCAGAAATGCATCCTGTAGGTAGTTTATGAACTTTTGACCTCTTTCTCAGAGCCAGTACCATGCCAGTCAATATCTGGGAAATTAAAATCTCCAGTAATACAAACATATTTGAATCTTTCTAATCTAATTTGTTTCAGCAACTCAAACATTTTTTCTTCATTTTCAATTGTTGAGTTTGGACTTTTGTAAATAGTTCCAATCAGTATTTTCTGTCTATCCTTATTTAAAAAGGTAATCCACAAGTTTTCATCAAAGTCATTTCCTTTTGTAAACTTGTATACTTTGGCATTTATAGAATCCTTCACATATACAGTTATACCTCTTTTGGGATTTTCATTTAAAATAGTTCATAACCTGGCATTGAATATTCAACAGAATTTACCCCTTTTGGGTTTTTCGCTATAGATTCTGTTACTACTAATACTATAATGTGAGGTTTACTTTCTTCAGCTAATAGAAGTAACTCATCTTTTTTGTTCAACAGTCCATCTGCATTTGTGTACAAGAACGTGTATGACAGTTCCTGCACAGATTTTCTATCTACATACCTTTTAAAACTATTCACATGTTCTTTGTTCTTGTATTTTGATTGTCAGTTTTCTTCTTTATCATCCTGGCCAGGCCTAGGTTTCCACTGTACTTTCACTATTTTCCCACCCCTGATTCCAATGTCTTTCTCCCTTTCTCAATCCTTTTTCGAAGCTCTTCTCTTAGTTCTTTGTTCTTTTGTCTTTCAATTGGTGTGTAGTCTGGGTTTATATATATCCTCTTTTTTTGCTCTGTCACCCCTGCATTTATTTTGTGGGCATTTCTCAATATTTCTTTTTTTACCTCCTTGTTTTGGACGCTTACTCTAAGCAGTCTCGGTTTTGTTCCGATGTTGTATTTACCCAGCCTCACTGGATTCTGGACAGTCTCGTCTTTCAATTGAGGACAAATCTTTCCACCATCTTCTGTATACTCTCCCTCTCATTTCATTCTCTCTTCCCCGTTTTCACTCCCACACTCTGGAATATTAGTGAAAATTAGATTCAGCTCTCTTTTCTCTTTGTCAACCTTCTCTTCCCATAGTTCTGACACCTTCTTCTCAACAACCTCCTCAATCTTTCTTTCGAGAGCCTTTCCACTGCACCTTTTTTCTAGTCTCTCCAGCCTTTCCTCCACCCTTTCGAACAGTCCAATCAGTCTGTATAATTTCATTTCCATTCCGCTTTTCTTTTCCCCCTCCCCTGCATAGCATCTTCGGCAGATCCATTCTATTCCTTCTGTCTCAGAATTTTGAAGGTAGCTGAAGTCCCTTTCTGTCAGTGACGTGCATTCTTTATGGCACCACTGTTTACAATCGTGGCACTGTATACTTGTTTGGTCTTCCTCTACGCCCACCTCGCACTCCAGGCAAATAAAGAATTTCGCCCTTTCCTCCATTGTCCTTCGACTTTCAGGGTTTTTTTCCTCTCTTGAGAGTTTTTTTTTATCTTTCCATTCCCCCCAGTTGATCCCCTTGTACTAGTCTTCCCCCTCCTCTAGAATTTTGTTCTGACATATTTTGCATATTACATGTCAACTGTTACAGTTACGGTAACCTTTTTTTTTTTAACTTTGACGAGCTGTACTTTGTTAGAAATTTCAGAATATTTTCATCTCTAACAAATAAAATAAACCCTAATAAGCGACGCAGGGGGAAAAAATGAATCATCTTTGTGAGCCGGAAACTGAACCGGTTGAGTGCTAAACTCGAAAGTAGAGTCAGAGGCAGCTAATTATACCTCCTTAATACAAATCGATTTTTTTTTTTTAAACACACTGAAGTCATGATTTGATTTACTGGTAGTTCAGTTCTGTATGCCATGAACTGCTTTTATGCGTTCGATTCAATGCATTTTGGCAAGATCAAACTTCGAAATCTACAGAACAGTCTACCAGTATAAAAGTATGGTACCTACCAACATCGTGTTTACAGGAAGTGGAGAGTGACGTGAAATTCAGGAACGGTCATTCACGTTGACTCGATTTTCCACGCATGTGCAAGTTTGCATCACGTGATAAAATATCGACACGTGTATGTTGGAACGCTGTTTGATCATCAGTAGGCCTATCTCTTGGAACGAAGTTTTCACTGTCCTGCACGCACAGAGTAGGCATCTGCTAAAATGCCTCGTCCATGGAGTACTTGTCCCAAATCTTTATCAACTTATTATTCAGTTTTACTAATAACCATCCACGGTTATTAATTCTATTACGATCTACAGTCTCTTCCAAATTTTCTCTAAAAGTCTCTTCTGTTTGGACAAAGTTTTTTTTTAATTCTTATCCGCGATTTTCAGACAGCTTCTGCATACGTCATGCCCCGAAATAATTTGCTAAGAATGTGTGTGTGTGTGTGTGTGTGTGTGTGTGTGCGCGCGTTATCATACCAGATTTCCACACGTCTGTTTTTCGTGGCTCTTTATTTTTTTTTTAAATATGTTTATAATACAACGTAGGCCTACTTCAACTCGCTTCAAGCATCTGGGGAATCAGTACAGTGAACCAGCAAACGGTCCCATCGTTCATTCTTCTCTCCTTCATCCAAGCAGGTGAATCAAGATGCCTTTGTCATGAAATCTCGCAAATGAACGTCAGTCTGTAGCAATTGTGCGGTTCCTTTAGGAAGAAAAATGTGTACCCATCAAAACCAGCCAAGATATGATTTGCAACTTAATGAACAAAAGTATCGGTACGTTTGCATAATGTAAAAATCCAGAAGAGAGAAGGATCATGTCACAAATTGACAAGGTTCGGAGACGGGAGCGAGATCGCAGAGTCAGTTCACACCACCCAATGAACACACGAGATGAAGTTGACCAATAACGACACAATTTATTCACGCCAAAACATCTACATTCGACCAAGGGGAACTGAAGGAACCTAACAAAGAAAAAATGAAGACAGACAAGACGATAGAGTGGTGTTAATAGACGAAACGAAGCCTAACAGAAACTAACTATCCTAATAAGGACGGAATCCCTCCAAAAATGGTTATGCCAAGGTCACCCTCTACGAACACCCCCCCCCCCCCCCCCCCACGCTATGCCCCTATAACTAACTCCACCTTCCCTCCCCCAGAGAAGAGACAGTCAGCGACATTTCTAGCATATGGGTTATGACAGGATACAGGGAAGTAAAGAGAAAAAAGGATAAATAAATGAAAAAAAATATTATATCTTTGTTGGTACTGGACTGGGGTTCCTGACTCGGTCTCTCCCCCGACGAGGCATAATAAGAGTTGTACTCAGTTCAACAGGCTCGACATCTTTCGTGACAGTCACGGTGTTCTCTGCTTCTCCATACAACTGAGAATCCACAGGAAGTCCTTAACGACTACCAGTGCATCCAGCGACCCGCTAGAGAGGGGTCCTGAAGAGAAGCCGTCCGCTGGGAAGTACCAGGCGAGGACCGGGTTGTCAACGATCCGCTGGGGGGTAGGTCCCGAAGACGCCGTCCGCCGGGAAGCACCAGGGCGAGGTTCCCTTCCAGGCCAGGTCCAGCTGTCTCTGGGGAAGCAGATCAGGGTCCCCTCTCCCTCCTCGAGAAACAGAGTGAGGAGGAGAGATCCAGAAAGGAGAAGAAGCCTGTGGTAAAGGGTTAAGTAAAATGACTGCTAAGTCCATTCCGGGACCGTATTGTCGCCGTCCGTCATGTTGTCGGGGGGAGGACGAGGGACAACCACCACAACAGTCGTGCTCAGTTAGGCCTACTAGTAAATGAGGCTCCAGCGCCATTTACAAGATAAATTATTTCCTAAGGCTTTATGTTAAAAGACCTATACATTAACAGTCACGATGATAAGGTTTCACTTTACTTGACATTATCTTTACACCCTGAACTGAATCCAACTTTGCCAAATAGCTTTTCTCATCGCTTAAGGATAAACCTTACCCAGAACGCTTGGCCTTACTACAGCTTCCCAGTCTTGAATATCGACGGGCTCGAGGCGACATGATAGATTTGTACAAATATGTTCATGGCATGTACAGGGTGAAAAACCCTCAGTTTCAATTGTTTGACAGCAGAGAAACAAGGGGCAACAGTCTGAAGTTAGTCAAAGGACACTGTAGGATACAAGTTAGAAGTAACTTTTTTGCTGAGAGTCAAACTCTTGGAATAGCCTCCCAGCTCACATAGTTGCAGCTCCAACATTGAACACCTTCAAGTCCAGACTGGATGCCCACTGGAATAGCCTTCCCTCAAAGTTCAATCCAGTATGCTACGAATAGGTGGTGGTAGTGCCAGTAATTATTAGAAACCCCGCGCATGCAAGTTCATAGGAGATAAGATAAGATAATGTTGCTTATAGCCCAGCCGACCGCAAAGGGCCACATCAGGGCTCTCTCACCAGTCCTTTATTTTAAAAATTAAAAAAAAAACTATCACACATCTCTTTAAATGACATCGTCTAGAAACGCACCAGAAACTTCGTTAAAAATCTTTCTTCCGTAAAATCTTAAATCAGATGAAAAATGTTAATCTCTCTCAAAAACTCAAGGATCCCTGAATGCAAGTTCATAGGTGTAGACTTACATCTACAAATCTCGAAGGTGAACAGGCCTCCAACAAGGCCTCAAACACACGTTCCAAATAACGATCTTGAGTTCTTGACAGGTCTATGCACAAAATAACTTTTTTTAATGTAAAAGTTAAACCATAAACTGACTCGTTTAGGAATTTGAATGATCATCATTGCGTTAAGCAACACCAAATCATAACTTTACAAATGAACCTTCAGTTAAAACAATCAACAATCACTCTCCCCACATTTTCACCAACAAAGATAATGAACGAGACAAGACAAGGAGCGCGCATATGAGGGCATAAAGGGGCAGTATCCCGCCTTCATACTGGGAAACCTTACCACCGGCCGTCCGCCGAGGTCGTCGTATTGCTCGACTTGTCACGCGCAAACGAACAAATAATGCTGAGTATATTTACAACCGAAAGGGGAGAAAACTCTCTAACTAGTCAGCCGGATGAGCGATTTGACTTCTGGGTCATTACAGAAGTTAAACAATACAAAAGTGCCGAATTGCCGCCCGGATTTCCGACAATAATACAATGAACATTAGGTAAAGTTACCCTTTAAGACTCACATGCGAACGACTAAAGGCTCGAAATAATAGGAAACTTTCAGGTTCAGGTTCAGGTTCAGATTTAGGGGCGATGATTGTTTCATCATAGCCTCACGGCTTTATATGCCCCTTCTTTATATGCTCTGTCATTGGTCAGGTCGACAGCGAGCCCAGTTTTTATTTTCGACCATCAAAGTCGAACATGATGTCTTATTATTTCATGCTTATCGATAAGATTTTTAAAAGAGTTAATATTTGGTGCACATTTGATGTTCGGAGTTAGTTTATTCCAAATTGGTGCTATCCTCTGGCTGAAGAAATGTTTCCTTAATATTAGTATTAACTTGCTGTATTTGTACTTTGTCACAACTGTTACGGGTTATGTTGGTTAGTGCAGGTTCAAAAAAACATGCTTGATCAATATCATCTAGATTATTGAAAATTTTATAAGTTTGGATCAGATCTCCTCTTATCCTTCTAGCTTTGAGGGATGGTGGTAACCTTAGGTACCTTAATCTGTCTTCATATGGATAATCAGCAATGTCCGGTATTAACTTAGTTGCTCTTCTCTGCACCTTTTCTATTTCTATTGACTGCCTTTTTAGTCTTGGAGACCATATTACATTGCCATATTCAAGAATCGATCTCACCATTGCCTTGTATAGTCTAAGAAAGGTATCTCTGTCCAAGTATGTAAAAGTTCTCTTAATAATACCAATCATCTGCACGGCTTTCTTGACGGTCTGTGCAATGTGTCTGTCAAAGAGTAAGTCTTCATCAAATGTTACTCCCAAGTCTTTTTCCTCTTCACAGCACGTTATTTGAACTTCTTGATCCCCAACTTTCATACTGTAATTTAATTTAGGGTTTCTTTTGCCGATATGTAATACTTTGCATTTGGATCCATCTGTACGATTTCGGAATACGGAATTTAGAATATGAATTGTTTAGTATTTCCTGATGAAATGTCAGCCGACACTGACTATAAGCCTACGTGGAAACGCACGAAAACCACACCCTCTAACGCAACAGAAAATATCAACCCCAAACATTGGTCATACCAACGGTAGGTGGTGGGAGGAAGAAACATGGAGACTCCTGCCCCGACTCAACGAAGACTGGACAGGCCGACTCCATGGCTTGACTCAATCCCCAACGAAGAAGACCAGCGTTGGCCAGGGATGTCCAGCAGGAGACACCAGCTGGGCGAAGACTGCGTTCTTCACGACTCAGAAGCCCATCGTCCAAGTGACCAATTTCTCCACACCAAGCTCGGTTCGAGCCAGCGACAAAAACTCACAATCTAAGGAAGATCCACATGCACGTGCTGTGCAAGAAACAAACTCAACGACATGGGAGGTGGATGATGGACGTAAAGAACACAAGCGCTTGACAAGTTCACCTATGCAACAGAAGAGAGAGAGAGAGAGAGAGAGAGAGAGAGAGAGAGAGAGAGAGAGAGAGAATAAAAGAAAGAGAAAAGGAAAGAAAAAGAGATAGGAGAGGGAGAGACACTGACACAATTTTATTGCCACTAGCAAACTGACCTGTTGGCAAGGGGGTATCATGAGTCATATCTAGCCACAGCGACTCACAACAGCGACTAAACAAGAAACTAGTGCAAAAACTTCCCTAGTGATGTTACAAGTACCCCTAGACATATAACTGTTACAAAAAAGATCAATGAATCAAACACTCACCAATTCACATGAACACACACACACACACACACACACACACACACATACACACACACGCCCGCACACACACACACACTCACACACACAAGCACATACACAGGCGCGCGTGCACTCACACACACACACACACACACACACACACACACACGCACACATGTAAGGCATGCACAAATGCAAGCGCGTGCGCGCACGCATACACAATATACCATTGATTAGACTATCAGGTTGTGAACATAACTACTGAGGTAATGTATCTTTACGGAAGTGATCATCTTCCTCATTCGCGATATGCTTTTTAAGAAATGTACTCGCTTCCGCGACATACTTCGCAAATTCTGCGACAGTTTTTTTTCGTTTCCACTTGCTAAAAAATCGCTACTTAATCTCTTTTTTAGCATCTGATTCATTGAAAAATGTACACCCTCTACGGATATTGGCGTATGCCGCACAATCAAACACAAAATGTAGCCTACTTCATTCTCAACACCGACTCTTTCGTTACACACAGGACAAGATTTATTATTTGAGAGGGAGAGAGAGAGCGAGAGAAAGGGAAGAAAGAGATGACAGAAAGAGATGGGGGGGGGGGGGGGGGGGGGGGGGGGGGGGGGGGGGGGGGGGGGGGGGGGGAGGGGGGGGGGGGGGGGGGGGGGGGGGGGGGGGGGGGGGGAGAGAGAGAGAGAGAGAGAGAGGAGAGAGAGAGAGGACAGAAGAGGGGAAAAAAGAAAAAGAAGAAACAGACCTACAGACAGGAGGCAACGAGAGACAGAAAGGCAGAAGGTAAAAGGGCACATGCAAGAGGAGAGACAGGGAAAGAAAGTATGTGCGACGTGCACCCGAGAAAGATATGCTGCACGTGAAGCAGCAGAGAGTGAGCACACCGCGAATGAAGGAACAGTGGGGGGAGGGGAGGGGATTGGAAAGAAGAGTGGGGCGAACTAAACCAACGACAGCTTGAATTGGACACCCCAGCTACAAAACCCGCGAACTCTTAATAATACTAATTTTTAAAAAATGTCCATCCGTTTGTGACGGATCATTGTGCACATTTCTGTCACAGCATAGTGATTCGGTGGCCTTGGAGGTAAAGCACCCGCCAAGCAAAAAGAAGTCATTCGTTCGAACCATGTACAGGACAAAGAACTTTTAACCGAATCTTCAGACCAGTTGGATGTGGTCTAGGTGCTAGTCTTTTGGATGGGCAGTGGCAAGCATAGCTGGTAAGTTGACGGGTCACCGACCCTCAGCTCTAGGGCTTGTCTACCTATATGCGAAGCTGAATTCGGCAGACTGCGTGGAAGAAACCACTGTGGTTCAACGGGCAGAAAGGTGATTTCCAGCAACGCACAGGGCGTGTCAAGACACAAAAGACGTCACGGTCATCCACTGCACCCCAATCTATCTCCAGCCTCCCGACTTCGTCTTACCACTGGACACAGATGGACTGGGGCGAGAGAGTGAAGCTGACGACGCGCAGCTCTCCCTCACCCAAGTCAAGCGCAAGTCATGACTTCAAAGCCCCCAGCGCAACCTCAAGTCCTGTGGCGATGGGCAAGTGGCGAAGGCAGCAGGTGTGGACACATTGGAGCTGTCAGTCACGAGCCTGCAAGCAGGCAGCCCAGGGCATGTGGTCGCTCTCTACTGGACGAAGCAGAAGTGGAGTTCGGCAGCCCCCTGGGTGTTTGAGCAGCCCTTTTTAGGACCGCACGGCTCACCTCCATAGCAAGAGGAAGGGGCTAGAAAAGGTGCCCTAAACATTGCCTGCTTCACCTTACCCTGGCCAGCAAACCGCAGCTGGCGGGGTGTCCCTCCCAGCGGTCGAACTACGAAGAAAACAAAGGTGCTCAACCTCGGCACGTGGAACGTGCGAACTCTACTGGACAACGCCAAGGCAGACAGACCAGAGCGAAGAACTGCACTGGTCGCCAAAGAACTTGCTCGCTACAACGTTGACATAGCAGCACTTAGCGAAACACGCCTAGTGGACAAAGGCCAACTCACAGAATGTGGTGGAGGATACACATTCTTCTGGAGCGGACGCCGCAGCACTGAACGGCGAGAGACAGGCGTGGGATTTCCCATCAGATCCCATCTCACCGGGAAACTTGTCAAGCTCCCGGAGGGCATAAACGATCGCCTGATGACACTCCAGCTTCCACTTGGAAACAAGAAGAGTGCAACATTAATCAGCGCGTACGCCGTAACAATGACCAACCCAGATGACATCAAGGACAAGTTCTACGAAGAACTAGACACTTCTCATCGCAGCAGTCCACCGTCTGAGAAGCTAATCGTACTCGGGGACTTCAACGCCAGAGTGAGGACCGATCACCAGACCTGGGAAGGGATCATTGGGAGACACAGTACTGGCAACTGCAACAGCAATGGCCTCCTGCTTCTCAAGATGTGCGCTACTCATGACCTTGTCATCACCAACACTCTGTTCCGCCTATCTATCCGAAACAAGACATTCATGGATGCACCCACGCTCCAAGCATTGGCATCTGATTGATTATGTCATCACCAGGAAGAGAGATGCGCAAGATGTGAGAGTGACAAAGGCCATGTGTGGTGCCGATCATCGCCTCATCGTGTCAAAGTTTAAACTCCGCATCCTGCCCATGCGAAGACCCCAAGGTCAGAAGACTGCAAAGAGGCCCAACGTCTCCAAGCTCAAGGATAGTAAAGTTGCAGAAGATTTCTCCAATGACCTAGATGGCAGGCTGCCCATGACACGAGAGGATGACCACAGCAGCATTGAAGAGCAGTGGGCGGCCTTCAGAGATGTAGTCCACTCTACTGCCCTCGAACACCTCAGACCAGCAACCCGTAGAAACCAAGACTGGTTTGATGAGAATAACGCAGACGTGCAGACACTGCTGTCGGAGAAACACCAGCTGTTCAGAGCGCACGAGAATGACCCCACATCACAAGCTAAGGAAGATGCCTTCACCAGCGCAAAACAAAAAGTGCAGAAGAGGCTTCACGTAATGCAGGATGCCTGGTTCAGCAAAAAGACCGATGAAATCCAGGGCTACGCAGACAGTCATGACACCAAGCGCTTCTGTGATGCTCTGAAGGTTGTGTATGGATCCCAGTCCTCCGGCTCCTGCCCCCTCCTCAATGCAGATGGGACCCAGCTGCTGACAGAAAAGAAGCAGATTCTGCAGAGATGGGCAGAACACTTTAACCAGGTTCTCAACCGCCCTGCCTCAATCAACGACGAGGCTATTGCACGCCTACCTCAAGTGGAGATCAGGCAAGACCTTGACAACCCCCCCGCCCCCCAAACAGAAGTCAGAAAGGCAATCAAACAACTTTCCTGTGGCAAAGCGCCAGGATCTGATGCAATCCCTGCCGAAGTTTACAAATCAGGAGGCCCAGCCTTGACACAGAAGCTGACGCAGCTCTTCCAGTCCATGTGGAATGAAGAGAGGGTCCCACAACAGTTGAAAGATGCCAACATTCTCCACATCTACAATAAAAAAAAAGGCAACCGCCAGTCCTGCGACAATCACCGAGCCATCTCTCTCTTGTCCATAGCTGGGAAGATCTTGGCTCGTGTCCTGCTCAACCGCCTTCCACTACACCTTGAGCATGGTCTCCTCCCAGAAAGCCATGTGGCTTTCGTGCAAAACGTGGAACTGCATACATGATATTTGCTGCACGACAGCTCCAGGAAAAATGCCAAGTTAGAATCATAGAAGGACCACAATTATTTTCTGACAACAGAAGGGCGTGAAGGGGTCATGACCTGGGTACAACCTGGCCACATTAGGGGGTAAGTTCAAGGGTCGAAACGCCTGTCTGAGAAGGGCTTCTCCTCTGAAGACCTCTTGTTTAGCTCTCTGTAGAATTCTTATCTCCTACATTGTTTGCGATACCTTTCCACTTTTAGTTTGGCTCACACATTATGAAATTGCTTTAAAGTAGCACTGGAGTATTGTAACGATGCAGTGGTGATTTCTGTGATCGTTTATCCTGAGACCCTTTCTTGTCTTGTTTTTTTTAAAATTAAATTTTAGTACCCTTGTACGTGTATCTGTTAGCAGAAGGTATATAAGCAAGCTTTGAACTTTTTTTTGCAGTAAAATTTCCGTGATATGCTTGTTCCTTATCTTGTATCCTAGATGAACGAGTTCTGAACCATCAATCAGTTTGGATTTGCGTGCATGATCGTTTCACAACAGGTGTAAACACCTACCTTCATGGTTTATCACATACGTCAATGGGACATGCGTTTTCACTTGCCTCTGTTGGTTTGCTTGTTTGTCGAACTGTGAGCAAGAGTACACAAAAAATAAACTATTCAACTTATTTTCACAGAACTTGGTGGAAAGACAGAATGAGTCCTATTGAACCCCTTCGATTTTTGAGCAGCTCTGGACAACATAAGGACCCAGAATTTCTTTTTCACTTCCCCCCTCCACGTTTGTTTGTTTGTTTGTTTTTTTGGCAGTACGCTAACATTAATATTTAAAATTACTGCAAGATAAGTCATTTTTCAACATTTTCTCATAAATATTGCATTGTTTTCCCCCACCCTACCCCACTCCCCGCAAAATCAGCTTTCTTAGATGTAAAGATATCTATGAACTTTAAGACCTCATTACAGGCCAGATCTAATAAGTTGTCTGACCTTGGTGGAGGTCTGCAGTCTCCAAAGTGGGGCATTTTTCAGCATGTAAATAATTTTTTCAAGAAATAATGCTTTTGATCTCCAAGAAAAAAAAATCTTATTAGTTTAATTGATATCTATGAACATGTAAGATCTGAAGCTGATACAGACTGTTTAATTTGTGTTCTCCCAAATGCCGTCTAGTTATTTACTTCACATGTGACCATCTCCCACAAACGATTGGTAATTTATGGCAGGTGAAGTGAAGCTGTAGACGACAAACAATAGTGGGTGTCAATCTAGGGTAAAAATAACTATTCTGCTCCAGCATGTAGCAAAGCCACTACAATATATTTTACTTTTGTTTTTTGCTTAATACGAGTTAGAACTGTCATAATCTCATAACTTTTCACATTTCCTTTGTATTCTGTGATAGTACAGTGAAATCCTTTCTCTCTGAATAGCTTCAGTACAGTTAGGACTCTTGGGAACATGATTTTTCGCATTAAGAAAAACCCACTACCACAGGTAAGATTGTTTCTTCCTTTTCTTATTTACATGTACATCTTAATATTTAAAAATGCAACTTATACATCAATTTCTCAGAGCTGGTCGCACACCCCTCAGCCTCACTAATAAGACTGCATTTCATGTCAGTCATACTGTAGTTACCAATGTATGCTTCTGTTTATATCCATGTCAATGTTCAATATCTACAGACTACTCCAGTCATGAAGAAATATTAATTTGAAGATTTCTTTTCTTTTGCTAAGGGTCCATACCCACTGTCAAATTAAAAATTCCACGACTATTCCATATTTGGATAAATTTTCCTCTTATTAGTAATTTCATATACAAGATGCATTCATACTGTTCTAAAAATGGCTGAAATTGTTGTTTCAGTGATGCAAACAGCCCACATTTGTGTTTATTGAAGGCTTCTTTTCAAGTCCATGACTTGGATGTAATATTCTATGAGTTTCCAGTCCCGGTGAATTACTTCTTAAAATTCTATGATTTTCCATGATTTTCATGACATCTTTGGACCCTGGCTGCTGCTGTAGCTGTATGCTTGTACCAGGTCAGGGCATACTGGGAAGCTTCAAACTTGTTTTATAGTTTCCTTGTTTCTGTATCACTCATCTGCATTGGTACCATATGCAGCATTAGTTAGGAGTTTCTACCCATTACCTTTTCATCATAAGAGCAAAATGGGGAGTTTGTATTATACTCCCTGTTTGGGTAGTATACTTACCATGTCAGACCATAGCATTCAGTTAGCTCTGCCAGGCCGAATTTTTGTGGCTAATGCAGTAATAAGACCATCACGTGAAGCCCACCCTACTTCCGCCAGGGAAGAAGCCGGTGTAAACTTCCTGTTCCTCATTCAAAGAGGCCTGTGCACAAGGTAACCCCGAGAACCATAGCGCTAGCGGGGAAGGCAGGGTGGGCATTAGAGTCTGACATGGTAAGTATACTAGCCAAACAGGGAGTATAATAAAAACTCCCCATTTTGGCGTCATATACTTTACCATGTCAGACCATAGCAGAATTTAAAGGAATTGGAGGAGGGCTTAGTGCCCTAGTGGTTCTTGAGGTTAGCAGAGAAATAGATATGGCTGTGTTAGCCGCAAAAGGAGTCCCTAGAACCATCAGCCCTGGTCATGCAGACATCCCTGAAGGTTTATGAAGGGGTTTTCCGCACGCAAGTAGGCTGCCTCCAGGAAGTGGCGCAAGAGGACAGAGTGCTGGATCGCTGTGGAAGTGGCCAGCGCCCTGACCACATGGGCCCGGGGAGATAAGATGGGCAGATCCTTATACGCCTGAGCATAGGACGATCTGACCGTCTTGGAAAGCCATCAAGAGATAGGACTGGGAGGAGCGCCTGGGGCTCGAGCGTTCCCAGTAGCCCCAAGTGGAGCCAGCCGAGAGCCTTAACGAAAAGGGTGAGATAGGAAGGTGCCTATCTGGATATTGGAAGGGCCAGATGGGGAAAGGGTTGTATGAGCACCAGGAGGCCATATCTCCCATTGGAAAAGGCTCAGTGCTGGCTCTGAGCGAGCCCGACCAGGGAAGGGGAGAGCATCAACTGCATATGCTTGGGGATAGGGGCTGGGACAGGCATACACTGGCAGACGATTGTTGAATCGGGTGGCAAAGAGGTCGACCATGGGCCAGAACCAATGTTCCCACACCGTGGTCAGGGTTAGCCTGCTGAGGGTCCATTCCATGTGTAGGACTGGAGGGACCTGGACCGGCTGAGGGAGTCTGCCAGGATACTGCGGGTCCCCGCTATGTTTCTCGTGCGGAGGTGATTCCCTGTGCGTGACACCAGCGAAGGAGGGCCTCTGTCCGAAGAGCGAGACCCCCCCCCCCCCCCCCCCCCCCTTGTTGACATAGCAAGCCACTGACGTGTTGTCTGTGAGGAGGAGAACAAGTTGGTGCGAGACCTGGTGTTGGAAGCGAGGAGGGCGAGCCTGACCGCTTCCAATTCTAGGACGTAGATGTGGAGACGTTCAGGATGTGCGTCCCACACTCCCGAGGCATGACTGTTCTCCAAGTGGGCGCCCCAGCCCAAGTTGGAGGCGTCTGTGTAGAGTTCCAGGGGCTGAGTTGGGAGGGAGATGGGAACCCCGGGGGACAGTGTGGAGGGGTTGAGCCACTCCTCCATAGCCCAAAGGAACCAAGGCCCGAGGGGAATGGTCTGGTCCCAGCGGTCGGAGGTCTGAGACCAACGACGACGGAACTCCCTTTGGAGTAGGCGTTTGTGGACCCGGACCAGGGGGATGAGGGACGAGAGGGACTCCATCATCCCTAGGAGGGAGGTCTGGGTTCTGGCTGAGGTGCAGGATGCCCCGCAGAGGCAGGAGATGAGGTCCACTATGCGGGCGGACCTCTCCGGGGTCGGGGAGACCTGCATGGAGATCGTGTCGAAACTCATGCCCAGAAAGGAGAACTGCTGACCGGGGTTGAGATCACACTTGCTGGGGTTGGTGACAAACCCTAGTGTGGAACCAAGGCTCAGGAGGTGGGTGGTGTGGGCCTGGCATTGGCGCGGGAGGGAGCCAGGACGAGCCAGTCGTCCAGGTACACCAGGAGGCGAATGTCCTCCTGTCTGGCCAGGGAGGCCATCTCCGTGATGGCCCCTTTCTGGAGGAGTTCTTGGACTTCCAGGCGAGGCGCCTCTGCTTGGCCCGGGGAGGGTTCGCTGGGGGATGGAGGGGATGGAGGGGAGGGGGGGGGCTTCGTGGGCCCAAGGTAGGCGAAACCCTTCCTGAAAACCGCCACTATCCAGGGGCTGAGGCCCATACATCTCCACTGGTGGGCATGCTGGGATAGGCTGCCCGCCAGAAGGGCCGAGGGTCCGGCTGGGGGGGCCAGAGGGCGGGAGGTGGGTTTAGCTGAGAAGGTTCTCCCTGATCCAGTTTCCCCGTGGTCGACTCCCCCAGTCACCTCCGGGGCTGTGTCTGTTGGCCGAACCGAAAATTCTGCTGGGGAGGTTTCGGTTTCGGCCTAGAGGGGATATTAGGGCGCTTAGCGGGCTGTGCGGTGCGAGATAGTGACTGTCTGGGATAGGGCTTGGGCCTGGAAAGGGCGGGGGAGGAACGCAGTGGGGGCCTAGCATGGCGTGGCGGTGGTCTGGCCGCAAATGATGCTGCCTGCTTGCGTTCTTTGAGCGAGTGCGATATGACCGCAGCCGAATAGTCGCCGAAGAGCGAATGGTCCTGCCCCGGGATGCACCGCAAGGCCGCCTTAAGCGCTGGTGAGAGATTGGCCCATGACAGCACCGCATCTCTACCGACCAATAGGCATTTGAAAGTGGCTCCTGGCTGCGCTGTCCGCCGCAGCCGAAAGGTGATGCGAGATCCTGTTAACCAGGTATCGCATCATGGGTCGCCGAACAGGCGAGAATCCTCTCCTGGTGTGTCTCAAAGCCTGAGTCAGAGGACATCAATCCATTCACTTCAATCCTTTGTCAGCCAAATGTCACCACTCTCAAGTCACTTCTCACCAACACACACAAACTGACTGATGACGAACTTGAGTCATAATTCTCAATTATCGAGTTTTAATGTGCAGAAACTGGCATGGAAAATGACTTGGTAGAAAGACAGTCTTTCACAAAGATCCCAACTGAGAACACCTCACCAAAAGCATGGACTGTCTTTGAAATTATGCAGCGTCTAATGATCTGCATGGAACCGAATGATCAGGATGTGCATTTAACTGTCCATCATTGTAAAGACTGGAACCAAAAATGAACATATTATGGCTCAATTTTGGGTCGAATCGGAATGACTCTTAACCAATTCCATTCTAAAAACACTTCTAAAAAGCATTTGGAAATAAAACATGTAAAAATTACCACTGCATTTTACACTCACTATTTATGACTTATGAAAAAGACAAATTTCAAGGCTCATATCCAACAAGAAAGACATAAACAAGCTCATGCAAACAAAATTAAACACAAAAATGCACACGGGATAAGCTCCTATACTTCTTGAAAAAGGCTAACAGCATATCACTTTCTCATTTGACCCAGTTATTTCAAAATTGTCTGTGATGTCATTTCCAGTTTCCAGTAACTGAAAATATGTCGGTTTAATACACCAGTGTTAAAAGTCTTACCCCTTTTCCTCTTAATTTAATTTGATTAATATCCTCATACAATTATCCAGTTTTTTTACATAGATATAACATGTAATACTTTTCCAATTTGGTTCGGCTGTAATGCTTTGAAAGCCTTCTAATATGATTTAGAAATGCATGCAAATATGTGTACATGAAAAAGCATAATTTACTTCAACACATCTTTGAAACCATCAAATGTACAGTAAAATGCATTTCTGTGCTAAGACATTTAATTAAAACAAAAACAAAAAAGACAGAAAGAAAGAGAATGAAAAGAAACACAGACAGACAGGAAAGCCATAACTCATCATCATTCTTCTTTGTAAGTCAGAGTCAGCAATTAATTTCGTTAAGAAAGATATACATCCATCTTCTCATATTAAATGTATCATTTCAGCTCCATTCCACAGCTTATGATGTGCATGAGCCAATTAAAAACTGCACCTGTACCAGTTATCAACTTGACAAGCCTGCCACTGAACTAATTTTTCTGGCTACATGGTGGGCCTCTTTTCTCCTTTTCAGACAAGTTTCAATCTTTCATAAACACAATCACCTCACCCATCACCTGGTTTGGGATCATCTATTATATGGGTCTACCCACACATGTATTATTGTCAAGTCACTGGCATGTATCCATGTTCAAATGACTGCAAACGTTACTCATCTACTGTTGACTTACTCCACATATAGGCCTTGGTATTTTATTTCAAAATTGAGAACTCAAATTACATGATCACAATTTAATGTTGAATCGAGCAACAATACAGTTCATGCAAACTAAGTGCATCAGTAAATGCAGTTCACATCAAAACTGATACCTTGCAAAATTTGGAGTCCTTTATGTATGCTACAAAGGCATATAGTATAAAATAAGAATACAAACAACTACTATCTCAAAAGAGAGACTATGATGCCAAAACATTTTTTTTTCCCAAATGAGGTGGGTGAGCCCTACAATCCAAACTGCTGTGTAGCCAGAAAATCAAAACTTATCTGATCTTAAAACTAGTTTCCACATTTTATGACTTTTCAGTACAGGCTGTCAGAACGATGATAAAGAGCATTATCCTTACAACAACAACAAAAGTCACAAAGGAAAGTCCTAACATATTGCACTGGGCAGGAACAGAAAACACAAAACAAAAAAACGACAAAATGTACAAACAGAAACAACCTGGCATATACAAACTACAACATTAATCTGAGACAAAAAGAGAGAAAATACAACCAAAATAGCAGGCAGAGCATTGTTTAGCATGTAGCACCTCACTAACATTGTTCAAAGTTACAAAGCTGTGAAAACATTCTCTCTGCTACAGCTGAAGAGATCTGCTTCACAGCTGAAAGTTCAGTGAATCATCAGCAGAAGCCAAAATGCACAATGCAACTAAGTTTTTGTCCCACAGGTGTTGTAGCATAAATTATCATTTCATTTTTTTTCCTTTTGAGGCTGGAGGTATGGGTAAAGGGAAGGTGTTGGGAGGAATGGAGAGACGAGTTATAGTTTCCTTCTCTCTAAAATGTAATACTAACACACACTGGGTCACCATGTGATCCCAGAAGTGGGAGAAGTATTTCTTACAATGGGCAGAATAGTTAATGCAGACCTGCATGCTATACAGATCTGCATAAAGGACAACATATTTACAAGGGATATTATGAATTTGTGGAACAATGCAATTCGAACATAACTGCCATTGGATTCACGGCGGATACTTTAAACACTAAACGTTACAAATACAAGACTACTGGTGCCACGAAACCAGTTTCTGGAAACGGACATTGCACACAACTTGATGTAGCAAACCAGTGTGAGAAAATATTTTGTACATCACAATAGTTAAGGAATCTTTATATGTTACAGGTGAATGGAAGTACGCATTGTTTCATACGTTCAAATTTGCACAGTATGCACTATTCATTTTTGCAATATGAAAAAATCATAACCAAGAACCACAATCTGATTTGCTAACATTATAAAGTTCTGTTTGAGATTCGGAATACTTTGTGTGAAAACCACGCTGACTGCAATTAACAGCGAAACCAGTCTCCTTTGATAGCTCACCTTTCAACGAAAGCTCGAAATGGTCACTGACCCATGTCTCCACCCAGTGCTAACAATCTATGAACGGTTTCCTTCATAGACATGAAAGGTATTGCAAAAGGAGATTGTCACACAACACCCTCAGAAGCTATCACTATTCCAATGCAGACCAGCAGTTTTCAGACTGACACTTTATTCAAATTTACTATGCATTCAAGTAAAGAACCAGTTCACCTTTACCATACAATTTGTTGAATACACTTCTCCAATTTGTGCAGAAAAAGAGGATGGCTCTTTAAAGCACAGGAGCATAAAGTTTAATACTTCAGAAGCATTTTTATCACAGTAGCACTGTACAGATATTCAGAATTACTGGCAATGCTTTGCATCTGCCAGACAAACGACGCAACATTACCGAAAATTACTGTGAAGTAATAACTTTCTTGAAATCCCAGTGAAAGCTTGGATTCCATAGATATCTCTACGAGATTGTGCTTTTCACAACTTTATACAAAGCACCATGTCACCAGAACATGCACTCCAGATGTTCTGCCCTTCAGCTTTTATTACCTTAATAACAAGGGTGACACATAAACACACCACATGGCAGAACTGAACGAATTTCCTTTTTTCTTTTTGTAATTGTGAATCACATGCTGTGAATCCACCATATTTTTTTACATTTTGTTTTTAAATCAGCAGCGTTTAGAGGCCATTTTCAGAATTTAATAACATTTCTTAATATTAGTCAACTATTTGGCTTCAACAACAGCACTTAAAAACATTTCCAATGTAAGTCTGTATCCTGTAAATTGCTCCTAGAAAATAGAGCAGCTGCATATTCCTCACACCTTGAGGACGTAAAAGTTTTCCAGTTACATATCAGTATCTTCACATAAACACACATGTACACTTGCACACGCAACTACACAACCAATGCTTAGTTTATTGGCCATTTTTCCCTTCCTTGCGCGTAAGCACAAGTGCAATTAACACCCTATGATGAACACAGCAACCCACCAGAAAACCTCAACAGTTTCAATGTAATGGTCTTACCCATGGTTCTGCACTTCAAAATCTAGGGAAAGCACTGGAAGCTTTAAAATCATGGGAACCCATTCCATTTAAACAGTATGTACATCTTGTGTTATCTACGAACCAACATATCCCAAGCAAGAAGTGACAACGTGAAAGTGACAGACGAGGTTTGCACTCCCTCTGTGCAAAGGACTGGTAGAATGGTCAGAAACCTTCCTTATTTTGTTTGACACAACGGAAAGACAACATAACAAAAAGTACCAGCAGGAGGAGGCACCTAACCCATTATCTAACTAAACACATCTATAGCAAAACCTAAATGACTCGTACACTGTCCACAAGCAAATCTGTTGGGGTGCAGACTAGTAAGAAGAGGGAGCAGACTATACTGAGGCTGAATCAGCTGTAAACATTATTTGTGTCAAATTCTTCAACAACCCTGTCCTTCAACCTGTGGACATACTTTCAATTGAGATCTCCGACAAACTCAGATGCCTTCATTCTCAATCCCACCGTTCATGCTTTAAAAAAAGAGATCTTCAACAAACACAGAGATGCCTTTGTCCTCAGATCCATTGTTCAACTGTAGAGATACTTTGTACAGATTTTCAATTACACTTTTCATCTATAGGCATACTTCAATTGAAAATCTAGTCCAATCATTCAGCAGCAGACATGTCTTGAGGGGAACTCTTCAATTCAATGGTTCTGCTATGCACACAGTTCAAAATGAAAGTTCCAATCCTAATATATCTGGCTATTACATTGCTCTGAGGAAGACTCTTCAGTCCTCTTGTTCATCAAGGAAGAAAACCCACCACAACAAAAATTTGAACAGAAAAAAAGCAATAAAAACAAAGAAAGAAACATACCCTAAACATGCATTAATAAAACTGATCAGAGGTAAGAATTTTGTCCTAGAAACTGTCTAAGATAATCTTTGATGATGCATGAAGTAGAGCCAGTAGAAGCGGAATGCCAAAAGCACATGCCAGATCCCTCTTGATCAAAGCTCCAGTGAAGGTCAAAAGTAAAAAGCAGCCAAAAAACAGTAAGCCGGGATGTTCGTATGCCACCAGGTTAAATTTCGTGTCATCTCATAGACCAAAAAACATCTGAAACAGATAACAAACCCAAATTCTTTCAGAAAACATACACTTCACAACCAAATTACGACCACATTGGGTTTTTTAAAGTTCAAACTAATTTCTTTGTGGTTTCTCATCTTCTGTCCATATCAAAATAAAAATGATATAAGAAAACCAAGATAGCAAATGCATTTATGTCAATACTGAATTTTTCCAGCAAAGTACATCAGGTCTTGAATCTTTTCATTAATCTTCACATCTTATCTCAGGTGGAAACAATAATGACTTGACCTGTCACTTTTGCTGAATATTTTGCCATTAACAGGAAACTGCACATCACACACACACACACACACACACACACACACACACACACACACCCTCAAGCCTGTTTAACTCGAGTGTGATGGAAGCATGCAACAGCAGGATAAAGGTCAGAGTGGGAGGGAAGCAGAAAGGCATGTAGACAACCAATTCAACAGTACTTGACAACATGGCAATGACAATGGGCCATCAGCTCTGTGCAGCAGCAGACAGCATACACGTTCTCATTTCTATGAATGTGGCGTTCATTTATATCTTCTGTATCCTGCTGCACGATCAACACACTACTCATTTCCATACCCTACCCTCCTTTTTCCTTCCCCTTTCCATTTACTCATTTTTCCATTTATTGATCCCTTCCTTGCCATGTTTCCTCTCCCTCTTTTTACCCCTCGTTATTCTACCAGTCTGAAAGGTCCTGGCATTGATTTAATTCCTCTGCAAATTATGCAATGAGCCACCTGCTTACATTAACTGATGAGAAGTTCAAACCAGGGATCTATTTTTTTATGTGACACTCAAGCCTTTTTTTTTCCTTTTTTTTTTTCCAGTGAACTCCTGCACATGACATATAATTTTTTTTGATAATACATACATGATGCTTTACTTTGTTTGAGGCACAAAATTCAGACTTTCCTATGGAACGCATCATTCTTCATCATTTTGGCAAAAACATGAAATTAACGATTCTGTCAAAATGTCTGTGAAGATCGGTTCTTGTTGCTGCCCTTTGGGCAAATTCCACAAATTTTGTTAATATCATTTTCGGGCTATGTCGAGAACGATTAAACAGACAGTGATAGGCAACTGTCCATTCAACAATACTGTGTGCAATTCAGTGGTCCCAGAGCTGCAGTGCTCTCAGAGGTGCTGTGCTCTCAGAGGTGCTGATGCTGATGGTTCAGAGGGCCACACTGACTTCAGGTTTCAGTGACAGTGTATGAAATGACCAAGAAGTGGGAAGTCTGAAATTCCAGTTTACTGATGGATTCTAGATTTTCCCAGACCAGGCTTGTGATCACTATGGTCAGTGTAAAATCTCAGCGTACAGACAGACACATGCACATAAACACTTGCTCCTAGATTTTTTGTTCTTATACAGAATTTGGCATGATTTAGAACTTTTTTTTCCTTCTGATCTTTTTTTTTCAAATGAAAAGTAACTATGTTTCAAAAGTTGTATTTATATTTGGCACCCTCAAAAAAAAAAAAGCTGATAGCTACCAGAATGTTATATAAAAAAAACATGGTAGTTGAACAGTGAAGGACAAAAATCACTTGTGGCTGAGACTGTTAAGAAAGACAATGTAGACTGAAGAGGTACTACTAGAGGAGTGATAATCTGATGGCCACAAACTAGTCACATATTAACTGAGCAATGATCAGCTTAGTCCCAATGACAAATGTCTTATTCAAAAGAAGGAATTTTCCCAACTCTACCACAGTGCCAGATACAAGTAAGAGAAAGAGAACTATTTCATGCTTCGTCTGTTACGATAATTCTCACCAGCTGAAACATAATCTTTGAATATTTTCAGTCACCTCAAACTGAGGAGTATAAAAAGAATGGCCCATATATCCTCCCAGGAGAAAACAACTCAAACCTTAGCTTTCAGTGTTGATAATGACGACTTATCAATAGACAATGACTTAACTCACTCGCTACCAATGTCTGCGTATGCGGACATCGTAAGACAAAGCGTTCGCTACTAATGTCCGCATATGCAGATTTGGATTTTGAACATTCGCGCTGTCCGCGTGACGTATCAGTTACGAAACTCAAGAAGGGAGATGATTCCTTAGTTATCCCCTACCAACTTTTCATTCATTTGCGCTGTGTGTGTTGCGTGGCTCGCTCGCCAGCCGACGAGAACAAAGGGTACCGTCGGTCAGCTCTGCTGCGTGATTAAAAAGATGGCGTCGCAACGAAGCGTTCGACACAGTAGGGCTGGTAAATTGTTAGTTAGCATTGAAGACGCACTGGAAATGATCCGGACTGAAGGGTCAGATGTCGAAGAAGACATCAGCGATTCTTCTGATGTGGATTTTGACGCCTACAGTAGGGAGACAGACGTGGATTTCAACACTGAAATGGGTGCTGATAGTGGCGAAGAAGCAGACGAAACTGTGGAGCACATGGGCCTCAACAACAAGTGTTTCATTCGGATACAGACGCTGAAATGGGAGAAGAAGTCGACGATTTGGGGGCTGTTTTCACTGACAATTGGACTGATAATCTAAATTTATTTACTCTCGATCATCCATTCACAGGCACACCAGGTTTATTGAATGACTGGCCAGTCAACACTCAGCCTTTGCAGTTCTTTGAGCTGTCCATGCATTCCACAGAGGTGGGTAAAGAGAAATTATTACTACATAAATTGTGCCAAGTGAGTGCATATTTTTTTGCAGTGATCCATTCATGTATCAGTAGACTTGGGGGAGAGAGAGGGGGGGGGGGGGGGGGGGGGGGGGGGGGGGCAGGAATGAGGGGGGAGGGGGGAAGGGAGGGATAAACAAACATATGGAATGAGTGATTATATGTACTGGGTGTTTGTGCATTACTCCGTGTGTATGTGTGTCCGTGAAAGTGTGTGTGTGTGTGTGTGTGTGTGTGTGTGTGTGTGTGTGTGTGTGTGTGTGTGTGTCTGAAAGTGTGTGTGTGTGTGTGTGTGTGTGTGTGTGTGTGTGTGTGTGTGTGAGAGAGAGAGAGAACAGCTACACATATTCATGTTTTGTAACTCTGTTTATGGGTATGTTTGTGTTTCCAGGCATATTCTTACTGATATTTATTGTGCAAAATCCACAGCCCTGATGTGGCCCTCTGCGGTCGGCTGGGCTATAAGCAACATTATCTTATCTTGTGCAAAATCCATAATTTGTGCCTTTATATAATAAACTGTTAACTATAAAGTAATTTAGGTAATTAATGTATTATGGTGCTGGTAATACATAAAAAATCCAGGTTGGTTCTACTTTATAGCTTGTAAAAGCACCAAACTATGTATTCATACACATGGATGTTTATTACAAACATAAGAAAAAGCAAAGAAAAGCTCATATGATCATTTTTGTGTGTATGGCTGCAGGTCATGTTGCTGTGTCAAGGTGGCAGGACAAAAAACCTGTCCTCGTGCTGAGGACAGTGATGCTGCCAACCACCATGATCAGCTTCACAACACGGCACCACCCTGAGAGACAGAAACCAGCAGCAGTACAGGACTACATGGCAGGAGAAGACATGAGTGATCAGCTCATGGCCTACATGCCCCTGAATAGGAAGACCATGATGTGGTGGAAGAAGCTTTTTTTTCATCTTATGACCTTGACTCTTATTCAGGGGTCTATTCTCTACAACAAGTATCTTGCAGTCCGTGGTTTGCCACTGTGTGTGAAGCTGTGCCCAGGATGCAATGTCACTTGCCATTAGCTTTTCCACTCCAGAAAAGAATAATGAAAGTGATGCATCACCAGTATTTTGTGCACAGTGAACGGTTTTTTTTCGTTTTTTTATCCTGTAAAGACAATTTTTTTTTGTATTTTCACATTCTCCATCACCTGCTTGTGACTGAATAATATATCTTCTGTGTCTTCAGTGACTCCAGCTGTGCTAGAATGTGATGTAGAACATTTCTGAGCTGCTAAGGAAGACTTTGGATAGAAATATCTGATGCGTGCAAAAGTGCTGAAAAAGGAGAAAAAATCAGAACTCCTTTCACCACCAAGATGGCAAGTAAATTACTTTATTTTTTGTTCACATATAGACTAATATGTATTGTATCCACTCACCAAATTTCAAGTGTCTGTCTGCTCATCTATAATTATGATAATTTTTGTCCTACCCCAGAGAAACCCCGGGTTTTCAGGGATTAGCAAGGGGAAAAACTCATGGTATGGAGTGAGTTAACTCAGCAGCTTTTCAACACAGATGATAAAGGCCTAGAGACACTTGCTGTAAGTCTAGCTTTTTTTCATCCTTGACGATGACTCCAGTCAAGAAACAATAACTTACCTAAGCTTTCTTTTCAGAGATGGTAACGATTGATCAAGGGACACTTACCAGAAGTCTGGGTTTCTTTCAGCCTTGATGATCACTCGACAAGCAAAAGTGACCTACCTAAATCTGGCTTTCTTTAAGTGGTGACGAGTACTAGTAAGACACAGTGACTGACCCAAGCGCGTCTTTCTGCCATGATGGTTGGTCAGAAGAGACTGACTTGTCTAGGTCAGGCTTTCAGCCTTGATGATAGCTGGTTAAGAGATACTGACTCATCCTAGCTTGGTTTCCTTTCAGTGTTCATGGTGATCGGTCAGGAGACTGTGATTAACCTGATCCTTGTATTCTGCATTGATAACAACAGGTCGACAATGTACTTCCAAACCATGGCTTTCAGTGGTGCTGATGACAGGTCAAGAAAAATTTACTCATATAATCCTGGCTATCAACTCTGTCCATAGTTACTGGTCAAGAGACAATGTCATATATCACTTCTGAGATGTTGGTGTTCGGTCAAGAGACGACAACTTACCCAAGTCTGGTTTTCAGAGTTGATGATGACCTGTCATAATACACGGACTTACCTAAGCCTGGCTATCAGCCTTGATGGTGGCTGGTCCATTGGCTGCCATACCGCCACCTCCGCCCCGGATACCTGTGCCCTGAGCTGTACCACTCCCTGGGTGCTGCCCCGGCCGGATGGGCTTGGCTGAAAGGAACATCACCAACACTTTGTTATCAACAGGTGCATCTCAAATTCATAAATCTTACCTGCCAGTATTTCAAGGTACACTTTAATGGTAAATATGGTCTATCAGGGTGTATTACTTTATTCAAGCATTTGTATGAGGCCATGGTATGATTTCTCATAATAAAACTTGTTCTTGGGAATACCCTGGAACATTTCCTGAGCATGATTAGAGTATTTTCCAGAAAATTGATGCCTTTTGGAAACTTGACCTTCCACTGATTCTACACCACAAACTGAAATCTTTCAAAAATGATCTGCATTTCAGCATGGTTAAAACAAACTGCTAAAGCAAGGCATTTTGAAATCGTTCATGGCAAATCCAATTCTTGCACACCTCATTAAGTAATGCTGCGAGTTTTGTCTCTCACTCTCAAGACCATAAAGAAAGAATGATTTCCAGCATTGTTAGTGAATATGTAGCACTTTATAAGGTTATTTCTTTATACTGCTCACTGCTATGTGATTTTTGTTCAATGGAATATAAACTGGTCAACGAGTACATGCATACACAACATTGCTGAGGAGAAGCCTCAGTAAGAGAGGTGGTCAGTAGAAATGTAGAACACTGGGCTTTTTTCCCCTCTAAAAATTTGGAGAATATTAGAGAACTTTGCATGATCCTTTTTTTTTTTGTCTCCTAATTTACAAATTACAACCGCAGAAACAAAGTAATAGGCAAATGTGCATATTGTGATCTATACTGACCGATCTGTGCAGCATGACCTCTGCGAGCCAGGTTCCGCTGTCTGACTGCCTCCTTGATGCGGTCCACCTCCATCTGATACCTGTTTTAATATCACATAAAAAACACAGGAACTTAACTTCATTCTGAACTTTATACTAAAACAGCTTTCCTTTCTACACCAATTCTGCTCCAAAAAGTACATTCACACATACACAAGACATAAAACATATTTCCGTCATTCTAGCAATTCAAACAAGAGCCTTCATTCCACTCAATACGGCCACACCCTTGCTTGATAGGATGCAAACCAAAATTTCAAGGGGGTTCAATCAGTCTCCCTCCAATTTCTAAGCATGTCAGATTAATGCTCATGCATGAATCTATGATAATAAATGTAGGCAAAACAGATAAACACACACACACACACAGAGCACAACTTACACTTATTTCCCAGCAAATACAACAAAAATGGGGAGTTTTTATTATACTCCCTGTTTGGCTAGTATACTTACCATGACAGACCATAGCATTCTACGGCAGTTAGTCAGCTCTGCCAGGCCGAATTCTTTGTGGCTAATGCAGTAACAGACAGTCACGTGATGCCCACCCTACTTCCGCCATAGGAAGAAAGCCGGTGGCCACTTCCTGTTCCTCATTCAGCAAGGCCTGCGCGCAAGGTAACCCCGAGAACCTTGGTGCTAGAGGGGAAGGTAGTGCGGGCATTAGAGTCTGACATGGTAAGTATACTAGCCAAACAGGGAGTATAATAAAAACTCCCCATTTTGGCGTCATATACTACACCATGTTAGACCATAGCAGAATTTAAAGGAATCGGAGGAGGGCCGAGTGCCCTAGTGGTTCTTGGGGTTAACCGATATAGCTGCATTAGCCGCCACAACGGAGATCCCTTTAGAACCATCAGCCCTGGACATGTGGATATCCCTTAAATAAAAGTTTATAAAGGGATTTTCCGAATGCCAGCAGGCTGCCTCCAGTAGATGGCGCAGGTGGACAGAGTGCTGGAACGCTGCGGAAGTGGCCAGCGCTCTGACCTCATGGGCCCGTGGAGATAGGACTGGGAGATGCTAGTACGCATGGGCGTAGGCAGATCTCACCATCTAAGAGAGGCACCTAGAGATAGTGCCAGCCGAGATGTCTTCCTTATTATTGGGGTTGATAGAAATAAGGAGACGTCTAGGGAGGAATGCCTGAGGCGCGAGAGTTTCCCAGTAGTGTCTCAGACGCCTAGAAGGGCACAGGTCCATGTCTCCACCGCTCTTCCCCCCTCCAGGATATCCGCCAGTGAGTGGATGATGAGGGAGGACGAGGAGTGCCCGGTTCCTGATTCTTCGCTAAGAATTCGGGAGAAACGTTCGAGAGACAGAGCCGTCCCTGTGGAGACAATGTCTCTGGGGTCCCCGCTGAGGGCATGAATCTCGCTTCACCTTCTGGCCAAAGCCAGGGCGAGGAGAAATGTGGTCTTCAGGAAAAGGAGGTCCCAAGGGGAATGCGCCTAGGGGACCGGGGCTCACGTAGAGCCACCCCCCCAGAGATCTATCTGAGAAGGAAGTCATTCTCATGATAGATGAGACAGAAGTTGCCTATCTGGAGATTGGAAGAGTGATCATGGGGAACAGAGCTGCCTGATCACAGGAAACCCATCTCTCCCATCGGTAATAGTAGGTCCTGCGATGCCCCCGCCCCCGCGAGTATGTTTAGGACGGACTGGGATCAGTCCGTCTGGGAGGTAGAGGCAGGTGCTCGCAGTTGGGTTGGCACAGAAGCCAGGCGTGAAAGCGGAGCAGCTGGGGGTTGGAGTGAGGGCGACCTGAGCGGGGTTGCCTGAGCACGTCCCACCGAGTGTTCAACTGGAGGGGGGAACATGGGTGAGGGACTTGAAGTCGGAAAACCAGGACCAGGTTGGCCACCATGGGGTACGAGGATAAGCCTGGGTCTTTCCAGCCTCGCCTTCCTGATCACCTTGTGGAGGATTGGGAAGGGAGGAAAAGCGTATGCTATGAGGCCCGACCAGGGAAGGGAGAGAGCGTCGATTGCATACGCTTGGGATCGTGGACGGGAGAGACATACCCTGGCGGGTGATGGTTGAATTGGGTGACAAAGAGGTTGACCATGGGCCGAACCAATGTTCCCACACCAAGGTTAGGGCTAACCTGCTGAGGGTCCATTCCGTATGAAGGAGGGACCAGGACCGGCTGAGGGAGTCTGCCAGGATATTGCGGGTCCCCGGTATATGTCTTGCGCGGAGGGTGATTCCCCGTGCGTGACCCCAGCGGAGGAGAGCCTCTGTCCGGAGGGAGAGGCTGATGGAGCGAGCCAGCCCCCCCCCCCCCCCCCCCCCCCCCCACCGAAGTGTTGTCCTTGAGCAGGAGAACAAGTCGGTGTGAGACCTGGGGTTGGAAGCGGAGGAGGGCAAACCTGACCGTTACCAATTCCAGGACGTTGATTTCACTAAAACCAATTCAAGAGATTTTTTTAAAAACTGATACACACACACTCACTCATTGCACAAACACACACTGCACAAACACATGCTACTGATAAAGCCATCGTACAGACAACCTCAGTGTTGATTCTAGACTTTTACAAAAGGGGGTCCAAGGACCCCTTCAGATGAAAAAAGAGGGTCCCATGGACACTTCATGTTAAAAAAATGGGTGCGAGTATCACAACTACTAGTGGTAGCGCTTGCTTCTTCTTTGATTTCGTCACTCGACTGATCGGTCACAGCGCTGGCGTCGGCAATCTCAAGATCGGCGGCAGTGGATGTTGATCCTGAATCCTCGGGAACTGCAGACGTATTCACAACGGTTCTTTCAACAGATTCTTCTGCCTCTGATAAAAATGGAGCTTTTGATGCCTTGAAGGCAAAATCGAAGAGGGTGGCCCTTCGCTTCATGGCGACCATTGACATTTCCATCACACTATTCGCGCGCCCGGATGCATTGAAGAAAATCGTTTCCGGTTTAGTGGCTATACGCAAAGCAGCAATGCAATTTTGTATTGACGCATTGGTGGTTAAATAACGCGTCCTATTCGTTTTTCTTGCGTCCCAGGGGACGCATAGGCTCTCTTTTTAAGCGTCTTTACCGAAAATTCAGCGCGATTTCGGCCAGGACGCGCTCTAGAATCAACACTGCAACCTGGTTCCACAGTCTTCATTTCATACTAAACTGACTGGATAGCGAGCCTCTACTTTACCAGGGAAACCAACTGTAGTAATCACAATGTGAAAATAAAACCTTTTAATTCCTAAGGCCACAAAAGAGTTACTTCCCTTCGGCCAATTCATCACGGTCTTGTGTGCCTAGCCAACCATACACTGCTTGTGTGCACAGAGCCACACACTGCTTTGTGTGCACAGAGAACTAAACTGCTTTGTGTGCACAGAGAACCACACACTACTTTGTGTGCACAGAGAACCACACACTGCTTGTGTGCACAGAGAACCATATACTGCTTTGTGTGCACAGAGAACAACACACTGCTTGTGTGCACAGAGAACCATACACTGCTTTGTGTGCACAGAGAACCACACACTGCTTGTGTGCAGAGAACCACACACTACTTTGTGTGCACAGAGAACCACACACTGCTTGTGTGCACAGAGAACCACACACTACTTGTGTGTACAGAGAACAATACACTGCTTTGTGTGCACAGAGAACCACACACTGCTTGTGTGCACAGAGAACCACACACTGTTTTGTGTGCACAGAGAACCACACACTGCTTGTGTGCACAGAGAACCACACACTGTTTTGTGTGCACAGAGAACCACACACTGCTTGTGTGCACAGAGAACTACACACTGCTTTGTGTGCACAGATAACTACACACTGCTTGTGTGCACAGATAACCACACACTACTTTGTGTGCACAGAGAACCACACACTGCTTGTGTGCACAGAGAACCACACACCGTTTTGTGTGCACAGAGAACCACACACTACTTTGTGTGCACAGAGAACCACACACTATACTTTGTGTGCACAGAGAGCCACACACCGTTTTGTGTGCACAGAGAAGCACACATTACTTTGTGTGCACAGAGAACCACACACTGTTTTGTGTGCACAGAGAACCACACACTGTTTTGTGTGCACAGAGAACCACACAGTTTGTGTGTACAGAGAACCACACACTGTTTTGTGTGCACAGAGAACCACACACTGCTTGTGTGCACAGAGAACCACACACTGCTTGTGTGCACAGAGAACAACACATCGTTTTGTGTGCACAGAGAACCACACACTGCTTGTGTGCACAGAGAACCACACACTGCTTGTGTGCACAGAGAACTACACACTGCTTGTGTGCACAGAGAACCACACACTGCTTGTGTGCACAGAGAACCACACACCGTTTTGTGTGCACAGAGAACCACACACTACTTTGTGTGCACAGAGAACCACACACTATACTTTGTGTGCACAGAGAGACGCACACCGTTTTGTGTGCACAGAGAACCACACATTACTTTGTGTGCACAGAGAACCACACACTGCTTGTGTGCACAGAGAACCACACACTGTTTTGTGTGCACAGAGAACCACACACTACTTTGTGTGCACAGAGAACCACACACTGCTTGTGTGCACAGAGAACCACACACTGTTTTGTGTGTACAGAGAACCACACACAGTTTTGTGTGCACAGAGAACCACACACTACTTTGTGTGCACAGAGAACCACACACTGTTTTGTGTGCACAGAGAACCACACACTGCTTGTGTGCACAGAGAACCACACACTGCAATGTCCGATGTACTGACATCACTGACCGTTTACGGTCGCGCATGGCGCCCTCCTTGGCCTCCTTGAGGCAGTCTCCAGGGACTTGACGCGGTCCATGGTGGCCCTCAGCCGCTTCTCCAGCTTGGGCAGCTCACAGCGCAGGTCGGCGTTGTCCCGCACCAGCTGCACACACAACCCCCACGGTTTTACCAGCTAGTTTAACCTTCAGTGAAGGTTGCTCCTGCCTAAACATTCCCAACAACGCAGGTCCCCCATTGCCTACATTTTATATTGGCCTTACTGTTTGCTTTTACTGTGTTTCTCCCTCTAAGATGATACGGGTTGCACATGAACCATACTCGCCACGGAGTCCTAAAAAAATCTGATTACCTCTCTGATGATTCTCCAGGAACCACATCATTGGAAGTGTCTAATTCAAATGACATTTGATAATTTCTTTCCCTTTTGATTCACTGACATAAAAATTTGCTGATATATAGTAAATTACGTCTCTAAAAGATACTTAAGATTTTAATTAGAACAGTTTTACTGGTTTTCCAGAGATATAAGGACCCCCAGGAAGCACAGTGAAGGTCAACAGTAACAGAAACTGCTTGTAAGGGCATACTGAAGCCTACAACATCATGCTTTCTGATCAGTTAGTTAACCTTTAGCATTTATGGTTGAAGAAAGATTGGATGGATTTGCCTCCCCTGCAGCCTAATCATCATATAACCAGGCTGATGAACAAAATGTGCCTTGCTGTTGTGTCTGCGGGTGTTTGCAGAGAGGAACATGAAAAATTCTTACAACGTTCTTGATACTATCTGGGGTAAATACAGAATCACACTTCTGTGTGTGTGTGTGTGTGTGTGTGTGTGTGTGTGTGTGTGTGTGCGTGTGTGCGCGTCTGTATGTGTGTGTGTTGTGTGTGTGCGTGCACGTGTCTGCATGTGTGTGTATGAGACTGATGCATATATTTTAGATACTGATTTGCATTTGTAAAGCGCCCAGTAGCCTACATTGTAACGAAGGGTGATACAGAAACTGTCCTCACTATTATCATCATTATTAATAAACAACCTCTTGTGGCTTTGAGAATATCTTTGCAAGCTGTAGACCCTCATTTTAATGCTCTGAGGAGAATCCTGTTGACTGACCACAGTAGTTTTGAAACGAAGATCACACAGTGCCAGAAAAGAAAGTCAGTCAGGCCAAGGGGTGGCACAACTGTCTCAATCAATGAAAAGCTTGAAACTATACTATAAAATGGGTCTGGGAGATTAAAGGTAAGAGTAAATTTTACCCCCATATCGCCTGATTTGCTGTTGCAAGAGAACAAAGCAGTATGTAAACATGGATTATTTCTGTCACAAGTCAGCCATCCTTTTTGATATACAATCGTGTCCACACTTTGAAACCTACTGATTCAAAACCTGCCATAAATGGTCAGTGGTATGTTTGATCTTTCTTATAATACCTAACAAAATACTGATGGTCACTGCCTACTTACTGTAAAGAAAGGAAGAAAGAAAGAAAGAAAAGAAAGGGAAAAAAAGAAGAAAAGGGCAGAATATGCATGTTGGCAGGAACCGAGCACTATGTACGAGCTTGAGAGACTTGGAATTAGTGCAAGCAGAAGTCACCTTGTCCATGTACAACAAATGTGCATACAGAAGTTCAAATTTCCTGAACATGTCATTTTAACTTACAAGATATCAGTTTCTTTCCATTTATTCTTTTCTAATCAGAAATTGTCAGTTGCAAAGGTATCTTACTTGTTCCTCTTTTTTTTTTTTTGAACAAAAAATCGAAGTGAGGTTACTACTCTTGCAAACCTAATTACAACACATTCAGTAGACTGATTAAGAAGAATAAAACTTCTCTTAATTTTTTTTTCATTACAAGTGCTTGTAAACATAGCCATGTGTTAAGTGTTAACATGTATATCACAAAACCCTTAGGGTTCAGAGCCAAGTCACTCAAATGCTGTCATTAACAACAATGAAATGTGCAACCGACTAGTGGGCCTTTGACAATTAAAAAGCACAATTTTATCTCCAGCCTATCATGGCATATACATGTGAAGTTGCCATTCTAACCATTCATAGAAATGGCACCAGCCATTCACAGAAGCCCTGATCCCCAATACAGGGAGTTTTTGTTCATACTCCATGTTCGGTTCAGAATATTGTATACAGTTGGGTGCTAATAAGCGTGTTTGTGCGTCAGAGAGAGAGAGAGAGAGAGAGAGAGAATTTATGTGTCAGAGAGACAAAGAGTTTGAGAGTGTGCAAGTGTGTGTTTGTGTGTGTGCGTGTGTGTGTGTGTGTGTGTGTGTGTCCATGAGCACCAATGTGTATGCCATGTATGAAAGTTGTGCAAATGCGTTATACTTATGTGTCAATGTGGACACCACATACGCCCAAGCCAAGACAATGTGCAGACTGACCTGTTTGTGCACCTTGGTCAGCTGCTCCAGGTTGTTTTCCAGGAAGGAGATCTTCTGTTTCTGGGCCACATGGCCACCTGACTCCTCCTCCTCTTCCTCTGCCTTGTTGGCCGACTGGCAGAAACACACAACACATGACGCTCACGACTGCTGACAAGGAGGAAATACTGTGATCATTCCACACAGCACTCGTAACTACTGATGTAAACATCCAACACAACCACTCATGACTACTGATCTGAACATCCAAAACAAAACCCAAGACTACTGATCTAATATCCAACATTAACACTGATGACAGCCATTATGGAAGATGTGCTGTGAACATCCAACACAACACACATAACTTCTGATGAGAACATCCAACACAATACTCATGGCTACTGATCTGAACATCTAACATTGACAGCTCACATAAGAAAAATGCTGTGAACATCTAACACTTATGGCTACTGAAGAGAATATTGAACATTAACATTCATGGCCATTGATCTGAACATCCAACATTAAGTCTTCTGACTGCTGACATGGAAGAAATGCTACGAACATCTAACCCAGCACTAACGATAGCTGACATAAACATCCAATGCACCACTCTCACAGCTGACATGAACAGATATTCGGAGTTTTTATTATATTCCCTGTTTGGCTAGTATACTTACCATGTCAGACCATAGCATTCAATGGCAGTTAGTTAGCTCTGCCTGGCTGAAATTTTTCGTGGCTAATGCAGTAATAAGACAGTCACGTGACGCCCACCCTACTTCCGCCATAGGAAGAAAGCCGGTGGCCGCTTCCTGTTCCTCATTCAGCGAGGCCTGTGCGCAAGGTAACCCCGAGAACCTTGGCACTAGAGGGAAAGGTAGGGCGGGCATTAGAGTCTGACATGGTAAGTATACTAGCCAAACAGGGAGTATAATAAAAACTCCCCATTTTGGCATCATATACTATACCATGTCAGACCATAGCAGAATTTAAAGGAATCGGAGAAGGGCCGAGTGCCCTAGTGGATCTTGGGGTTAACCGATATAGCTGCATTAGCCGCCACAAAGGAGATCCCTTTAGAACCATCAGCCCAAGTCATGCGGATATCCCTTAAATAAAAGTTATATAAGGGATTTTCCGAACGCCAGTAGGCTGCCTCCAGTAGATGGCGCAAGGGGACAGAATGCGGGAACGCTGCGGAAGTGGCCAGCGCCCTGACCTCATGGGCCCGGGGAGATAGGATGGAGAGATCCTTGTACGCCTGTGCGTTGGCAGATCTCACTGTATTGAAAAGCCACCTAGAGATAGTGCCCGCCGAGATGTCTTTCTTATTACTGGGGTTGATAGAAATAAGGAGATGTCTCTGGGAGGAGCGCCTGGGGCGAGAGCATTCCCAGTAGTGTCTCAGACACCTAGAAGGGCACAGGTCCATGTCTCCCCCGCTCTCCTCTCCTCCTAGGATATCTGCCAGTGAGCAGATGACGAGGGAGCACGAGGCCGTGCCCGGTTCTCGATTCTTAGCTAAGAATTTGGGAGGAAACTTTAGAGAGACAGAGCTGTCCCTGTGGAAGGCGATGTCTCTGGGGTCCCCACTGAGAGCATGAATCTCGCTTCGCCTTCTGGCCGAAGCCAGAGCGAGGAGAAAGGTGGTCTTCAGGGAAAGAGGGTCAAAGGGAAGGGTGGCGATAAGCTCGAAAGGGGGTTTTCTGAGAGCGTCCAGGACAATAAAGAGGTCCCAAAGGGGAATGCGCCTAGGGGACTGAGATTCACGTAGAGCCACCCCCCTAGAGATCTCTCTGAGAAGGAAGTCATTCTCAAAGGAGGGTCCGCCGAGTTGGCGAATAGTGGTGCAGATAGCCGACCTGTCGCCCCGTATGGAGCTAGCAGAGAGCTTAAGACAGGAAGATAGGTAAGATAGAAAGTTGCGTATCTGGATATTGGAAGGGTGATCATGGGGGACAGAGCTGTCTGAGCACCAGGAGACCCATCTCTCCCATCGGTAATTGTAGAGGGACTCAGTGCTGGCCCTGCGCGAGGCCGTTGCTAGGTCCCGTAGGCCCTGCGAGGCCCCCACCCCCGCGAGTATTTTTAGGACGGACTGGGATCTGTCTGTCTGGGAGGTAGGGGCAGGTGCTCGCAGTTGGCTTGGCACAGAAGCCAGGCGTGAAAGCGGAGCATCTGGGGGTTGGAGTGAGGGCGACCCGAGCGGGGTTGCCCCAGCATGTCCCACCGAGTGTTCAACTGGAGGGGGGGGGGGGGAACATGGGTGAGGGACTTGAGGTCGGGAAACCAGGACTGGGTCAGCCACCACAGGGTTATGACGATGAGCCTGGGTCTTTCCAGCCTCGCCTTCCTGATCACCTTGTGGAGGATTGGGAAGGGAGGAAAGGCGTATGCTATGAGGCCCGACCAGGAAGGGAGAGAGCGTCGACTGCATACGCTTGGGGATCAGGGACGGGAGAGACATACACTGGCAGACGATGGTTGAATCGGGTGGCAAAGAGGTCAACCATGGGCCTGAACCAATGTTCCCACACCGTGGTCAGGGTTAGCCTGCTGAGGGTCCATTCTGTATGTAGGAGGGACCTGGACCGGCTGAGGGAGTCCACCAGGATATTGTGGTTCCCCGTTATGCGTCTCGAGCAGAGGGTGATTCCCCATGCGTGACACCAGCGGAGGAGGGCCTCTGTCCGAAGAGAGAGGCCAATGGAGCGAGACCCCCCCCCCCCCCCCCCCCCCCCCCCCCCCAATCCCCCCCTTGTTGACATAGCAAGCCACCGAAGTGTTGTCCATGAGGAGGAGAACAAGTCGGTGCGAGACCTGGGGTTGGAAGCGGAGGAGATCTAGCCTGACCGCTTCCAGTTCTAGGCCATTGATGTGGAGACGTGCAGTCTGTGCGTCCCACACTCCCGAGGCATGACTGTTCTCCAAGTGGGCGCCCCAGCCCGAGTTGGAGGCGTCTGTGTAGAGTTCCAGGGCTGAGCAAAACAAAACATCCACAACATTATCATTTCCAAAGGTCAAATACAGAGTCAATCTGCAATTGATAAAGCTCAATAACAAGGGATGGGTTTGGAGGGAGAAGCAGTGTAACCTTTGGACTCTGTCCTGAAGGCAACATGTTGCAGAAACACTGAACTGGCAATAAACCAAGCTGTATAACAGGAAGAACTATGACAGCAAGCCCCCAAAGCAGCATACCTTCTTGACTCTGTTCTGCAGGTCCTGCACAAACAGCTTGCGCAGGTTATGCAGGGTCTGCAGCTCCTTGGCCACAGTCTCTTCCAGCCCCTTCAGGTCCTGCTTGGCCTGCTCCCTGCGTGACAGCTGAATAGACAGCTCCGACAGCTTGGCGCTCTTCTCCCCATCCTCGGCCTTCAGCTTCTCGTAGTCACCCTGGATCTTCTCCATCGCCAAAGACAGCTTCTGATTGGCTCTGCAGTTGGGCAGAAGGAAACATTTCAAGTAGTCAGGGACATCAAAGGCAGGACAGGACATTCTGGTATTGTTGCTTTACAAAATACAGGACTACCTGAAGCAAGGAACAGGAAAATTACCAATGATCCTGCAAATAGGTTTGATCAACATAATTATGTGACCATGTCTTTTGTGTGTGTGTGTGTGTGTGTGTGTTGTGTGTTGTGTGTGTGTGTGTGTGTATGTGTGCGCGCGGATAAATTGTAGAGCAACCAATGCAGTACTCATATAGGGTCTATTAAAGATTCAATCCTCAGTTGGCATTCGTTACAACTGTCTTGTAATTCTATCTCCCTTCTAATTCTATCTCCCTCACTTATCGACATACTCCTGAATTGCATAATGAATAATCGTGTCAACACAGTCAGCGCCGGAGAAAGAATCAGTATGAGCCTTCATTTTGTGGATGACACACGATGACCTTGAAGGGCAGTGAACAAGAACTCGCCAAGCTTGTTAAAAAGACAATAAAACATGAAGATATGGCATGGAAAACCAAGCCGATGGCCGACCATCACCAACAATCTGATATATGCAACAGTCCATGGACAGAAGCTAGGAACTGTTCAACAGTAGATTTTTCTGGGATCCATCATTAGAAATGAGGAATCCAAATCAGGAATCCTGTGAGGGGCAGCAAAGACAACATCTTATTTGCTTGCTACAACTGGCTACCTTTTCAGCACTTTCTCTGAACTTCAGCTCAGTTCAGTCTTTCCATAGCCTGTTACAGACTTATGCGCATGCACAATGAGTTGGAGTCGCAACTTCCCATCTTCCGTCAGGTTTGTTCCCCTGTGAAAAACAAGGTGCACCCATTTGTTTCTGGTCATGGTGGGGTTTTGCTTTAATTTTCCCAGTAACAGTTGAAACACTCAGAATGGCTGGCTATTCTGGGACAGTAGGCAAGATTGTACTCATGAGCCTTTGTGTCATCTCTTCTTTTCATGTGTCCAACAGGAATTATTTCCATTCTTTTAAAGAAAAAAGAAAAGAAAAGGTGAGACTGACTCTTTGAGACCGTCGATGGTGGCCTGTTTGTCTGCGATCTCCTCACGCAGGTTGGACAGCTGTTTCTGGTGCTGCTCTCTGTGGGCCATCATCTGTTTCTCCAGGGTCTCCTTCATCTCGATCTCTGCCTGAAGCTTGGTTGACGTCTCCTTCTCTTTCTCACTCACAGCCGCCGTCATTGATTCTGTACGTCACACACAAAAAACAGTTCACTGATGACAAATTGAATGAATCATTCTGGGAAAAAAAAAAAAGTTTATATATAAACCAATACAAAAGGCCGTTAAATTTTTGACAGCTGACCATTAATCCATCTTCAACAATACAAACAGAACAACATGTATCTCACAGCTGCTCTTAGAACAGTCTGATTCTGTTTATGAGAAGCAGACACTCCGGATTGTCAACTTCTGTGTATCAGTAACATGTGCTAACAACATGATGCTTTCTTGTAAAAAAAACTAATCACTGGCCACATCAGTTTGCCAATCCATTTGAAACTGGCCTTTCTGAAACTGAAAGACAGCTCACCTATCTAAAAATCATCACTCTTAGATGCATGTTACTTCCACAGAAGAATCGACTGATAACCTCTAACCAATTCTGATTCCATAGAGCAACACATATTGCTGAAAAGGATTCATATCTTTTTCTTTTCATATCAAGTTGAGAAACATGATCCAACTGCACCAAAGGCCTTGCACCAAAGGTCTATCCATAAAAAATACACCGATTCATTCTGGCGACAAGGTTAGGGAGTAAGTGGTGGTCACTATGTTTCTTCTGTACGCGCTTGAATATTTGTTTTCCATGGGTCATTACAGGTTCTCCAATGACTGTCCTGGTTTAAAGCATTTGCAAGGGCTAACCTATACGCTTCAATACCATTTGTTTAAAGTCAACAGCAACATTAATAACAATAACAACTCTCCCTTTTATTAACAAACAATGGCATGATCCTAAAGTGAACATCCTTTCCTGTCACAAGCTTCTGCTGTATTCAAGACTTATAGCATCATATCACAAGATTCCTTCTTCACACTGTTCAAAGACAGAACTAATACGGTTAATATGCATGCCGATTTATCAGATTGAATAGTCACAACACACACAAAAAGACTGAATGCAATCACAACACGCACAAAAATGTTATCAAATGAGAAAGAAAATTTGCAATGTGTAAAAAAAAAACCCAACCTTTTCTCTTCGTGTAATAAAAGGTGAGAGAGACATGATGAAGGCAGGACTGAAATGCTTACGTTGTGCTTTGAGCTGTGCACACTCTTCGGTCAGGCAGTCAATGTTCTCCTCCAGCTGACGTTTCTTCTGCTCCACAGTCTTGATGGTTTCCGACAGTGTCGACATCTTGGCCTCATACTGGCACATATCATTCACACACGTACAGTTAACTAAAACAAACATACTTATGAACCTTCAACAAAGTAGTCTTTAAAGGTAATGACCAATTTAAGACAAGCAATACAAAGTATGCATGGCTTGGGCACTTGTCCAGTCCTTGTGTCAGAGTGCTTTTAGCCAAACCGATAATGCAAACAATTACATACAAGTTACACACACAAAAAGGCACACTCAAATACCAGCTACCTAACCAAACAACTGAGAAATACTCTGGATTTGTTTTTGTTTATTTTCCAAAGACTTAATCTTCTGTGTTAAACCCAGCTACAATCAATATTTTGAGGCCACCCTCATTACCATTCCCAAGTAACTGTATAGTTAGTGCTCATAAGTCTTCTTTATAATCAAATCACTATTTAAATTTTACAACAAATCACTATTTAAATTTTACAACTCAAATAGCACCAACAAACAAGCAATACTCAATTCAGAAGATATCACAACAGACAAAAATATGACCCCCTCCCAAAAAAAGGCTTCTAGCCATTACATCAGTGAACAGACTGCAGCACTATGTTAATATTCCCAACTCAAGTGGCTGAGGAGAACTCAAAAAGTGCTTGACAGGTAAATGAGAACTAGGCTAGTACAACCTGTACCTAAAAAAGGACTGCAAAAACTGAAGGTAACTATGCAGGATGTGATAAATGGTACATTCACTGGGGAAACTCACTCCCTGAAAGTTGAGGAGAGTATTTCTACCAGGTCTTTTTCAATTCTGCCATCTTTCTCCTAAAGAGTGCCAAAGTTTGTTAACAGCATACAGTACAGTACAGTCAGGAAAATGCAATAAAATACAGATTTGCTACTGAAAACATCTAAATCCTCTACTATTGTATTCTTAGTATTATTGTATTCTTTGTATTGTATTCTTAGATGGCTTTGAGAACCGCTTCACTACTAAAAACACCTAAATCCTCCACTACTGTATTCTTAGATGGCTTTGGGAACATCCTTATATAGCTGTCTTGATATACTACTGTATTCTTAGATGGCTTTGGGAACATCCTTATATAGCTGTCTTGATAAACTATCACAAACCCTTTCCAAATTCACTAACTTTTGAGACCTAAACAAATACTCCTTAAATTCTTTAAAACCTTCTAAATTTTCATGAGTGTGATTGTACAAAACATTGTGTGTGTGTGTGTGTGTGTGTGTGTGTGTGTGTGTGTGTGTGTGTGTGTGTGTGTGTGTGTGTGTGTGGTGCATGGCCATGTGTGCTTTTGTGTGTGTGTTTCGTCCTTTTCTTTTTTCTTAATATGACTATTTCTTGTACACGTTCGTTATGTTTTCAACTGTACAGGGACAACACATAAATAATTACACTAGACAGAGCCATTGAAAACATTATCCTGTTTGAGCAGGGTCCACAAAGCTATCTCATGGTGTTGATGAAGCATGACAACTAAATCTAAAACATACACTGAAGAACTATCACTTGATTTCATCCTTCCCCTCTTACCTGCTGGATTTTGAGTTTGCTGTCAGACAGTTCTGTCTCAGTGTCGCCCAGCTTCTTGGTGTTTTTCTGTGTTCTGAGCTTCCAGGGTGGTTGCCCGACTAGACAGTGACTTCACCTCAGACTTCATCTTGCTGATGTACAGGCGAGCCACCGTAAACTCCTCCTCCAGCTTCTCCCCAGCCCCGGGTTGGGCTGAAACAATAACATTGCTATACATGTGCACATGATTCGGAGCTGTGTGGTGTGTGGGCGTCTCTGAATGAGAATACGATTTATTGTAAGTGCTTGAACTGAATCAAGGACGTGAAAATATTACATCATTGTTACTTACACCAATCTTATGCACTTTACAGAATAAGAATTTTTATTCTATAAGTAGTTTCCCAATAAACTTACCAGTCCAAACAAATGCCTTATCCCCACTTGGTGTAGATGTCCTATTAATCGCTATATTATCAAGATCCCGTTTCCCAACATTCCCCTCCTCTTACCTCATCCTTCCCCCCTAAAAAATTAGAAGACAGCCAGCCAGAGTGACCGCCTCTAATCAGTTCATAACATTGTGCCATGCTAAAACTAGCTCAGTTTACTCACCTTTTCATGACTATGCGGCAACGTGGAAAGGTGTCGTAATGTTTGGACAGCATAAGCATATCATACACCTACTTGCAGAAGTAAAAATTTCTTTTTCTCATGCTTAACTGTCCAAAGAAATACTTTAATATTGAAAAGGATGTTGGAAGCATGCTCACCAGTGGAGAGAATGGTGAAGGACCCTGAACAGCAGCCTGTCTCAAAGCAGCCCTAATACCACACAGCGCATGGAAAGACCCCAAAAGATTGTCTCCCCTGACCAAAGAAAGCTGAGCAGGCTCAAGCAGACATGACAGAAGACCAGAAAAAAAAATAGAACCCAAACCTTCAGATATGTATGAAATTTACCATAAATCATTCTTGCAAATAGCAGCTTTTTGAGGGGAGACAAGAGGCTGGTAGGCATGAAATCTTCTGCAGATCGTCCTCACCCAAATCATGTCCTGCACTTTCACCGAACATACCTTCATTCTGACATCCAAACCTCCAACCCAGGATCAACCGAAGCTTGCCCTTCTGCTGCAAGGACCCCTGCTCTTTGGTAGTTATACAACCATGTGCAACATCAGGTGCACACATTTCTCAAGGTCTCTACGGAGGTTACATTCGCCAGCCATTCTTCTTCCATTACAAGGTGCTAAGGGCTTGCGAGCACTGAACAAGTGTATGGGAGCTGCTGGTCTGTCTTCACTGGTCTTGATACGCAATAGACCGTAATGTTCAGGAATTACTGGCTGAAATTTCTCCTGAGAAGCCTGAGAATGAATTGCTTCTCTCTCTAAGGAAAGCAAATTTGAACAGGTCTTTATTGAACTCTAAGACGACGAGAAGCAAAGTCTGTAAAAAGAGAGAGTCAAAAGAGCCATTTTCCTCCATCATGGAGAAGACTGCAATCATTCTAATACGGTGCACAATGTTGCGAACTCAATTAGAGCGATCAATCTGGCTGGCTTATCTAGGGACTGAGGTGAAGTTACTTCCCTGCCCTCCTTCTTTGGGTGGGGGGTGGGGTGGGGGGATGAAGGGGGCTGAAGGAGGAACCCTGATGACACAGCGATGTTCCACACGAAGTGGGAAAAAGGCATTTGTTTGGACTGGCAAGTATGAGAAAAAGCAGAATAATTAAAGAACAAAAGGAATCACAGACGCATGTGTGTGAACACACACAAACCCAAAGAAAACTCAACACAAGATTCATTCATCACATCTTCAATATTTTTAAGTATGCATGGATGTATAGTTTAAAAAAAAAAAGCAGCACATTCTGAACAGGTATTGTGTATTCAAAACAATCTACAGTGCCATAAATCAGTACCCTGCAATGATAAAAAAAATTTCACATAGTGCAAAGTTTGAAGATCATTATAAAGAACCTTCAGGGTGGGGAAGGGGGAAAGTGGGGGAGGAAATAGATGTGGAGTTTGAGGAGGGAAAAGAGGAAGAGAGGGGGCTGAGAAGGGTGGGGGAGGCGCTTGGGGTATAATGACACGTTTTCTCCTTCGATTTTAAGTGAAAGATTTCATGCTTTAGAAGAACAGAATAATGACAAAGAATGTTCATGCGGGCGACCTACCTTGTTCTCCGCTGCGCTGCCCCCGATGGCAGTGCCAATGTCAGACAGGTCCCGCAACAAACTGACCATCATATCGGTGACCCGTTTCTTCTGGTGCAGTGATGTGTCCTTCAGTGTCTCCAGTTCCGACTGTAGGCTGTTGAGCACGCTCTGATGGAAGGAACAGACATGACTAGTTACTGTGGATCTGTTGTTTCTCCCAGTAACTAGTAGTATACTCATCTCTTTACTGCTCCTCTTATTTTTTTTCTTCTTTTTCATCTATTTACATTGATATTACAACAATACAGACTCTTTTGTTCCAAACATGCATCCTGTAGCTAGAATACTGAGTTTTCTTAATGTTTTACTTGTTTTTCACTTGTAGCAATGGGGAAGGTAAACAAGAAATAAAGCAAGCACTGACAAATAAATAAAACAGCTTGAAAACTGTAATAAACAATCTATACAACATGCATCCCCAGGACCACCATCCACATCCCCCTCACCCCTTCCTACCCACCAGAGCACACACAGACAGAAAAGAATTGTAAATATACATCATTACATCCCCTCATTTCCTACACTGTACATAATCATGAATCCTTGGAGCTATCATGAAATTCTATGTTCTAAGAGAGAGAGAGAGAGAGAGAGAGAGAGAGAGAGAGAGAGAGAGAGAGAGAGAGACAGACAGACAGACAGACAGACAGACAGACAGACAGACAGACAGACAGACAGACAGACAGACAGACTGACTGACAAAGCGAGACACAGAGGGCAAGAGGTAGTAAGCACGGAGACTGTACTCACGGCTTTCTGGTTGAGTTCCTCAGAGAGCACCTCCAGGTCGTGGTTCTTGTTGTCCACTTCCTGCGACTTCTGGTCGTAGTTCATCGCCAGCTCCTCCAAAGCCTGCAACACCTCCTTCACCTCCTCCTTGGCCGACTCGTTGTCCTGTCACACACACATGCAGACATGACGTAAAATCTAAAAGAAACAAAAAAAGTTGAAAGAAAAAGAAACCTGACTGTAGTATGCATAAAATATTCCAGGAAAGTCTCCCTAAGACTGAAGTGCGTTTCCAAAAATTTTCCAGGAACAACAGAATGTCGTCATACTGCAAAAATAAATGACCGACCGATTCTTGTCTTGCAGGCTGAACAGGCCAATCAGATGCTTGGATACTACAGTCAGAGATGAAGACTCCCCCCCCCTTCTCTTTTAAAATTTTTTTTTCCATTGGTTTCAAACACAAAATTTGGTTTCAATCCAGCATAAGTAGCACATGCATTGTTCAGTTTGAAGGAAGCCATGCCATTTTTTCTAAGCATGAAGAACACATAGAACTATTGTTCAATCTGGACAGCCAAGACAAATTTGAAGGACACCATGAAAATCTGAATCCAGATGATAATCCACAGCATAATGATGTTTTAATGCCAATTAGCAGTTATTTTGCAATCCATTTTAACTCGCTTTCACACAGAGTACTCAACAATCCTCAACAACATAACTTTAAAAAAAAGAAAGGCAGGCACGTGATGAGGCACAGCCAAAGCTATAGAACAGGGCAGAGAAATGTGTTAAGGTAACTGAGGCAGAAACAGGCTAACATAAAGAAACAAAGAAGTGAAGAAAGACAGACACAATGGGGAAAAAGAATAGCAACACAGTTGGAGATACCATAGAGAAAAAAAGAAGAGAGGACCAGACCATTAATTCCATCCAAAAAAAAAAATCTCACCTGCTGGATACGTCCCATTTCAGACTGGAGATTCTCATGGTCACGGCGTGACTGTACGATAAGTTCCTCCTGCTCCAGCATCTGTTCCTTCAGCTTTTCAATCAGCTGTGATTGGTTATTGATCTCCTCATCCTGTAATATCACCAAATATAACCGACACATCATCACATATTGACTGACAATTAATCTCCTCATCCTGTGACATCACCGCCATATCACAGGAGTGCAAGTGACAAGAATCCCCGATCCTGAAACTGTACTGTGGCTGTCTTTGTTATACCTAAAAATAGTATAAAACAACATACAATCCTGAAACCTTTTAATGCAATTTAGTGTATTCACATAACTCCATCTCATTTAAATACAATTTGTTTTCAAAACCCATATATTTAAAACAAAAAACAAACTAAAAAAAACTAATGACAAGTGTGTGTGTAGCTTCCTAACTATTTAATTGTTCACTAAAACAAAAGTGTTTACAAGCAAGTAAGATAAACAGTGCAGAGTCTCCCCCCCCCCCCCCTCCCCCCCCCCTCTCATTCCCCAAACACACACTCGTCTCGCCCCCCTCCCCCCCCCTCCCCCCCCCCCCCCCCCCCCCCCCTCTCATTCCCCAAACACACACTCGTCTCGCCGATCTGGTCGCTTTGTTTTGTGTTGGTGGCCCTCTGAAGCTTCATGTTGTTGATGACCACAACATACGTTTCATGCATACAGGGATCATTTACATAAGAAGTCAGCAAGTTTTTTCCCCACACTGGAGCCATACATTTTTAATTCATCCAGTCATTTAGATTTAAAGACGATTCTCGCCTGGTGTGTACTCATTTGCTTGAAAACATCATATGTCAAGTACTTCATTTCTTTTTCTTTTTTTTTCCAACTCATGATTTTTTCTCAATGGCTTGACAGGGAGTCGCCTTTCCAGTTTTCGAGACTTTTCAAAAGTTCCTGACTAGAGAGCTTTGGTAATTATGACAATGATTTTAAGATTCTGCATCCAAAGTCACAAGATGAAAGTGAAATCCATCACCAATCTTTCAGGTGTGTATATAAAACTATCTATCTTTAACAAAACATGTATCTTAGAGGCTATACAGACACGACAAAGGTGAAGTTATCATACCTTGTCGTCCAGCTGCTGATACAGGCTCATCTTCTCCGTCTCCAGTTGTTGTCGCTCGGCCTCAGAGATGGCTGATGTGCCTCCTCCTGCCAGCCCCACAAAGCTGGTGGCCATCTGCAGGGCTCCTGCTCCTGTCTGTGAGTCTTCTTTGGCCGGTTCTTCTGTGGCCGCCGTGGCCGCTGTCTTCACATCAACCTGATCTTCTACAGCTACAGTCTGGCCTGTGTGTGTTCAGAATGACTGGGTTAGGGCTTTGGGCATTTAAATTGTCTTTCATGTCATACTGTTTAAGGTTATATTACATATCAAAGTAAAAGAGAAAGAGAAAACAAAACTCAGAAGCTTTCTGTAAGTAAATCTTTCGTCATTTTTTTTTTGCATACATTTTTTTTCTAACTGCCTAATTGCTGTTAAGACAGACGCTCTCCTAATGGTAAAGGATCACAAAGCTGAAAACACTACCCCATTCTCAACTTTCATCCAGTCTCCCATCATGTTTTCTTTAAATGATGCCTTATTCATAAAATTTCAAGTTTCAACAAAATCGGCATCACATTATATCTCCAGCCAACTATCTATTTCCCTAAAATCAATTATGCACAGGCAAACTTCCCTTCTCTCAATCCGTGCAAAATGTTACCAGACTTTTGGGGGACAAGAGATGTCACACACAATACACTCTGAGGCAAACATGAAGGCATCAGTGAAGGTTAATGTGGCACAGTAAAAGAGCCCTCTTCAGAACTGCTGTCTAACAAAACACTTAGCAGCAAGCAGATGTCAACTCTAGCCAGTTTTGTAGATCTTTCTAAATGGATCAGACATTATATGGATCCCTAACTCCTGCACCATCAGAGAATACCTGAAAATCTACTAAAATCATTAAAGAGCTCTGTGATGGACTCTTGTGCCAAGATATTCATGTGGGACAACTATCAGAAAGTTTCAAGTAATAAGCGGGGTCTGATAAGCTTACCCACTGTCACATTTACTTTTCCTGGTTGCTAAATGTTACCATGGTGTGCTCTAAGTCCTGAAGCTGGATTGGAGAGATTTCACAAATTTTGGTTGAGGAGCAACAATACCATGAGTCAAATAATAATGACAGACCTCAAAGCTGTATTGAATATTTTCACTACTTTTGTTATAAAGGTGTTACTCTACAGAAACAAGGTGAGACAAATAATAATGACAGACCTCAAAGCTGTATTGAATATTTTCACTACTTTTGTTATAAAGGTGTTACTCTACAGAAACAAGGTGAGAACCATATGTCTGTCATTTCAGCTTCAGTTTGTTTTTAAGTTTCTTTTTGTTTTCTTTTTCTTTCATTTTATGACATTTAGCTTCAATGCACATACATCCATCCTTTGAAAATAATACATAAACAACACAGTGCATATCTAACAGTACTAACATGGACTTAAAAGCAAACAAGAGTTTGCTGCACTGAAAAATCAATATAAAACTTTATGTCAAACAGAACTGAACAACAGAAACCTTTCTGTTGACAAAAAGAAGTTGCTACCATGAAACACACAAATTTGCTTACACAACACATTCAACCCCCCCCCCCCCCCCCCCCCCCCCCCCCCCCCCCATTCTCCCTCCCTTCCACAAACCTGATCTCCAGGTCTGAAGCTCAGCCTCCAGCTTGAGGATGATCAGTTTCATTCTGTTGTTCTTCTCCTTCTCCTTCTCATAACGACGCTTCCACTCCTCGGCTGTCAGCTCCTCGTTCACTGTCACCACATTCTTGATGGTCTTGGCTCTGTAGTGCACATCATGAAGAAATATATGTAATCCAAATGAGTGAGTTAGCAATTCACAACCCCCTCCCCTCCCCACCCTATACTGTCCCTCAGTCTTATTACCACTTGGCATGGAACACCACTTGGCATTGAACACCACCATATCATCAGGATCCACTCCCCCCCCCAAAAAAAAAGAGAGAGCAAGGAGCCAACTTCACCTCAATCCCAGACAGGTCAGCCAAAGTGATCATCCTTAGTGAGTTCACAAAACTGCGCCATATCAGAACTTGCTCAGTTTTCTCTCCTTTTCCTGAGTGCAAGAACATGCCCTTTTCTGCTGGGCAATTTTTCACAGTTCACTTCCACTTGTCATGAATTCCAACAAACCCCAGTTTCAGGTAGCTTTCCTGTTGCAGCACTAAGCTTCTCATTCTTTGGCTTCTCAGGAGGGATTTTCAGCCAATAATTCCCCAACATTACGGTCTACTGCGGCTTTGCTACAACAACAGTTGTTCACTTTGTTGTTCCCCTTGGCTTCTCCAAAGTTGGCTTCCAAACCTGCTACCTTGATGGTCTCTCATCTTTGTTCCTCCTGTTGCAAGCCGTCCTCTCTCAATGATTCACTGAAGACCTGAGTTTCCTGTACTAGATGTTCCTTTTTAAACCTCGCAACTCATGTGAGGACTGGATGGGCGCGACATGACATTCAGTTCACAAATTCAATATTCGCCTCAATTTCAATGATGAATTGCCAGTTTTGGCTAGAGTCCCAGCCACATCCATGCCAACACGGTAGCGAGGCCAATGAAGAGAGGCCAGTGTCTTCCCCCTACCCATTCTGCTCTCTTGACCCCTCAGTGCCATGTAACTGAAGGGGAGCAACTAGGGAAAAATAACCTTGGTCAGCCACTTGAGTATGCACGTCCCAATTTTACACATGTTCAAACAGCTGCCAAAGGGGACTGGTCCCAAAAAAAAGACCTTGATTACAAACAAACAAACAAAAACAAAAACAAAAGCAGACAAGCCTCAGTGGATCCTGACTGGGAGGTTTGGACGTCCTCTGACTGTCACAATGACAGTATGTTTGGTGAAAATCTGGGAGAACATGATACAGTTAATGAGGAAGACCAGTTTTTTGTGTGTGTTGATGATGATGATGATGTTCCCACATCAAGTTCTGGATCACAGCAGGCACCACTGAACATCACTGAAGCACTTCCGCAGCAACCACCATCTCCTCTGACCAGTTTCCTCATGATAAATTTGCACTGGCTGCTTCCTGTGGAGTCATAACGCTTAGGTTGTAATGGAACTTCTCATAGAAGTATGAGTTAAAAAAAAATACATGTATTGCATGCGAGTAATGCCACCAAGTAGACATGCATGATGAGACAGCAAAAATAAAAATAACAATAATGATTTTTTTAAAATAAATAAATGAAAAACATCTCTTTAAAAAAAATGTTTGGACAACCTGCATATCAGTCAGTCTTTAATACAACTTTTGTTTAAAAACAACTTCAAGTTCGTGAAACTTCAATACGTCACAATAATGTATACAAACGCTGAATTTTCTCCTGGGAGAATTCAGACACAAATCAACTCATCCATGCTTCAGAGCGAACACAGTTTTCAGACAATCACTGACCTCTGGCCAAACATCAAGGTAGATTTGGTTTCCGACTCGTTGAAGGAGGCAGGAGAGCAGCAAATGACCATGGTTGTGCGAGCATTACCTCCCAGACTCTCTTGCAGGATACGTGTCAGCTTGCTGTCTCTGTACGGCACATGGGATTTCTGCAACCACGTCCACCAGCCTCAGACTGACATTGCCACACTTACTCCAACAGTTTCTCAAACTAAATATGATGTTTAGATTTCCTAATATGTACACAGATTCACATGAATTGCATTCTTATCTTTTTCCAATGCATGTGTACATGCATGCAATAATGTGTGGGGAAGGAAAGTAATGAGGTAGACAGAAGGTGGGAGGTTGGTTAGTCTAAATTCATTGCTGTAATTCCCATTTCATTGTTATAAAGGCTGTCTCTACAAACATGGCCGCCTCACATATTTTTCTTAACAATATGCTGAACACTACAAAAAAGAAATTCCATCCTCTTCCCCTTCTGTTAAATATATGTACAAATTCAGGAAAAATAAAACACAACCACAAAGAACATACTAACCTACACATAATCAACATGTGGATACACACATCCTGTGTGCACACAAACCCCACCAACTTCCAACACATACACAGACAAACATGCACTTACATTTCCTTCCGCCAGGGCAGCAATAACGTTGCCAAGAGCAGACAAAGAGCGGTTGATGTTCTTGGCTTCATCCAGCACTGATCCTTCTGCCCCAGTTTTGCTCACCTTTAGGCACATCAATGCAGCATGACATTACATTGCAAAATGCCACAATAAAAAGAAAGGGATGATACAAGTCTACTGGGAAGAACAATCACAAAAATCGGAGGTGACTGGGGAAGAAAGATGAAAAACGTATAAATACAAACAAAGATTAAGGAAATGGGCCACAGGGACAGAAAAGTTGCTGTGACTTCAAACAAAGGCAAGGAACGCATAGAAACAGGCAGTTTCAAACAAATAACACAGATGCGTAAGAAAGAAACATATATATGCAAAATTCCTCATGCATCAGAAAAGTAACAAAGCAACACTCAAAAAAATGTAAACTGCATCAGTCATGGAAAAAAAAAAAAAAACAGGAGAAAAGTAATATTGGAAAAGAGAAAGAGACACATACCTTTTCACTACCAGCCAAGTCAACCAGATACAGTTTGCCATGCAGTTTCTTCTCACTGTCCACATTTTCTTGCTTCACATGAATCAGGAATACACTGTGACTGCGGGAACTGTGCTCGTTCATGTCTAAGAGAAAGAAAGAAATTTGAAATGATAAACAATCTGGCTGATGTTAGCTAGGTTTCAAAGATGTCTAATAAACATGATGCCAGGAAGTATTCACGCACATGTAACCCAAAACTTGTACATAACATTTTCATTGTTTCAATACTCTCAAACCATCCTTATACTGGTAGGAGCTTCTGGACTGGCATATACAACAAAAGTATGAGCAGACCAAGACTTACTCAAGTCAGTCTTTTGACTACTGTGCTTTACCTCTTCCTAGTTTGGACGTTTTGGTGAATTTTTTTTCCCCCTAATTTAAGCAAAATAACAAAATATTTCAAAGTATTAATCAAAATGTGGATGAATGTTATCTAATTTTGAATCTGTAAAGAAATCTACAGAATCAGACCACAGAAAATGTTTTGCCTTTCCTGAAAAGGTAACGCTGGAAACATTCTGTATTAAGGGTAACAAGGGAGATGAGCCATTATGAGCAGATCCAGAAGTAAAGGCTTACTTGTGACAGCCACATGCCTGTTGGCCTTGCCCTCGTCAATGACCTCCATCACTTCCTCAGGACTAGACACAAAGCGCTCTGTGCACCCCTGACATAACACAAAATTGACATTACTGTTTGCATACACTCCCTTCTGTCGCCTCTTTAAACATTATAATTCTTAGGACATGTGAAAACAAGAGAAAAAGATGAAATATTTTTCTCTAAAATATAAACTACTCATATAGCCAATCCTAACAATAACCAATCTGTTCTTGACAGCAGTACTGGACTTTGGGATCCCTACACTTTGTCTCTTTTTAACAATAAAGTGACTGACATATATTCTTCAAGACTTTTCATGTCCACGATCCACTGAATTTAACAAGCTGCTGTTGAAATATTGGAATATAAAGTGATAGATTTTGGAATACAGATATCAGATCCAAGTATCCAGAGCTACATTTCTGCCAGACGTTAAAACACGGTCAAGAAGGGGTATCTTGGGACAACAAGGACATAAGAAACCAACTGGCTGGAGAATTGAAGTCTCCTAAGCACTGATCTCCATTCTTAGTCCTTTTGTCATTACCTCTCCAAGCAAATGCAAAATAGGTAATTCAGACTTGCAATGCAGCCATTCATTTGAGCAGAAAGTGCAAATGGCATTACTCATTTTACACTGTATATTATTTTGTAACGAGTAAACCTACTGCTTTCATCTATTCCAAACACATTTTTGTATTCTCATTCATGTATTGATACGGTCTTCCTGTTATCCATCTTGATCTTATCCATAATCATCTAAATAACCACCTTCAACAAATGGTTCATAGGATAAAGTCACTATATCATTTTCACTGTTAATATCACTTCCAGGTGGCATAAATTCTTCTCAACTGTCACTGCCAGCAGCAAGATCATTTTCTAACAGCTGACTTTTGACTGAACTTGCAATTATGAGCCCTGTATATCAAGACCTAAAACAAGAGAGCATATCAAAGTTCGACATACTCGCCATCACTCTCAGTGAGAAAATCTTTGAAAAATTGCTTCCTAACTAAAGAACTTCCCTTATGGAGTTATGATGGATACTTTGTATATATGGAAGAAGTTCCACTTATTGTGGTGTTATTCTATAAAGAGTTCCACATGCCTACTGAATCTAATTGTCTCTAAGTTGCCGATCTGTGCCTATAGCGGGGTCACTCCTAACTACCAATCTGCACCTTCAGCATGTGCATAGCAAGGTGTCCAGCAGACCTTTCAGTGACCAAACGTTAAAAATAAAAACCAGCAAAATGAATTTTTAAAAAACAACAACATGTAGATACAAAGACAAGAATGCCACACAATCTGATACTTGGTTTGGTTTATGCTGCTCACCTGGTCTTGTTCTACGAGTGATAAACAACAACAAAAACCACTAATCATCATCACCATCTCGACACATAAACCAGCCTACACTTTTACAAAAAAGTAACACGTTTACTCAATCATCACAGCTTACTTTGACATATGGTACTCGGTTCTTGTCTTCATGCACTGACAAATTGGTCTTGGTTACTGAAAACAAAAAGGATTAACACAGTCAATGGACATAAGCTCACAGAATTGATCACTCCTACTTCAATCTGTCATAATGCCATCCATTTCACCACTTGAAACAGAAACAGACAGGAGTAAAAACTACTATTTATAGAAAACAACAACAACAACAACAAAAGGAAAGGTAAAATTGATATACATGGACCATGGTGGACACTTCAAATGCTTCAAAGTGAGTATAACCCAGATTACTGTGTTTTCTTTGTGTTCTCACCTGAATAATATTCTTTTCTGTTGTTGTTTTTTCTTAAAAAGCCATTCAGTACTCTTTATCATTTTCATTACAAAGTAAAAAGCTCAGTGAAATGATACCAATAACAGCAAATTGCCATTTCCCAATTTCCTTTATCCCAATTTCCTTTAAACAGAATTCCATCCACTTTTTCCACCAAGATGCTTACAAATATTTCAATTAGTCCATACTTAACAGCACTACTGTTAAATTCTCTTGTTCAACTTTTTTTTCTTTTGTACATAATCATAACGCTTCAGTCTCTAATAGGAAATGCTTGGCATAGTCCATCGTCGTAAGTTTTTTTTTGTGTCCACTGGGTATTTCTGCATTTCCCATAACCCAATGAATGCTGACAGGAATTACACGTCTGGTTTTCTGCTTGCTTAAAACATTAGCAGGCCTGCACGCAACACTGATCCAGGAGTTGAGATCCTGCTCCATAATACAGCTGTCCATGTCACTATCATGGAAAGCCTTGGGCTCCATGAACATGGGATGATATAATGACAGTGAGCCAGGGTTAATTGCACACAAATTCAAACTGCATTCAAGTCCTTGGGTATCTTTTTTATATCAGAATACCATGGATCTTTTTTTTCACTCTCACTTATTACAGGATTTTACTAAACAACTAAGACAGAAACTGAATATTTCAGCTGCACACTCACCATCAAGCAGATCCCTGATCTTGTCCATGTAGATTTCAAAGTAAGAAACCTGACCACAAAGAACACAGGAGACGAATGTATTCATATCGTCATCCACAAACTCCCTCCAAAATTAAATATATAGGTAAATTTTTTTAAAGTGACCTGTGCATATACAATTTTCAGGACTGAGCCTAGATCTATACTACTGAGAACCAATCTGCAGAATTTACAATTAATAAGAGAGGCAGGCAGACAGAGAAAGGAAAAGGGGGGGGGGGGGGGGGGGGGGGGGGGGGGGGGGGGGGGGGAGGAGGAGAGGGGGGGAGAGAGAGAGGGGGGAGAGAGAGAGAGAAAAGAGGAGGGGGGGGGGGGAGGGGGGGGGAGGGGGGAGAGAGTGAGGAGAAGGAGAGAGAGAGAGAGGAGCCACGATATAAATGCAATGCATTCACTCAACCACATACATGTGGCTATTGGTTAGTGATTACACTGAACGCATTTAAATATGCAAGATGAGCTGTATAACAAGATATGCATGGCGTGTATGCGGAGGGTATTAATTATGTAGGTGCTGAATTATAAGCACAATGCATGTTCTAATTTCAGCACGCACAGGATGCATATATACAAGGCTTTTCTAAATTACAGGAACCTACTATCTAAAACAAAAATTACAATCAAACACTAAATTAAAGAAAACAATGCTGATTAAGGTAAATCTTGCAGACGTTTCCAAATGGTACAGACATTTCCTTACCATTAATCACTCATTAAAAATATTTTCTTTTATGTACCACTTATTCATTTTCTACTGGCATTCTATTTTACAGAATGCTATGGTTCATGCAGATCATTAATCAAACATTCACAGATCTTTTAAAGCCTAATTAAAGACAAGCTGATTTTCAAGTATTATAAAAAGTATTAAACACTGGGAGAAATCAAATATAAATACTGCAGTTGAAAATATACACAAGTGTTTTTTATGTATCAGCTTAAATAAAACGAAAGAAGAAAGATAAAAAAGGGAAGAATCAATACCACAACCAGTGTAGTTTAACTGCCAACATATTAGAAATGAATGATATCCAAGGGTCCTTCCTGTATTTTATGCTTTCTATAGATCTTCACTTTTCCAATTTTGTGAAGATAAACAAACTGACAGTGGTGATAAAAAGCTCAAGCATTTTCAAGCCCTACGCACAAAAGTGTGATTCTCAAGGATTTTCATGGCCTTGAAATGGCGGCTTTAAATCTAAAGGACTTTCAAGGATACTTAAGTGCCATACAACCACTGAGAACTTTACAAATTGAAAGAAATAGGAATTAATGGAACGATGTTTCAATACTTAAAAAGTTTTTTTATTGCAGAGATCCATATGTACAAGAATAGGAAAGTTAGCTCATCTTTTCAGAGCACTGATATCGGAATTCCACAGGGCTCTATTATAGCCCCCATGTTGTTTAACATTCTTATTTATGATCTTCCAAAGATATTATATTATCAAAAAGTATGAGTTTAGTACAATATGCTGATGACATTGCTATGTGGATAAATACAAATATCCGTAAGCATACTGGTAAGAGAATTACGAATCATATACAGAAGATATATCAGTTAGAGATAGATAAATTAAACAACTTATGGAAAATAACAGGCTTATTCTCTCAGGTGAAAAAACACAGTTAATGTTTTTCAATAATGCAGATAATCCAATGAATTTGCCAAGCTTCAAATTGAATGGTTCTGAATTGCAGTACTCACAAAACATAAAATTTCTGGGTGTGAATTTAACCCCTAAACTTAACTGGCGTTTTTACATTGAAAGCTTGATAGCTAAAACAAGGAAACGTTTAAACTTATTGAAAATTATTTATATTCAACTGTGGGCTCAAGATACAAAAACCCTCCTGCACCTAGCCGTTTCTCTAATAAGATCAAAACTAGTGTACGGACAAGAAGTTTATTTTTTAGCTCCTCAAAGCCTACTGAAAAATTGCAAAGTATAGACAACAAAGCTATCAAATTAACGCATGGTGTCCCAGTGCACACAAACACATTGAAGGTGTACAAAGAAATTAATATGCTATCACTGTCAGATCAACGTAGATTAGCTGTGGCCAAACATGTCGCAAGAAGTCTTTCAGTACCTAATTCAGTCAAAACGAAGTGTTGATGGATTCAAATGTTGAATATCCCAAAAGAGCTCAACAGCTAGGTTATCTTTGTCCCGTTCGAAATTACACGAAAGATTCTTTTGAAAAATGCAATATTGATGTCACTTCACTCTCACCTGCTCCCGTTGTTCCCCCCGGTGCCTCCATGGGAACATAGACAAGCTATCTTTGATGTAGATTACACTGATGTCCGGAAAAATGATAACATTAACATTTTAACTTCTAAAGTGAGAGAAAACTTAGAAAACAAATATTCAGATCAGGTTCAGGTTTTGTTATTCTGGCTTTAAAAGTTCAAAAAGCATACAGCCTTGGAAAAGGATTTTCTATTTTTACGGCAGAATTGCATGCTATTCTTATGGCATTACTCTTTATTTGTGATAGTAATCATTCTTTCTGTAACATTTTATTTTGTGTTGTCTAAGGCAGTGTTAGATAGTTTGAAAGTTTGGGATGTTAAAACAAGGAAAGATGTAATCTTTGAAATAAAGCATCTAATTAATTACATTATTTCCACAGGAATAAATATAGTCTTCTGCTGGGCCCCTTCACACTGTGGTTTTTATTGGAATGAAATAGCAGATAAACTAGCCAGACGTTAGATATATATGAAATTACATTCATTTTTGGGGAAAGCTGTTTCAAAACTGAGAAGCCCAAAGATAAATGTGTAATGGAAAATATCCTAGACATATTTCTAGTTAAATATACAAGATACGTTTAAACCCTTGGAAGACCAATTCCCAAATATAGTGTGTGCATGTTTTTAAAGCCATTATTGGTAAAACATATATTTTTCCATTGCCCCATTTTAAATGCCTTTATTCAAAAGCAAATATTGACATTTCGAAATCTAAACCTTTTCACGCTTTTTTTCTTTGGTTCAAAAAATTGTTGGGTTGCAAAAATTACCCTCTCAATCTCAAATTAGCATATTTTTATAATTATGATAGTGTAGTTTAATTTAAATTTGTACTGTTCTTGACATATTTTTCCCTTTTCCTCTCCCTTGTCCCCCCCCCCCCCCCCCCGTAAAGTCTAATATCACCAAATGTGAACAGACTATAAATCAACAAAAACCCAAACACCACCACCACTGAGAACATGCCAAAGTGCCACCACCAAAGATATCTTTAATTCAAATCAACTGACTTTCATTTTCTTGGCCTGTGTAGTCTTTCTTGTCCTTGATATTCTAAAGCAAAACACTGTATTCAATAATATTGAAGAAAATATGATACAATATAATGAACAAGATCTGACAATCTTCTCTTTCATTTCTTCCCAGTTTCCCCTGTTTACGTCTGGTTTACTATGTATATGATGCTATATAAAAATCCATAGCTATTACATGCTCTACTATCAGTTTTTGTTCCTGATTATATTTACTTACTGTGAAAACATAGCAATTATATGTTTTATATCGATTTTGTTGTTTGATTATTTTCATTTATCTGTGAAAACATTAAACCCCCAACAATCAAAATGTAAAAACAACTAAGCAACAAGCAAGCACTCTTCTAACCAAGGACAAAGAGGTGTACCTTTAAATTTATGGAATTCCAGGTTTTCGTCCATGCCATAGATGTAGTTGAAGATGTCCCTGCACCAATGCGTGGAATGATCCCTTGCATGGTTTCACCCCCAAGCACACCCTGAAAAACCAACAGAACAAGCATCAGTATTGTAAACACGAAAATAACATCATACAATGTTGTAGGTCTATCCACAAAATCTTTGACACACACGTGTCTATACACAAAATAAAAACGCACCATGTGCAAACCATGCACACATCGGGTGCAAGGTAAATGGCCATTCAAGCACACATGCCAAGCACCCACGCCGGGTTTTAAAATTTACCCCCGAACAATTTTTATTCATACTTACACAGTTTGTCAATTACATTACCAAACAGTAAATTTACATACTATTATTTTACTATTTTCAGCTCATCCACATAAATTATTAGCTTTTGAAACTAAACAATCTGTGCAGGAAAATAATTTTCATACTAATGGTACATTATTTTTTAAAATGCAAAATACAAAATGAAAAAAAAAATTCACAGGTTTTCAGTAAAATAAAAACAAAAGTCTTTAACCCATACTAAAAGCTCAATCTCACGTACTGTTACTTATTGGCCAACTGGCCTAATTGCTCAAAAATAAAACAAAAAACAAAAAAGTAACACACTGTCTTCCCTCTTCCCCCAAATAATCTTGATCTGTTTCACTGTAAGGAAACTTATAATTTCCTGAGTTAATCTCCATGTAGAAGCATGGGACAGTAAAGCGTACAAGTCACATAACAGATTATTTCTGAAAAAACAGAAAATGTTTAAAACAACAGAATCTCTTAATGATCTCCAGAAATCCTTTTTTTTTTAAAGGTGTCAAAATGGGACAGGACTTTAACAATGAAATAAATCAAGAACCCACAAATGAAACATTTTCTAATAATACCAAGTCTCAAGAGACAAGGAACCTCCATCCTGGGGGAAGAGACTGGATGGGGATGGGACAGGATGGGAGATGAAGGGATGCAAGGGTCATTATTCGGAAGGTTTTGCAGAACATACGTAGAGATTTTGTTATTACCCTGCACTTAAAAACCTTACAAGCTTGACTAATTATTACTTCACTGAGTGGAAAGTCTATTGTCCACCGACTAAAATTTGTGATAACACCCACCTGTTACCAGTTCTGTTGGGGGCTTCCCCAATTTACAACAGAATATATGGTCAAAAGATACAGACGTACATGTACACAAGTATACAAAAGATGCATTGATCATACCTCCATGGTATGTGTTTTTCCACTGATGTCTGACCATACGCAAATATAGGGCCTTTGTACCCCTGACCCACATCTGAAAACAAAAAACAACTTCTTGAAACAGACAAGCAATGTAGTGTCCACAAAAATGCAAACACTAATACAGTGAACATATACAAAAATGACACAGGGTGGATGTATAGCATGCACATACATGCACACATAAACACAAAATCAAAGGGTTGGGAATCATTCCCTCTTTAATCATTTTTTTACAATACATGAGAAACTGTGATTCACTGATGTTTAATATTTTTCTTCCATAAAGATTCTACAAACACTTCCATTAGATTCATAAGTATAAGCTGAGCAACAGCATACTTATGGATATAAAGATTATTGGGTAATAAAAAAATTTATAAACGCATTTTAATAAGAAACATACAGGAAATTTTAAATGCTGTGTCTATGAAAACACATTATCCGCAGTCTAAACCTAGCTAGCAAGACAGAGAAAAAAGGAATGAAGAAACCAAAATTTCCTTTATGATGGAAAGAATCATTTAACACGCAACAAACATCATGACAGAGCACGCCCATACAAAAAAAAAGCATGCCTTTACACCGATGCACGCACACGCACACACCACACCCCACTATTTCAATAATAACTACAACTGAATAATAAAATAAAGACTTCTGACTGTGGAGAAAATACGCACTTTATATGAGATTTTCCACTCAGACTTCTGACTGTGGAGCAATTCGCACTTTATATGAGATTTTTCCACTCAAGAATGAAGCAATGATCATAAAAAGATCATAACACTTTCTCAGTCTGCATTAGAATATACATGAGCAATAAGGTTTTTTTGTAAAAAAAAAAAACCCCCCTCTAGTCTAAGTTGCAAATGCACGCTCACAAAATGTCCATCTATATGAATAAATGTGTGAACTACACTGTCTTATCTTCCATACAAAGTTTTAATGGTTATAGTATCATGACTATATTTTTCATGCTGATTTTTTTTTTTTTTTGTTATTGGAAGGGGGTGGGTGATGAGGGGGGTTGAGTGTGTGGGGAGGTAATTTTCAAGGTTTTTTATGTGTTTTGTTGTTTCATTTGTTTTAACCACAGACTTGAACATTCAGAGAGAGGACAGTGTCTTGGTGTGCACCCTTGCACAAAAATGCAAGATCACTTCATGCACTTTTTCTGAGCGATCCAAGGCCATACATTTTCTTAGCTTGCTATGCTGACCATGTAGGCAGCCCACACTCATTTAAGGACTGAGCAAGAGTTCATCTTCTAGAAAATGGACATTGTCTCCCAGGGTGCTTTACATGATAGAATGCAATCATCACATAACACTGCACAGATTACTTCAAAGTCTGGTAGGCCTCAGAGTCCAGCTTGTCTTAAACATGGGCTGACTTTTCAGCTGAGAATAAGACCAAACAATTTAAATTAAAAAAAAAATTAAATAAAAAGGACTCTGAGTGATGTAAGAGACAAAGTAATTTAAATGTAAATCTATTCACTCTCGTGATATCAGATGAGAGATGAGGGCCCTGTGAGGTCGTTGGGAAATAATACATTAAAAAATGAAGACACAATGATGAGAGTAAGCCCCCACAAAAATACTCATCCACCCTAAAGGATCAATAAAAGAAATGACGTCGTTGCTTTGAACAATATCAGAAAATGCTGCGACAGATGTGCACCATCCGCACGTCTTGCCATCATCCTGCTTGCTGGCTTACTTCTTTCTTAGCCTTCTGTCTGCCTCCAGTTACATCAGTAATAGAACACAACATTTATAAGGGTAGATTTCTTTAGCAAACATAATGGAATAAAAAGAGAGGGAGGGAGAGAGTGCCCTGTCTGTCTGTGTGTATATTAAATCTGTATCTTTTTCTGTGTGGGGTGTGTGGTGTGTGTGTGTGTGTGTGTGTGTGTGTGTGTTGTGTGTGTGCAAGTGTGTGCATGCGCACATGTGTATGGTGTGTGGGGTGTGTGGGTGTGTGTGTGGTGTGGGTGTGGTGTGTGTGTGTGTGTGGTGTGTTGTGTGCATGAAATGTGTGTAAGTGCATGTGTTTGTGCATGAGTGTCTCTGTCTGTGCATGTTTCTGTGTGTGTGTGTGTGTGTGTGTGTGTGCTGTGTGTGTGCGTGTGTGTACATGACCCCTCTGTGCATGTGTGTCTCTGTCTCTATGCGCATCATGTGCGTGCGTGTGTGTGTGTGCGCGCACGTAGTCTCCCTGCACAAGGTGTAAAAGGCGGGCCACACATTAGAGCAGAGCCTTTTTCATTAAAGAACGGGGACACAAAAAGTGGCAAAAACGATTCCCTGATGATGTTTGCATCACTTATAGTCTGACTATGTGCAAAATTAAAAAAGTGCTGAAAAACAAGACAAACTACCCAGATTCCCCATATGACGGGAATCTCTGGAAATGTTTTTAGGAACACAGATGCTGCTGGATGGAAGGCAGTGAGATGGTTTGAAAGATTAAGTGAGAGAACATTAGGCAAAATGCAGGTAAAGCACTACTGCTTGCAGCTGGTGCCTGGTTGCCAGAATCGATGCGTCAAGAATTAGGAACATGTGAGTGTACGGTGCATGAATGACACCTATGCTAAAGCTTGCCATAGGCACATGAACTGAGAAAGTATTGTCTAATGAATAAATACCACATGCTGCAAGTGAATGTTCTCTGTTATACAATCTCTCTCTTTTTTTTTTTTAATCTCATAAAAATGTACACTTGTCAGTCAACTAATCTGCACATACATCTGGTCCACATATGAACACTCTGTGGTGTGTGTGTGTGGTGTGTGTGTTGTGTGTGTGTGTGTGTGTGTGTGTTTTGTGTGTGGGTGTGTGTGTGTGCGAGTGTGGTAAGTGGTGAGAGACTAAAAGGGCAGAAGCTCAGTAGAGAGAGAGAGAGAGAGAAGAGAGGAGAGAGAGAGAGAGAGAGAGAGAGAGAGGAAGAGAAAAGAGGGGAAGAGAGAGAGACAGAGGCAGAGACAGAGAGAGAGTGTTACTGTTAGAGTGTAAGTGTGAATGCCAAGCACATGCATGAGCATGCATATGAGCTTGTTACAAAAGGTGATCGTCCAGACCCCTTGTATATTTATCGCACAAATAAAATAAAAAAATACCAATGCTTTTTTATTTATGTTGATGTTTTATAATACCCTTAAGAATAAAATAATAAACATGGTGGTTTGGTGTCTTTCCTTTCATTTGAAAATGCCCAAGTTGTACGCTTTTCTTGATAAATTTCCCCTTCAGATGGCGGAGAGTGTGCGGTTGTGTTTGAAGCTGGATACATATCAAATTGCATACATCACAACAATATGAAAAAAAGGACAGAAAAAACCCAAAGGCGAATTTTTTAAAATCACAAACGGTTCTATTTCGATTGTTTTCGAGCTGCAAGCGGTAAAATCCGTTGACGTCGTTACGCGTTGTCAAATTTGTGTCGGTCAGGGAAAACTCTCGATCCCTTTCACATCAGGTTTGGTTCGGTTCCGTTCTTTAATCGGCATCTCGCAAAAACAAACGAATGGAGAAAGTGTTTTCCGAACCAAATTCGATTCGTGGCAGCAAACGACCGAAATCAACGGTAATAACAGTATGTCAAAATAACGACCCTTTTTTTTCTCGAATTCACTAACAACGAACTTACGAAACCATGCCGGGCTTTAAATAGCACCAAGGCAAAAGGTTTCAAATCGAGCTGGAGCTTTCGTCAAGAAATGGCGCTTCGAAAGCAAGAAGGTGTGGAAAAGTTGTTTGTCCACAAACGTTAACGACCGCGAAATCGTAAGACTGTCAAAAGCTAACGACGTCACAAGAAAATGATAGAACATTGGTTTCAGTGTTCCCCAAATGTGTTCGGGAAATGATTTTAAATTCTAAGTGAACCAAAAGAGGTGTGGAATTTAACGGGATTTCCCTCAACTTTCGGGCATGTTTTTTTGCGTGACCCTGATTAGGACATCGTTTTTTGCATGTCCGAAATAACTACCGACGGATTATTAAGTTAACAATGTATCATTATAGTAAAACTGGGCAGAAAACGCTTGGAATTTCATTTTGCTTTATTTAAACATGACAAACTAAAGTTAGATTCATAGGATTAGTGGAAATCTGGCGATTATTTGACAGTTGTTACTCTCATATTTTAAGAATTATCACCATTATGTCTGTCGTAACGACCATCAGTATCCTTGTGATTTAAAAATGTCAGTTATTTCATTGTAATCCATTTTTTTGAAGAATTGAAGGCACATTTTGCTATTTCCATAAGCTTTTTGTAAAATGTGAGAGTAAGACCACAACCAGATTCCACCAGCCCCCTCCCCAGTCCCTCCATTTTCCCCTCCCCCCCCCCCCCCCCCCCCCCCCCCCCCCCCCCCCCCCCCCCCCCCCCCCCCCCCCCCCCCCCAACCCCCCCCCCCCCCCCCCCACCAAACCAAAAAACCCCAACCCCCCCCCCCCCAACCCCCCCCCCCCCCAACCCCCCCCCCCCCCCCCCCCCCCCCCAAATTCCCCCAAAACCCCCCCCCCCCCCCCCCCCTATTCCTCCCCCTTTCCTTTTCAAAGGGCCCCCCCCAAACAAGCAAACCCTTTCTCTTCATCCAATTCACAAACTCTGCCAAATTAACTTAACTTTTGGGGGGGGAAAATCCCTTAAATCCCCAGCAGTTTTAAAACGAAAGTTGTTTTAATCAATAAAAAAACTTCCAAGGGGTTTTTAATGTCTTAAAAAGCAGCAAAAAGTGATTAAAACTTTAAAGCCTTTAAAGGTTACCATGAGGGCCCGCTTAAAATAAAACAGGATTGGCGTTTCTTTCCTAAAATGGGCAGAAAATCTTGGGAAACCCAAATTGTTGGAAAAGGGCGTCACCTGCATTTTAACCATTCTTTCAGGTGTAACCCCAGGGGAATGTCTGGGGCCCTTTTTTTCTAATTTACATAAATGACAAATAGAAATCTTCTCTGAATTAAAGCCTTTTTTGCAAGATGACGCTTATTATGAACAATCCAAAGCAATAATAACGCTTCTTTAAGAAGATCTAAAGCTTTTTAAAAAGGGGGAAAACTGGAAATGGAAATTTTCATCCCAAAAGTGGCCGTGTTTCTTAATGTAAAAAACACTACCAATAGTTGAAATTCTTCAAAACTAAATTTAAAAGGAACCAATGGCAAATATTTTATTAAAGAGTACTCTTTGGAAAGAAATTACAATGAATTAAGTATGTAGAAAGCAAACACAAAATTAGTTCTTATAAGGAAATAAAAAAGAATGCTCCAAAAGGTTAAAGCCACCTACAAACATTGTAAAGAATACATAATGTTTGCTTTTGGGTCCAATCAAAGGAATTATAACCTCGAAAAATAAAAGAAGCAATTTGGGCCTTGGGAAACAAGAGAAAAGGGAAACTAGAAAACATGAGGAAAAAAGGAAACCCTAAAGAAAAAAGGGTTTTACAAAAACTTAAACATCTTCAAAGGCAGAGCTAAACTAATATTATTCCAAAGGAACAACTAGTAATGAATAAAGCAGACCAGGAGTGGCGTCAAAGTTATTCCCTACCTGCTCAAATATTGACAGCCTTTTTACATTTATTTTATTCTAGTCTGTACGGCGTGGAACCACTGCCGGTGCATCAAGATTGCCACAAATGCCAGTCTCATTAAAAAAAACAAATTGTACGACAGTTTTGAGATCTGCATATTGACGATTTCTATTTAATTCCCCAGATATTTTATGTAACCTGGCCTGACTTTGGCATTGCATTTTAACTTCTTGAATATCAGTGGACCCCTGTTGCAAATTTGCTCCAGGGCCAAAAGTTTTGAGTCCACTATTTTATGTTAAATTTTTTTTTTACTTTTTAACAGCGCGGGTTTTGGGTCCTACTCTTTTTGAGGAACCATTTTTAGAAAAAAGAAAAGTACTGGGGAAAATTCACCCCCCCCCCTCCCCCCCCCCCCCCCCCCCCCCCCCCCCAAGCATAAATAGCAAATAAATCAGCATTGATTATGGCTTTTTTAAACCCGAATGAAGTGTGGGTTGTAAGGTAGGTGAACACCTGAAGCATCCAAATTGATTTTGTTCTGAACATTTTATTTTGATCAGTTTTTTTTATGCAGTTAATTCCAAAAATTACCTAAAAAAATTTTTTGTATTATTTGTTTGACAAGAAGTTTGTGTTTTTCTAGGTCTTCGACCTACTTCTTCATCAGAGGAAAAGAAGAGAAAATCCCGGTGCAGAATAGCAAAATTGTTTCATCTTGTAATTATGTTGTTTAACCAATAAAATGTATTTTCATATGAATTTTTAACGCCTGACTTATCGAGAGAGCAGGTGCCCTAAATGTACACTTATTATTTTTACCCGTCAAACTGTTTCATTCATTTTGATCATAAATATCTAATTCCTGTCAGTACATGAGGCAGTTTGTTGAGTTCCAACATTGAGGCCATAACAACTGTCAGAAGGATTCTATTATGTCTACATGATCATTGTGACTTATTAGCTTGTTTTATAGGCCTTTATGTGTAAAATGTACAATAACAAAAACTGTACTCAAAGGAAAAGTATGTCATTTTTTTTAATGACGTTGGTTATTTTGCATTGTTGGGAAATACTTGGAAAGTCCAATGCAACTCATAACAATGTAGATAAAATGCCATATTATGGTAACAAGGCTATTTGGCCTAACTTTATACATACATGAAATGCACCTCAAAAACAAGAAAATCATAGGATCGTTACTTTTCTTATTTCCAAACAGCAATAAAGAACAAAATCAGGGATGTCCGACGGTTTTATGTTGGACAAACCACTCAGTGAAACTTGATCTTAAACTGCACAGATGCCTTTTTTTTGGAATGAAATTTAGCTGTAATATTCAGTCTTATTTCCACTGAAACAATTATGCTGCATAACAGACATTCAAATAGGAATATTGATAAAATTGAATGTCCAGCATAACAACCGTCAGATGCTTGTTATGATGCCTTATCACATTACTAGCAGAACATCGGTGCATGAGTTATCTTTGTATGTATGTTTTTATGACCCTTAAACATAAGTCTTCCTTTGGACAAAATTGCTGTTAATAAAAACTATTTTGAAAAATCCACTTTTTGTTGGCTTTTTTGGACGACCTTTTGTCACTTGCTCATATATGCATGCATGTTAGAGTGCATGTATACATGTGCATGAACACATTCCACCTCTCTGTGCTTTCTATGTGTATGTGCATGCATACATGTGGGATGACTAAATCTTATTACTGCCATATTAAAGTAGAAGGAGGAAAAATAGTTACCTAGAAAAAACACTTGTTTTTCTAAATGTTTCATACAACCATTTTCACAAAATACCTGCGACAATGGGTTTGGCAGTGACAGTGTACACATGTTCCTGGGTGACGTTGGGCTTCAACACTTTGTCAAACACAAACACCTTCCCCTGAAAACAGGACACAAATGTACCATTTTTACTGAATGAGACCGATCAACAAAATAAATAAAAAGATCTGAAAGCTATGAACACCATGCACTCATGTACGGATGTCAAATGATATCAATAATTCAGTTTTAGCTAAATCTACAAGGCATTTATATTTGATAGTATTTATATTTGATAGTTCAAACATGAATTCTGAATGCTTAAGTAATGGAAAGTGACATTCTCTACTGAGTTTCGTTTTCTTTTTTTCCTCACAAACTTTAATTTGTATGACACATAAACCAAATTACACAATTTGGAAGATGAAATGTTGACTTTGAGTTTGATTATAATCTGGAAGAGAAAATGTAAATATAACTATGAATAAAAAGATCACCCCAAAGGCATAGGCCCCTTCCTCAATTCAGGTATTCAGATTTCATGCTGATCTTAATTTTGCACAAATTAAACATAATTATTGCTGTCTCAGTGTCTGACAGCCATTTTAATTCAACTTGCAATGCAAGTAATGGTATAACACTACCCATGATTCTTACCTACCATTTAAAATCTATTGGCACAGAAATTTCTGCTGCAGATGCTGATCAAGGTCAATAATTTCAATGCACTACTCCTAAAATGTAAATTTTATAGCAGGTATGTACACTAACAAGACTTGCAAGGAATGGACTGTAATAGGCTGAAAACTTTTGATCTTAATTATTCAGTTTTACAGAGAACTTCGATGAAGGCCATTGCTATTACCAGTTCAAATAATTTTTGAAAAAGAAAATTTATATCTTATAATGCAATTCTGACAGTCTTGGTTCACCTATTTCATTATCTGTCTATGAAGCAACAAGTAACAACTGTTGCTGAATTAAATAATGTCAGCAGTGCAAAACATATCTGCTTAACTCTTTTTGTCTCTTTCTCACACAGATCTTTTCTTAATGCTAGTGCTGTTTTGTGTGCTCTTCAACATTATCATTGTTGCTGAAACAGTAGACCATCAACTCAATTGCAGGGTCTTCCAAGTTCAGCAATCACTTGGGTGCCACTGTCACATATGAGGATTAAAAATAAAATGAAAGGTTCAGGCCAGAATAACAAAACAGAAAGCAACATTGACAAAACTGAAGAACATGGCATGACAAGAACAATTTCTTCACCAGTTTCATGGCATCATTTGTTCATTGGTCATATCGCTATCTGTATGCAGTGAAAATGACATTCACAAGCTCCAGGTATGAATCAAAACCCAGGAGATAACTGATCGCATGATCTTGAACATATTCATATACAGCTCATCCAAAATCCATAAATTTATGAGAAGTCCAAAAACCAAGTCTGAACCAGACAAATCATTTGAGTCTTGCCCATATGACCTGTGCATCATGATCAAAATCAGAACTTGATGAAATGGTGCCAGCATACATAGAGCCTAGGGAAAAGAACTGCATAGCAGTGTGACAGGCACACAAAAGAAATGCAAGCAGAAGATAAAAGAGGTGGGCAATATTAACTGGACAACAGACTTGTCATTCAACTGCTGTTTGTGGACAAAGAGAATCTGAACAAATAAGCCAATACTTTCAGGAGGTCAACAATATTGGTGTTCCAGTAATTTTTGCCAAGGAGCTGTATGGCAAGGCAATCCGGCTTCTTTTTACCAATAAAAATGTTCGAACTAGACCACCTACTTTACGCATGGTGTGTCAATTTTTTGATGTTATCCGGGGAAGGTCTAACTTCTGTCATTGCCAAAATTTCTTTGTTTCTTTCATTTTTTCTTTTCCTTTTGTTGTCGTCTTGTTTTGGTTTGGTTTTTGCTTTTTTTTCCCTGTAAAGAGTTGTTTCATCTTCCTTATCCCACAGTGGCCTTACTGCCACAGAGTTCATTCGAACTCTCGCACACACAGCCACACCTAGGTTTGCTCTGTGACAGTATCGGTATCTCAGCCCACTGGAAGCAGTCTCACGCTGTCATGAGGCAATCTATCAGACACACTGTACTGCTGCTGAGTCGCTTCAATTCTGCTCAGAGGTGCCCGTTTTGATCCAATATTATAAGACATGGTACGCCACTTATGAAGTCCCTACTGATAACAATAATTGGTTTGTCCTGACTTAAGCCAGCACAAATGAATGTGTCCTCCCTAAATGGCACCACTATATTCATTTAAGAGCACTTCCTGTGAACTTGCTAATTCAAACTGATCACAAACAAAAGGTATGTTTCTGACAGCAGTGAAGGTTGATGGAGGTTCAAACTTGCTAATACTGGCAGTGTTAATATGAACTTGTCAAAGACATAGATATGGAGATTTAGGAAGTGCAATCACAGTAACAGGATAAAAACAGCCAAAGGTCGCCAAAGCAGCAATTGTACTATTTTAAGGTCTTGGAAATCCCAGGTAAAAATCTGAATGGGCCTCAGCACCTATGATTACTGAAATCTGATGCCAGTCGGAATCATGATTTTAAAAATTTGTCCAAACTGGTGATAAACACAATCTTTTAATCTGATTTTTCAACTTTCCCTTAGAGTTTGTGTCAAAGCACACGGTGTAAAACATCCTGCCTTCTTACCCCGCCTTCCAGACATTTCATAACAAGTGAACAGTTCTGGCCAGACTATGTTTAATCTCCAAGCTTCTTTTCACCCTGCTGGCTCATATGAAACTTTGTTTGAACCACTAATTTTGCCACCTGTGCACTGGAAAGCACATAAGACTAAGAGCTAGTGTTCAAGGTTAAAACCAAAAACCTCAGTTATGGCCATTATATAGCACTGTTGATATTCTAGCCATAATCTTGCTGGGCACAGCTGTATGTATGTACAGCAGATCGCTCACGCTGCTCTTAACTTGAGACTAATATGGGGAACCAGATGATGACCCAGCAGATATGATATGTGATGCATAACTGGACATGCTTGTTTCATTTCAAATGCATCCCAGGACCCCCTCTGAACAATTTCAATACATTCTTTTTCCTCCATCTAGTGCGCACAGGATGCAGGGACACATTAAATGTGAAGCCTTAATGATAATCTGGTAAGAGAAGTACACTGTATGCACTTGTCTTTCAGTTAGATATTCATCTTTTGCTCTAGATATGTACTGTAAGTATTTTTCTTTCAAGTTTCATTGAGATTACACATCTCTCTTAAAATTTCAATGTTCTCGCCATCTCTCTATCCCCTTTCTCTCTTACAACAGCAGTTAGCAGTAAGATCAAACCTTGGTAACCACACACACACACACACAACACACACACACACACACACCAATTTCTTTTTCTTTGAATGAATACGTCCAAATGTTAAAAACTTCTAATTCCTGATAGAAAGATGATCCGCTGTTTTCATGCGGTCATTCAGAGCATTTCATTAGAAATTATTACCCTCCTTTGTGAATAAACTGTTTAAACTACCTTAGTTGAGGACTATCATTTGGAGCAAAACATCAGTCCACTTTTATACACATCCTATATTTATGGATAAAGCCTTATATTTTTCTTGGAAGCGTTATATTCCAGACCATTTTCAACATTTCATCTTCTTGCTGTTCTGAATTCAAAGGTCAAAATGAATGACTGGCTACTGCTGCACTCTCAGTTGAACTTGTACTTTCTGTTTGTTAAAAAGTCCCTAAACTCTGTTGGGCTTTGTCAGCCCATGATTTCTTTTTCGAGACATCAATTTTCCATCACCGACTGTCCATGGCTTATAAATGCCAACTGTCCGCTTCGTGCAAAACCAAACATAGTGCAGCAGAGTTCTTTCCTTTGTGCACTGATGGTGGGAAACCTGATTATTTAGAATAAGGCAAGAATACATAATTTGTTATTTACCATGTAAAAACAGCAATAGTTGTAAACTATGACACTTTGTCAGCAAGACATGGAAATCAATAGGTCACTTGTTTACCTGTGTACAGTTTCAAAATGATGATCAACCCAGTATGGGGCACAAACACATTTTGAGTTTCAATTTGTCCATGATACTTTATGGCAAATTTCCGCCCTCAGACAATTTGCTTAGGTCGAAAGACAACTGACTTTAAAACCACAACTCTTCTCTGTTATACAATGGACTCTTCAAAAGTACTGAAAGCAGATGCGAAATCCCCGATAACAAATCTGCATATCATACCTCTTACTGTCAAATAATCTCTGTGGAATGCAAGATAAATCAGACACTATAACAGTCTGTCTCTGGAACCATCTGGCACTATCTATTCTTAAAAATAGGCAGTGGCATGTTCCTGTAGAAACATGTTTATGAATAAATTCTTTTCTTTTTGAAAATGAAGTTTGATTTTATGAAGGAATGTTATGCAGGTTTTATTTTCACACTAGATTAGCGTAATTGTGATGAATTTCTTTTAGTTAAATTACTTTAAACATTTCTCTAAATCTGAATACATTTCTTTCAATTTATCCCTCTCCATATCTCTTTCTGTCTCGAACACAAGAGACCTACACAAATACGCAAACATTCATTACATGTACAGAAATGCAAAAGCACACAACTGCTCTCTGTCTTTGAATGACACTGAATTTACAACATGGATTAAATTGCATGTGCGGAGGATGAAAATGTCACACAACCCTTGTGATGGCTCCTGTCATTTCCTGATAAATATTCATGAGTAAACATCAAATGGTATAGCCCAAACTCTCAGCGTTTGATCAATCATGTTAGGGCATCTAAAAATACTCTCTGCATCCACCTGCAACTAGAACATAAGTGCACTGAACTGGCCAAAACTACCATGAAATACCAAATGTCTGGTGCAAACACCTCAGTGTATCACTGAATTAACATGCTAAGAATACATTAATTTTAGTAGAAGTATAATTGATTTGCTGTTACACACAACACTTGACTACAACCTGGGCTTGCAGTTCATGGTATGACAACCTGAGCTGTGACCCTTGTTATAAAAATTTGTTTAAAAATAAAAGCGACTGCTCAGGCTTCTGAACCACTAATGGAAGCCAGTTTCCGGTGTATTTTCTTATCCTCAAACCCTAGTATGGCCCATCATTTTTTGCCCCGTCTGAATTTTTAAGAAAACAAATCATTTGCCAAACACACAGAGGCCTCAACACTGAACACTTACGCCACATGACGTCGAGTCATCGGTGGGGAACTTCAATACAAACTTGCTGCCTGCTTTCTCCTCCGAGGAATTCAGTGGCCTTATACGGCACACAACTTTAATATTGCATTCGTCTGCCATGCTTGAAACTGGTGTTCTACGACACTGAACTGCAGATTACTCTGCCGGTCGATCCGGCGACCGACAACAATCGATTCAATGGACTGATGGAGCTGCTCCGAGAGTCTGTATCTCATCTGTCTGCACTCAGTGCAGTCGACAGTCGCTATCAGACTATAATATATTCACAACCTTATGTCTGAAACAAACGTTTATTAACGTAGGCAACATCACGAAACTCTGGATCAATTACATTCTGCAAATACAAACACAACCGGGCAGTTGCCACTTCACAAAATAACTAACTGAAAACCTTTCACAAGGAATGCAGTTTACGTTTCTCTACACAGAAACGACGGCCATTTTTTGCGGCAATGCACTATGGGAAGTGATGTCATCTTGTCATTCACCTCAACCATCGAGGTCACCATGCTCCTCTGTGTGTGTGTGTGTGTGTGTGTGTGTGTGTTTTGGCTGGTTGGCTGATCAGTTAGTCGTCAGTCTGCTGTCTCTTACTAAAACTGACACTGGACGATTTAGAAAATGAACAAAGAAGAACAGAAAAAGGTAGGCAGTTTGGGAGGGGTGGCGAATGTGTGTGTGTGTGTGTGTGTGTGTGTGTGTGTGTGTGTGTGTGTGTGTGTGCGTGCGTGCGTGCGTGCGTGTGTGCGTGTGTGTGTATGTGTGTGTGTGTGTGTGTGTGTGTGTGTGTGTGTGTGTGTGTGAGAGAGAGAGAGAGAGATTTTTTCTTCTTTTTTTTTATCCCACTTAGTGATATATAGGCCTACATCACTTTCATTTCAATTATTGCAACAATCATCATCATCATCATCATCATCATCATTATCATCATCATCATCATCATCATCATCATGAACAACAACAACATCATCATAGTTGTTGCTGTTGTGTTGTTGTTACACAACAATAAACCTGTCATGTTTTGAACATTCGTTCCCAAAAAATATTGTACACAGGCGCGCGCACACGCACGCACGCGCGCACGCACCACTGACTTCTATTCAAGTCAGTGGCACGCACACACACATACATACATACATACATACATACATACATACATACATACATACATACATACATACATACATCACGCGCGCACGCACGCAGGCAAGGAAAGGATTTAAGACGAGATCGGTGCGATCTTAGCAGTTATCTATAATTATGTGCACAAGCTAAACGCGCTTCAGGCCTTGCATGGGTGCCCTACCTAACGTTGTAAGCGCCATTATTATCTCTGTGTGTGTGTGTGTGTGTGTGTGTGTGTGTGTGTGTGTGTGTGTGTGTGTGTGTGTCCGCGCGCGCGCGCGTGCGCGCGTCTGCATGCGTGCGTGCGTGCGTGCGTGCGTGTGTGTGTGTGTGTGTGTGTGTGTGTGTGTGTCCGCGCGCGCGCGCGTGCGCGCGTCTGCATGCGTGCGTGCGTGCGTGCGTGCGTGCGTGTGTGTGTGTGTGTGTGTGTGTGTGTGTGTGTGTGTGTGTGTGTGTGTGTGTGCATCAAGCATACTGAGTGCTGACATGTATTTTGAACAGTCTTTCAGTTCTGTATAGTCTATGTAAGTTTGTGTTTCTGTTTTATTAATTTTCGTTCTAATAGCCTGTAGGCCTATCTGCGGCAGCGGTCCAGATTATGAGTTTCATGCATGCTGTGGTGATTTTTTCCCCAGAACAGGCATCTCGTCATCCTACACACACATAAGCGCGCACGCGCACGCACGCACGCACGCACGCACACGCACACACGCGCACACACGCGCACACACACACACACACACACACACACACACACACACACACACACACACACACACACACACCTCCTTCCCTCGTCTCGCAAGTTTACAGCCAAACTCTGGCTTTTGTCTTGTCGCCGTCCGGACATCGGCAACCCACAGGGAGTACGGTCAATATCGAGGCATGTGTGAGGCAAGGCGCTGGCAGACTGAGGAAACACGGCACTGTTGCCGGAGCTGGTAGTCACGGTGTTTTGTGATGTAATATGTAGGACACCACCTTCAAAGCCCCAGGCTACTGGTAACAAGTGCTGCTTAGTTGCAGAGGCAGCCAGTGAGTGAGCGTTCACTTTCACAAAGTGCCACCACGTTCTTCCTGTGAAATGGCGGTACCCAAGAACTCGTCAATACTACTGACCCCGAAACAAAGGTATAGACGTCGAAAAGAAATGGAAATCTCAGGTCACCATGAGAGCAGGGCATGAAGGGCTACGGAATTCGAGACTTTCAGTTTTACACGCTGATCGATGAGGATGAGGATGATGAAGATGGGATCGATAACTGAAGCAATACTTCTTGATCATATGAGATCATGGATTTGTCCATTGGCATGACCTTGCGCTTACGGTCACCGTAGCTTGCCTGCGTTGTGGTCATTACCGTGATTGTTCAAAATGTATATGTCATCCTGGCCACAAGTACGGGCCTGCTATATCTAACCACAGGATGCGTCCTACTTGGAATGAGCACAAAAATTTATTTACCAGTCGTCTTATCGCACGGGAAAAAAAGGGAAAAAAGAAAGAAAGAAAGAAAAAGAAAAGGAAAGAAGGTACGGAAAAAAAAAGGAGAAAGACGGTTTCTGGTTGTTTCAGCTTCATTCTATTTACTTATTACCTTAATCTTCAATAATGTAAACACAGATATCTCTGCAAGGAAGAGATCAAAAAGCAAGTTGTGATTGTTGTTGTTAACATTGTTGTAATCCTGCTGTCAGTTTTAATTGCCCAAGACACAAGTAGACGACAAAGAGAACCTTTAAACTTTGGCCGTTCATAGCTCGATAAATTGTGGAGCGTGTTCTAATTGGTAGACATTTTCTGTGTCAGTTTCGCAATGGCTCTCCAGCGACAATGGAAGTCTGTATCCATCAGAGATAGTTCGTGATCAGTTTGATCCGTGAAGTCTTGAGATGACCATTAGAGCGGCGTAGAGTGTGAGGAGGGCCAGCTCCGTTTGCTATCTCTGAATGGCTGTTGGCTTACCTTCTGCATAGTTAAGGACGCACATAGCCCTTGCCCACCAGTTCATGCATATCGTGCGGGGAATGCCCTTGCAGACGGAATCACGGTTTATCACATACATATTCGTATCATGTCATATCACATATCATATTGTGTCATGTCATGTCATGCCTTGTCATGCCTTGTCATGTCATGTCATGTCGTGTCATGCCTTGTCATGTCCTGTCACATCATGTCGTATCATATATCATATCATCTCTTGTGAGAGATGATATGATATGTCGTATATCATATCATGTATGTCATATCATATATCATATGCCATATCATATACTATATCTTGTCATCTCATGTCGTGCCATGTCATGTCATGTCATGTCATGTCCTATATCATATCATATCATCTATTATATCATGTATCATATATCAAGTCGCATCATATCATATTAATGATTCGGCTTATATGCTTTATCAGCCTTTTGCTTGAATATTCTGATTAACACGATGACTTATTATTGTCCATTTAAACACCCTTATCTTATTCCCTTTTGGTATTTTCCAGTTCAACAGAATTTACACGACAAGCATCATTAGGGTTATATTTACCAACATGGAAGACTTTGCAATTATCACTGTTAAAGTTTACCTGCCATCTCTCTTTCCATCTATTTTATCCATACTTTATCGAAGCAGAATTTGCTTTTCTTTGTTAGTTATTCCGCAGTATATTTTCTGTCATCAGCAAATGTGTTGGCAAAACATTGCAACTCATCGGGCATATCACTGATGAAATTAAGAAAAAGTATGGGCCTTAAGACACTGCCTTGAGGAACTCCACTGATCATCTTTGTTCTCCAGACTTTTCGCCCCCTGTATTAACATAATTATGCTAGCTTCTGTTGGGTAAAAAGTCCTCAGTCCAGTTTTAGGCACGCCGCCCTTAATTCCATAACCTTTCACGTTTGTGAATTAGTCTCTTGTATAGGGCTTTATCAAGGGCATTTTGGAGGTCAAGGTAAACTATGTCTGTTATTGCTGATTATTTTCATCCAGTCCTGAATGGCACTCAGTAGCTGTGTAACACAAGACCTACATGAGGTGAATCATCCTGATGATTAGAGAACAGATTATTTTCAATTATGTTAATTTCATTAAATCCCTGATAATACTTTACCATTTTTTTCAGATCACAGATGTAATACTAACAGACCTGTAATTACCTGGTTCATTCTGCTATTCTTTTTTTTTTTCTTTTCTTTTCCTTAAAAAAAAAAAAGGTTTGAACTATGTTGGTTTTCATCAGTCTAGTATGGTAACTTCTTTAAACTGTCATTGAACAAGATTTTTTGTTGTTGTTTTTTTTCATCAGTCTAGTATGGTAACTTCTTTAAACTGTCATTGAACAAGATTTTTTTGTTGTTTTTTTTTTGTTAGAAAAAGAGAGTACATCATTTGCTTCCTTAAACAATCTGGTGTGCAGTCCGTCAGGACCTGGTGATTTTGAACCATTTAAGCCTGCAAGTTTATCCTTAATTTGCTTTTCTAATACTGCTATTTCAGATGAGGTTCTGTTTGTTCATTTTTGGAAGCTGAGAATATTGGCAAGATCTTCACCCGTGAATACGCTGCTTTTATTTTTTTTTTTTTTGGTGGTCATCAACGTCCCATCGGATTTAATATACTATATAATATACACACATTTACCAACATGGTAATAAGGGAGACTACTATACTATATCATAATATACTATATAATGACAGCTATGGTTTAGTTTTGGATGCCACATAAAACTTTTTGTCCAGTTTAAATGTTTTCGTTGAACTGTATTTTGTGTTATTTTATAAATTTTTGCACATCCCTTTTGTCTTAACTTCGGACCTGACCATACGCATTGTAGGTATCCTTGGTCCTGAATTTCTTGGGAGTTTCAAACGTCTTGCATTTAAGATGGATTTTATCAAGTAAAGTTTGGGGAAAGCACTTCTTCTGGAGTAGCCCCTTAGAGTAAAATATCAGAAAGGGAGATACTTTTCTTTACACTCATTATTTTTTCACACAGACTTCAGCATTGGTGTACATCTAGTTTCTCTATCAACACGTCTTTCCAGGCGACACCATTCAGGAATTGTCTTGCGCGATTGTAGTCTCCCTTATTCCACAAGTACGCTTGACTCAGCCTCGTTGTTTATCTTGAACTTGGCCTGAGAAAACAGTATGTCAAAACACAATATGACATTTTGACTTCAGCACTGGAGTAACGTAAAGAAGATGCTCTCTCTCTCTCTCTCTCTCTCTCTTTCTCTCTCTCTCTCTCTCTCCTCGATTCTCTCTCTCTCTCTCTCTCTCTCTCTCTTCTCAAAACACAATATGACATGATGACTTCACCACTGGAATAACGTAAACAAGATTCTCTCTCTCTCTCTCTCTCTCTCTCTCTCTCTCTCTCTCTCTCTCAAAACACAATATGATGGCTTCACCACTGGAATAACGTAAACAAGATTCTCTCTCTCTCTCTCTCTCTCTCTCTCTCTCTCTCTCTCTCTCTCTCAAAACACAATATGACATGATGACTTCACCACTGGAATAACGTAAACAAGATTCTCTCTCTCTCTCTTCTCTCTCTCTCTCTCTCTCTCTTCTCTCTCTCTCTCTCTCTCTCCTCAAGCATCAGATCGAGAATATTTGCTCTCTGCAGCCCTCTGAGATGGGTTGGTTCTGTCACTGATTGAAAATGAAATAGATCCAGAGTTCTTTCTAGAAACAAATGAAAGGTGATCACTTTGTCTGCTGCATATTTAGTTATCCCAGTCTATTTAAGGTTGATGAAAATCGTCCACAATAATAATAGGGTCTTTTTGTGATACAGAATCGGACATTTTATCAATCAGATGACGAAAAGTTGAATTTTGACTATTCAGATAGTTTGGGGATCTCTATGATACAGTGATAAGAATTTTACCTAAGTTCCTAGAACCTCAAACAAACCTGAAAGTAAAAAAAAAAACCCAGATCAGGTGTACTTAAAATATCTAAAGAGATGTTTTACAAAGACTGCTGCACTCCTCCCATGAGAATCACATAGGAGATGTAGTTTTCCACCGATGAGACCCACTCATCTTTTGGTGCTTCTAGTAGTGTCTTGTTTAAGAGAACAATACCAGGATCAATTTCAATAATTCAGGCTTCTAGTTAAGCCATTTTGTTCTTCAGCTGGCCAACATTGGCATACATGCATTTGAGACCTTTGTGGTTTTCATGACTATTGAAATCATTAGTCGAAAATGTACATGAAGAAAACATATTTATAGTGTGTACTTTTTTTTCTTCTTTTTTCTCTAGAGCCGTTTGAGTGTCAACCACTGGCAAGAGTCGACTGACAGCTCGCCACTGTACTTGGCTTCACGGCTCAGAGACAGCCTCACAACAACTTTGTCCTGGAAGTAACCACACTGTCCCGGTTCTCTCATGAAAGAACGTTTTCCTTTTATTTCTAATCTTCTTCTCTTTCTTTCATGGTTTTCTCTGAAGGAAGTCCCTTCTTGCTGGTCTTGTTCGTGTCATTTAAGACGTTAGCTTTTCTGAGAATTTATTTTTTTCGTTATTAAGTTATTTAAAGTTATTCTGGTTGTCTTGACCGTTTTTTTTAATACAGTGCTTTACTCTAAAGTGAATACACTTGACAGGCATGTATAACCTCTGTCCGGAGAAATCCTTGTCAATATTGTCCTGATGTCCCGAACATGCTTGGTCGATAGAAATAGAGAACGTTGCAGCTTCTGTGTAACCCATCAGATGAAATTACTGTTTTGGAACAACAAGAATGGCTGAACCTAATTCTTTAAATATCCTTTTTGATCTTTCACCCTTACGGGCAACATTCATTTTTTTGTTTGTTTTTTTGTTTTTTTGTTTTGATATCGATGATTTAGTCGATTTAAAAAAAAGGCTGAATTGGACAGACATATATTGTTTAAAACTTCGTCTTTCGGTTTTGATCTCTGTTTTATTTTCGAATATAAGTACCACGTCGAGGTTCGTGATGTGTAGCCTCACACACACCTGTGGTGTTACAAGGGGCTGGCAGCATGAACTTCACCCTAACTGTGCTCCAGCTTATGTATTCCTTGATTTCGTCAGAGGGCTGGCCTAGTTGTTAGGACAGAACGCAGTTTCTTTGATTCAAGTCTGTGGTTCGATCCCTGGTTGAGGCAGCTAAGGGAGAGAACTCTTAACAGTCCACATCTCCAGTTTCTACCAAGGGTCTCTCTCTCTCTCTCTCTCTGTCTCTCTCTCTCTTCGGATGAGGCTTTAAATCAAGGTCCCGTGTGTGAAGGCATGCAAAGCAACAACAAAACGTGCATGCGCGTTAAATCCTGTTACAGTCTTCGAAGTCAGTGTGCAGTCGTGTTCGGTTGGGGTGGATGATACACGAAAACAAAATAAAGCACACACAACAATATAAGGAGTGGTGTCGTTTTTTTATGTTCCTGTGGACAGAATAAAAATTATGACCACATTCGCAGTGGGGTTAAGGCGGTCACATACGCATAAACTTCGCAACGGCGCACTTAGGAGATCTAGCCGAGGAACAGTTAGGAGACGAATAAGTTCACACACGTCAAAAATTAAGATCCACATTATACGCTGCAATGCTGTGCAACGTGGTGATGTGGGTGTGGTGGTAAAATGATAAGTCTGTGTATCGTGCAGTCCAGAAATTCCAATGCCATTAAACTGATGTGTCTGAAACGATTAACATAAGATGGGTCTCTCTCTCTCTCTCACTGTATCACTCGTTCTCTTTTTCATTTCTGTAGGAGTGGGATTCCATTTTATAAACGTTTTACTGTGCAAATATGTTTGTGTATGTACATGGTCCGTTTAAATTAAAAATACACATATGGCCTTCTCCTCGCACACGCAACTCAAAATTTATTTTCAAAGACAAAAGAACATATGTTATGGCACATTTCTCCGTTATTCCATGCACAATTAAAAGGCCCAGGAGGGATTTTTAAAGGACGGGAGAGCAGTAGGTTAATGCAGAGCACTCAGGCTGCTATGTTACAGGTGTTATTTCCCCATGACACTTATCCTGTTGTCTCATTTTCCAATCCCGCTGTCAACGTTGATCTCCCCTTTTTTCCGTGTTGCTCCCTTCGTGGAGACAACAGTTCTGCCCTGTTAAGGCAAAACCAAGCAAGTCCATAAAATCTACTTTCGAGAAAAACGCATTTTTGTGTTTTAATTGAATTCTCAAACAGTGTCAATAGTTTTTCTGTTTTTATTTCTGGATTATATTCAGGACAGAGACGAATTGTTTGTCCATTCAGGGTTTTTCGATAGCTTCTTCATTTTCTTTTATATTTCAATTTTTATGGACGTACTTTTCTCTGCCTAAACATTCTAATAAAACAGGCTTGTTAAATGTTTTGCCAAAAGCGAGTATGTGTACATACACACGGCCAAGAGGACAAGTTACATCACAAACAACGCATTAAACATTATCAACATTACTATAAACACTATCAACATTACTATATTACAAGTATTAAACCAGAACTAACTCTGATGTGTCTGAATCACCCATGTTTACTCGCCGCACGACTCCCCAACAATCAAAGTAACAAGTATTCTGATTGGTTTGCAACTAGATCCTATTCTCTCACTGGCTAAAGGACATGCTCTCTTTTGCCATCAAATTGTGATCGACGTAGCATGTAGAGGGTATTTATAGTAACATCAAGGGAATCTGGAGTTGTAGGACTTACTTCATTCTGTCAAAACATTCTGGTACTTAAAGGAAATTTAACATGGACATACTTGCTTAAATCTCGAAAACTAAAGGCCGTTCAGCCTAAAAAATAACACAGAAGATGCGCACCTAAATGGTGACTGTGATTCACAAATAACCTCATTTTTGACAAAAATGGACTTACTTGACTTTGCCTTAACAGGGCAGAGTTATACTGTGATTTACCCAATGGCTTCCTATTTCTATCCAAAAGAAAAGTATAAGAGATGAAAGGCACAACAACATTAACAAACACACACACACTCACACACACACACACACACACACACACACACACCCCTCACGCCCGCGCGCGCGCACGCACGCATGCACGCACGCACGCACGCACACACACACACTCCTGCCTGGTTCTCTACATTATCTTTCCCGCCGGTCTCTTTGTCAGACATAATTATTGTGAACAGTCAGTCTCCTGGCGTTAAATTGTTTTGTACCCGTTACTGACGATAACTCGCGTTGGCGGCACACCACACACGTCCAGTTCAGCGAAAGACAAAAATGATTAGATGCGGCGTTTGGGGAGGGTGAGGGGTGAGGGTGGGGATGAAAGAACAGGGAGCAGGGGATGGGAGGCGGATTGAGAAAGCGGATGACGGATACACACACCAGAGGCAAGTTTATGAGTCCACCCCCCTCCCCCTCCTCCCTCCCACACACATACACGCGCGCGCGCGCGCGCGCGCACACACACACACACACACACACACACACACACACACACACACACACATGCACGCACGCACGCACGCACGCACACACACACACACACACACACACACACACACACCACACACACACCTGCCTGGTTCTCAACATTATCTTTCCCGCCGGTCTCTTTGTCAGACATTATTGTAAACAGTCTCCTGGCGTTTGGTTTGTTTCAACGTTTGATTAGTGTGCTGCTGGTCTTTTTCTTGAATGTATGATGTATGTGCATGTATTCTCTCTCTCTCTCTCTCTCTCTCTCTTTCTCTCGCGCGCTCTCTCTCTCTGTCCTCTCTCTCTCTGTATGTGTGTGTGTGTGTGTGTGTGTGTGTGTGTGTGTGTGTGTGTGAGAGAGAGAGAGAGAGAGAGAGAGAGAGAGAGAGAGAGGAGAGAGAGTACTTAGAATATCCAGATTACCTTTAATGAAGAGCAGGTGCTGGGGGGAGTGTTTGCTTGTTTGTTTGTTGGCTTATATTTCAATGTTATTCTCTTATTCTCAAATAGACCTTTCCAGAAAATCTTGGACAAACTAAGAGCTGTTTATGATCTCAAAACACAAGATCATGTCCTCCAAGCATATGCGAGCTCCTTTTCACTGCCATTTCTTTGGCTGGCATTGTCGGCCCTTTATTGGAACCATTGCCTAAACGAAGAGAACCCGTTTGACGGGAAATAGAGAATAAGGTGACGCAGTGAACTAAAAGATGACTTTGCTTGATGGTTTTCGATGACCCTCGACCCCGTTAAGTTTTCGCAACCGATTAAGACTATCCAAAAAAAAAAAAAAAAAAGAAAAGAAAAGAAAAACGTTCCCTAAATTTTACGGCGAGTTGTGAAATTCCATGCGGTATCTAAAAACAGTTGCCCCCCCCCCCCCCCCCCCCCCCCCCCCCCCCCCCCCCCCCCCTGTGATAGTATTTCCGAAAGTGTTCTACTGCCTTAAGATCTTTGAGTCGGCTGCTAACATTTTCGCTCCCAAACAGAAGAGATGATGATGTGTTTTGGGTTTTCCATAGTATGCAAATAGATCTCTCGAAATAATCTCTATCATAAAACAAGTCAGGTCAAACTCCATGAACAGAGACAGATGAACAAACACAACAACAAGACATTTTGAATGCATGATTTAAAAATGGTATTGTGAAAGAGTGAATAAGTATGCAAAAAACGTGATGTAAGGAGTTGCTGTCACCCATGTTGTGTCGTGTCAGTCCTCCAAAAGGAACGGATGAAGACACAACAATACAAGGAAAACAAATTTAAAAACAACAATATGAATTAAGATGCGATGCCTATATGACTCACATGTCATGAATGCACGCCACAAGAGAAAAGGCAAAGGGCATGTGGACAAATGGGAAAAGAGATAGGCATTTTGATTCAGTTCAACACACAGAGAGAGACAGAGAAGAAGAAGAGAGAGAGAGGAGAGAGAGAAAAGAGAGAGAAAAGAAGAGAGAGAGAAAAGAAGGAGGAAAGGAGGAGGAGGGGGGAGAAGAAGAAGAAGAAGATAACTAAATGGCCTACTGACAGACGAACCTACGATGCAACA
>CM031597.1:84290938-84315938 GCA_018398815.1 Conus ventricosus
CCCTATACATTTTTGTACGGATATGTGTAAACAAAAGAAGAAGAAGCGAATCTTTGATTTTTTAAATACTTTCTTGAACATTATGAAATTGGCCGTTTTTCGATACTTTTGTACATTTTTTCCTGAAATAAGGCAAGGATCTCAATGGGGAAAAAATTACTTCTTAGACTTTCTGATATCGACGAATCTGTAACTGTAGGTGGAGATCCCGATTACCACCTAGGACCAATGGGTGAAGAACTGTTCGACATTGTGGAGGTCTGCGCTCCCCTGAGTGTTCTTTAGTTATTAATAAATCTGTCGGCAAAGCTCGATCGTTTCGGGCATTTTACAAAACTACAGAGCAGGGGGAGGAGAGGAGAACGGGTGGGGCTAATGGAAATAAAAGTGTGTGATAAAAGTAGGAGCGACTACCGGGAAAAAAGGAATGACACGATTTGAAAGAGCATAACCAACACTCCAGGCCACTGAGTTTGGAATTATGCAAACTGTGCAAAAGTACTACACGCAGAAAAGTAATGTCAGCGGCCATACTCCACCTTGCCGTGTGCTGGCAGAGCAGATAGAGTTCGGCCTACCTACCCGCTCGCCCGGCAGTCACGTCACAGGTTTTCCGACTTAGTATCTCATTTCACGGTTTGGTTTATGTATGTGCAGTTAAGAAGAAACTACTGTCGTCCACGATTTCTGTCAATCATTCACTAAACTGTCAAAAGCAGTGGAAGAGAAATGTGTGGAAAGCCATATCAAGACTTACAGTTTCTGGCTTTGTCGCTTATGGCCCAGCCTTCCACCATGGGTGTCATTTATCAGCGCGCTGGAAAGAATGTCACAGAGTTCTGTAATGAAAAAAAGAAGAACAGAAAATTGTACCCATTTCTAAAACAGCAGCTTAAATGATCAATATCTGATGGCGGATGAGAGTGAATAGCGAGTGCTTCCAACATCTGCTTGACTGATCACAATTTTGGAAAGAAAGAAAAAGCGCAAAATCAGCCCAAAACACTTGTCAATACAAAACAAAAAATACAGATATATTGGCTGGTGATTCTACAAAATAAACAGTATCCATTCCACTGTGTAAAAATATATCATTTCCTAGTCTCCAGATTACAACGGTAAAACCTGCATGTTATAAATCATAACAGCAAAAACAAGACGTGACAGGAAATTTGCCTCTTTCGACTCATGTATTATACAGTACAGGAATTTTGGAAGGGAGGACGAGAGACAAATGGTGGGTGGGGCAAAATCATTTGAAAGTTTAGATAATCTATCCACTGTGGACCAGAAAGGTGTTGTTGAATGTTGTTATCGTGTAGACATGAACATTTGTTGTCTCAATCATAAAATATAATTGGAAATAGTTTGATATTATGTTATTCATCATCAACCGTTCTTGTAATCGCCACTCGGGGTAGGGAAAGCAACTCTTTTTTTTGTCTGAAAGGTGACGCGCTCTTGGTCACCGCATGTCCAAACGACTGATGTAGACTGATGCAAAAGGGAGCTGTTAAGTGCCAAACTTGTGTTTCAAATGTTCACCACACTTATTTTGTCGCCAACATAATAGGTTTTATTCATTAAGTTATTTTTTTTTTAATTACACGTCATCACACAATACGACACGTTATTTGAATTCGACCTCGTATCCGTTTCTGGTCTCCTGACGTTTACAACTCAGATTGTTTTATTTTAACAACGTTAGCAAGTTTGCAACGTGTTAAAAGTAGGGCTGTATAATTTGCTGATTTCACGCGGCCTCGTTTACTTGATTCGGCATCGTGATAAACACGCCAAGTCTCACTGGCTGTTGGCTATCTGGCAAAATTGATTTACATGTGGCATATCTCAGTTCCATATCTACCCTCCCTCTTGTTTAAAATAACATTAAACATGACCTTGGCGGGGTGGAATTCCATGTCTGCTGCAATGTCAGCATAAACATAATGATTATTAGCGCTGCCAATAAACTATCATTGCAACAAATAAGTGTCTGGGAAAAGTGTCAGTTTTGTTACATCGAACAAATTGCTGAGGAGGATTAGAAAAGATTTTTTTATCTTTCCTGTTTGTGTCTGAGAAGGTGTCAGTTTTGTTACATTGAACAGACAGCTGAAACATATCATAAAAGATGTATGGTCTGTAACGTTCGGTTATATCTTAATGTATGGAATAATTGAAAAGGTATTGTCAATATCGTTAATCATGCCAAGTTTGGTTTTGCTAGCACTTAAAACTGCCGAGGATAAGCCAAGTTTTCAACACACACACACACACACACACACACACACACACACACACACACAAACACAGCTACACATGTGGAAAACTGCCAGAGTCAGAAAAGGTATGAACTTTCTGGTACAAATGCAGATGAATCGGTCATGAAAGACAGAAGAACAAACGACAGTAAAGGAAGATTGAAGTCAAAGAGAGTTACCGAAAAAAGGTAATATCTACCATTGAATTTACAGAAGATAGGATTTTCATTCGTACGGAAAAGCTCCCTGTAGAGCTTGAAATCAATCAGCAAACAAAACACAGGAAGATATGATAAACAATCCACAAATCTTTTATTAAAAGATAGTCAGTGTAGAAGCTAGGAGCCCTTGTTTTGAAAGAAATGCAGGTTATTCATTTTCTGTATGAATGCCCTCACATTCCAGAGAGAAAAAATAGGCCTACCCTTTAATATAACCTCGAAGTAACTGTATGGAGGTTGAGAAAATTTGTAAATTCCACACGTACACACTACACTCAAACACGCACACATACACACACACACAAGCCAAAAACTGGCGGCGCAAAACATTAAACACACTAAGAAGTGAGATATGCTGGTAAAAATCCGAAGTCGCACAATTTTGTCTCCGTCTATCGGATTTTCAGCTGTGACTTATGCACTCGTCTTTCAATGTGACGATGACCTGAGAACCCGCGCAAGTAACGCACCTATTTCACGTATAAAGATCAACAACTACGTTAAAAAGAAAACAGCTGACTTGGCAAAATTTTGCCAACCTTCCTCCCATCCTCACCCTCTTCCAAACATTTAATATTGTTGCACAAGAACTGATAAAGACTATATGAAATTTTGGCTGATTTGCGCAGCACCTTCCTCGGGACAGTGGCCTTGGATTAACGCTGTCCCTTATGATACAACAAAATTACAAAATAAATAAAACACTCTCTAACTTTCGTAAAAGATTTTTTTTTCTCCCAACGCTGCCATGCTTGTGTGAATTTAAAACAGGAAACATTCATCATCATGAATCCATCAGACAACACGTCTTCGAGTGATGTCGTGAATTTGGAAGCAGTGATGAGAGAGCGGAACTCTTTTCACTGCTGTCCAGTATCAGCTGTACTTGAAGGAGTTGAAACCATTTTAGAACGCAAATGACGACATCTATCCTGATATCTATGGTTAACTATACATTCAGTTGTCGATCACTGAAACAGATCGAAATCGTTAACTATACATTCAGTTGTCGATCACTGAAACAGATCGAAATCGTTCTATCAATTTACATGACCTTTTGCGAGTTCCTGGGGGCACGTCTAAAACAAAACACGGTAAAGTCAATGTTTGTTTTTTGTTTGTTTGTTTTTTGTTTGTTTGTTTTTTGTTTTTGTTTTGTAATGTGTACAGTGCTTGTAAACCAAAGACGCGACGGCGTTTCAGTTTTGCCAGAATACTAAATCTTTTTTTTCCCCTTTAATCTTGGAAACATGTTATGCCTTTCTGTTGCTATGCAATACATCTTTCGGATAGAATATTACTGTTTTCTCTATATTCGGGAAAACCCAACAATTTGTACTGAAAATGGAGAAAACATATTCTAACTGAAATCAAAGTTTGTACATTTCAGTGACAGACAAATTTGCTGGTCACCTCAGTGATTATAAAACAGCGCCCTTGCAAATGAGATTGTAACCCATATTTACTCATTTCTCTGTTGACATGCATGAGAAATGTACATTGTCTTCCAATGTCGCGAGGGTATTCTGTTGCAAACTTCGACCGACCTTGACTTAATCCTTGTAACTTACCTTCCGTCATGTTAGACTTCTTTTTATTTTATTTTAGAACAAACAAATGTTAAAAAAACAAAACAAACAAACAACCAAACAGCAAAAGCGCACAACAGATAACGAAATGCAAAGAACAAATAACCGTACCAAAACCAAGCAGGTAAATGCAGATGTCACTGTAAAATCTGTAAACAGATTACACTTGCATACACGCACACCCACACAAAAAAACAAAATGATATATGTTTTGTTTTTTTTTAAAGGAAGAAAAGCATGATTATGCTAGTAGCCATATAAAATGCGTCTCAGCGTTTCCCTCATGAACAAGTCCAAAGTCGAGTGTCGGACCGTCTCAGGCACGGCGGAGGCAGCAGCCGCAGCAGCGCTAGCAGCGGCCAGTTCCGCGGCGGCCACGGCGGCGGCCTCTCTCTGCAGCCGCTCCTGCCAACGAGCCTTCTCCAGCAGCTCCTGCTGCTTGTTGCTGGACACCGTGGCCTCCACGCCCTGCACCCTGCCCGTCTCCTTGACCAGCTTGGACTTGGCCGGCAGGTTGAACGAGCCGTACGGGTTCAGCACAGGCACCACTCGCGGTCGGCCCAGGCTGCGGCGGCCCGAGGGGTTCAGCTGCAAGGGGGTGACGGCAGGCCACCTGTGGGACGACGACCCTGGCACGTGCATGTCGGGGAGGCCCGCCATTGGAGAGGCCAGGCGGAACGGGGGGTTGGAGGTGGGCTGTTTCCTGTTGAGAAGACTCAGCTCCAGACTGGTCCGTCCTTCCGTCGGTACGCGGACTTTGACCACGCTCGCGTCTGGAAAGGAGCAGGTGTGTGGAGTAAAGCGCCATTGTTGGCATATTCAGGCAGGCAGGCAGGCAACACACACACACACACACGCACGCACGCACGCACGCACGCACGCACGCACCACACACACACACACACACACACACACACACACACACACACACACACACACACACACACACACTCTCCATCGCACAAGAAGTGTGTGTGTGTGTGTGTGTGTGTGTGTGTGTGTGTGTGTGTGGTGTGTGTGTGTGTGTAGATAAATGGATAGATACAGATAGATATAGTTCAATATATATACTTGACAGGTATTCCCACGTGTGCATAACACCCGTTGACATGACCCCTTCATGGACCTACAACGGAGTCAAACAAATCAGGCTTCTTGTGTACGTGGATTTCAAACTATGCTTAGCCACTGCTTACGTCACAAAGAACAGCTAACAAGGCTTCCAAAGGTCATCTCTTCCATGATTCGTCGCAAAGTAAAATACATCGGTAAATATCTAAGTGCATACAAAAGCTGAATAGCCGCAAGTTTTGGTGAAGTGCGGGTGTATAAATTCAAACAATCCACTGCACTCATCCATTGTGTTGCATTTCATCATAATTATAGTAGGCCTACTGGATTGTATAATGTCGTAGTCACAACTCGCATGGTTTCTCTGTATATATATCGGGCTACTTACCTGTTTGTGTGTGTGTGTGTGTGTGTGTGTGTGTGTGTGTGTGTGTTCTTCAAATTTTTATGACTTCAACACGGTGATAGCCCTGATATGGCCCTTTGCGGTTGGCTGGGCTGTAAGCAACATTACCAGACCTCTCCTCCGTGTGAGACGCTATAAACGCTAAAGCGCTAAAATCATTCCAAGGGAAGTTGTCTAATACGATTTTCAATAGGACACTGTTCAAAATCCCACAAGATAACTTCCCTTCGAAAGACGGCTACTTTACGTCAAATATTGGGATCGGTTTTTCGTTTAAACAATAAACGGATCCCGTCTGCGTGTTTATCTCCCATTTCAATATAACATTGTGGTGTTTTCTACTGAAATTCCTTGATCCTTGACGAAAAGTAAACGCACCAGAGATAAATCATATTTTAAAGATAAGTGAGAACAGTAGAGCTTGCTGCGTACAGTGATTCCGGCGTGTTATAACGGAGCCACCCTTCTGCTTCCGCCCACATGCTGGCCTATCATCATGTCTACAGGTCAACGTTGATTTTCTTCTTTCAACAGAATTTTGACAAGAACAAGCCCCTCGTCGTTGCCGTGGGTTCTTTTACGTCCGCAAACTTCATCCCGCATAAGTCACCTCGGTTTACCGACATCCGAAAGACAACTCAGATCACTACTCTCGCTCTGGTGGAAATGGGGCAGAGGAAAAGTCAATGAGGGGTGGGGGTGGGGGGGGGGGGAGTGGGGGGGGGGGGGGGGCTGCATTTAAATGATTATGGGCCTGGGATTTTCTCGCTCAGTATATCAACAGAACAAATGATATCACCGTGCAAATTTTGGGTTTTCAATCCATGTAATGTACGTAGCACCCAAATAAAAAGAATAAAATCATTATAATTAAAGGAAAAAAAAAGAAAGAAAAAGGACCAATTCCAGTATTGACATTGACCTTTCTTTGAGGTCGCACTGGAGAAACGTTAATGGAGTCTAAAATAAAAAAGAAAATGTTAAAAAACTAGTGATGGGTCTCACTGAAATCCAGTCACAAATGCGGAAAATGGTTAGTCTCAAAGTCAATGGTACACATATGTTACAAGAAAACTTTATTTTATTTCCCTTTCTCTAAATTCTATGGGAGAACGGGAAACCGCAACATCGACTGAAGCACAAACCCCTGAACTTGCTTAAACGAACAAAAACAAGTGCACAAAATTCCAGACGACATGCTGCTTCATTTTTCTCTCTCTCTTTAAAAATAATTTTTGTTGCTTTTTTGCAGGTACACAATTCACGCAAACACAGACAAACACAGACATACACACAGATAAACACAGAGACTCTCTCTCTTTTTCTCTCTCTCTTCAAGCGCACCGTATACACACTAGTTTGACGTCTTTGTGACTTTTTTTTTGCGATTTATTCAAAACAAAAACAACAACAACAACAACAAAAGGGAACTTGGGTGAACGCAGATCTCTGCCACAGTTGAACGATTCCTTGATCCGCCTTTTCATGCAAATCCTTTGGAAAAAAAAAGGTGTGTGTGTGTGTGTGTGGGGGGGGGGGGGGGGGGGGGGGGGGGGGGGTAGGGGCTTGGGCCACATTCCATCTTTAAATCAAGTTTTGCTAAAATCGGTTCGGTAGTCGTTACGCAATATTGCTGGATGTATTCTATTCTGGTTCCATCGAAATTTTACAAACTTGTTCGTTGGCCATATTCCATTTTCTCACCAAGTTTTTCTTGTTGACATCCAGCCAATCCAGCAACCACATAATCAACAGATGCGGGTGAAAGCGTAACATTTTAGGCGCACGTAGCATTGAAAAACAAACAAACAAACAAGCAACAAACAGGGTTCACGAGGAGGAAGAAGAAAAGGGGTAAACGACAAGCAGTATCCATCTTCACCTTGTCTCGCCTCCTCCCGTCGCCCTCACACATCCCATAGGTCATATGTGTGCTACCTGGGACAAGACGACAGCAGCGTGAGAGACTCAAACAAAATCCCCCCCCCCCCCCCCCCATCCACCATGACCTCACCTGTCCTCCCCTACAGACAACAATTGCTCCATTGTGGTGGAAGAAGTTTCCTGCATGCTAATTTATGAGAGCTCGACGACTGGTTTGAAACAAACGAACTGAACTGTAAGTAGGCAAGGTGGTATACACACACACACACACACACACACACACACACACACACACACACACACAAGCACGCACACACACACACACACACACACACACACACACACACACACACACACACACACACACACACAAGCACGCACGCACGCTCGCTCGCTCGCTCGCTCGCATGCACTCACACACATACACATACCGCACATACACACACTAGCATTTACACATGCGCACATATATACGGTCAGTGAGAGAGAGAGAGAGAGAGAGAGAGAGAGAGAGAGAGAGAGAGAGAGAGAGGAGGGGAGGGGGAGACAGACACACAGACAAAGAGAGCGGGAATCAATTCCACAAATTTCAGCCAACGGGAGATATTCTGCCAAATAATTTGTTATGCAGGAAGCCTGTCTCTCTGTCCTGGGTGCTGTGTGTCCCAAGTCTGACGTGTCCCAGTTCCTGTGTCCCGTATCTTGTGCGTCCCAGGCCATGTATTCTCAAAATCAAGTCTGACTCAGTCGAGGTGGTGCGTGTCCCAGTGTAAACGTATGTCTGGCTCTAAGTGTCCTGGCTCCGGTGTAGGTGGACTCAGTGTCCTGAGTATGATGATCACCAGAATCAAAATGTCTAAGATCCATGAATCCTTGACCGAAAATGTCACCGGCTATGTTCAAGATCCGACGAACTCAAGATCCAGACTGTCCAGGTCCGATGAATCCTACGCTCAAAGTGTCTCAGATGTTATATATCCCCGGCTCAAGATGTTGCCAGTTAGGATGAATCCCGAGTTGTATGCGTGCTATGTGCAACAGAGCTGCTTTAATGGTTTCTTGCTACGAGTCACGCGACGCTATGGAGAGTTCGTTCACAGAACACTGGCCCCATTGTCAAGGACAATTTTCGCACTTCATTCGTTTCGTCTGAACATGCAGGACAAAGCAGACTGTGGTCATAGCCCACGCGGAACATTGCGGATATGTCACACACGCAGAAGTGACTTACTGTGATGTTTTCACCACGTGCTCTAAATCAACGTTGTGTGACGACAGTCTCTGGGGAACCTGGCGGTGGACGCATGCAGGATTCAAAGTCCTCGGAGACGATCCTTCTTTTGCCAACGGAAATATACCCAGGCTTTCCATTTACACAGCCCATCACACCGAGTTAGCAGCAGCTCTGACTCTTTTATTGCGTTGCCATCCATATAAGATGTCAAGCTTTTCTCGTCATGAATTACTATGCGCATACCTCGTGCATGAGTGAAACAAATGTGAACCTTATTAATCGAACAAAGCGGGAGTTTCCCCGAGTGGCTCAAATTTTTCTGCATAAAACGTTCCGCAAGCCCCCTACAGGCAAACAAATAACAAGTGATGTATTCCAAATGATAGTTATGTTACGATGTTCTTATACAACCAAGACAGAAAAGTCACCATTATCACGGGCATGAATGAATGAATGAATGGCTTAGTCGATTAACTAATTAATTCCATTCATCAATTACATTACTTATTTACTCAATTGTTCATTTAAGCCTTTAAAACAAAAAGTAAGAGAAAGAAAAACAAACTATGCGCTTACGATAAAACACGGTCAGTAGGTCTGTTGGTGTGTTAAAAAAAAAAGAAGGCTACGCAACTTCAAAATAGGTTAAAAAAGCAATGGAGTAAGCTCACGTCAGCCTTAATACTCGCGATCAGCTATAAGCTTGAGATCTGAATGAATATTTATAACAAAAAGAAATATGGATTCGTTGTGGATACACACGGTCTTGTCAGTCATAAAATAATGTTTTATGGAATCAAGATTTACAGAAGCGCGCGCGCACAGAGAGAGAGAGAGAGAGAGAGAGAGAGAGAGAGAGAGAGAGAGAGAGAGAGAGAGAGAATCTTTATTTCCGAGGATTAAAGATAAGCAAATGCATGCTTTTTTCGTCCGGCCCTTGCCCTGGTGAGGAACAAAGCATGACTGGCGACTAACTAAGCAAGACCAACAACTAAGACACGAGTAGTAACAAACATTCTCATCTGTAGGAAATGCATAGGAATGAAGATGAGTGTTTCTCCATCAGTAATGACGCACAGATGATTCACACACACACACACACACACACACACACACACACACACACACACACACACACACAGAGTGAGAGACAACAAACAAGAATAAATGAATTGATTAGAGAAAGAGATAAAGAGACAGAGAGAGAGAGAGAGAGAGAGAGAGAGAGAGAGAGAGAGAGAGAAAATGGGGAAAGGGGAAAACATCAGACACTTTAATGTCTTTAGCTTTCAGGTCTTCATGTCAAAAGTAATGCATCGTTTACATTTATGTAAAAACAAACAAACAAATAAACAACAACAACAAAACGAAAAAAGAAGATAATAACCCTTTAAGAAACAGAACATAAGTGAACAAACAACAAACTATAAACAAACAACAAGAGACAGCAACAGACAACATAAGAGTCGTGATTTTCACACTTGCACAATTTACACGGAGAGAAGAGAGAGAGAGAGAGAGAGAGAGAGAGAGAGAGAGAGGGAGAGAAAGAAAGAAAGAAAGAGAGAGAGAGAGAGAGAGAGAGAGAGAGAGAGAGAGAGAGAGAGAGAGAGAGAGAGAGAGAGAGAGCAAGCATAGAAAATGATGCTAGACAAGGGCTATTCTGACCGTTAGCAGACAAACTTCCGAGTGTAGCCCTGTAGTGGACCCCGGATAGTGAAAGAGCGGGGGAATTAAACAAGGCAAACACAGTGCGAAAGAAGTAACAAATAACTGAATGAAGACATAATTATGAAGACGTAGTACACTGAACGAAGAAGTGAAGGAAGAAGAAGGAAAATCGGAACGGAATACTGGGCAAAGCACTGGAGGAAGAACCAGCGAGGCGTGATACAGAAGAGGACTACGAAGTGAAGGAAGATCCAGGGAGACGTGGCACTGAGCAAAAAGAGCTGAAGGAAGACTGAGAAGGACATGGTACACAACACTAGACAAAGAACTGAAGGAAGATCAAGGGAGACGTAATACAGAATAAAGAACAAAGAACTGAAGAAGATTCAGGGAGATAGGGTACGTACTGAACAGTGGACAAAGAACTGAAGAAGATTCAGGGAGATAGGGTACTGAACAGTGGACAAAGAACTGAAGAAAGACCAGGGAGATAGGGTACTGAACAGTGGACAAAGAACTGAAGAAAGACCCAAGGAGACACAATACAGAACAGAGACAGAGAACTGAATGAAGGACCAGAGAGACACAATACAGAACAGTGACAGAGAACTGAATGAAGGACCAGAGAGACACAATACAGAACAGAGACAGAGAACTGAATGAAAGACCAGGGAGACACAATAGAGAACAGAGACAGAGAACTGAATGAAGGACCAGGGAGACACAATACAGAACAGAGACAGAGAACTGAATGAAGGACCAGGGAGACACAATACAGAGACAGAGAACTGAATGAAGGACCAGAAAGACACAATACAGAACAGAGACAGAGAACTGAATGAAGGACCAGGGAGACACAATACAGAACAGAGACAGAGAAGTGAATGAAGGACCAGGAGACACAATACAGAACAGAGACAGATTAGTGAAGGAAGGACCAGGTAGACACAATACAGAACAGAGACAGGGAACTGAATGAAGGACCAGAAAGACACAATACAGAACAGAGACAGAGAACTGAAGGACCAGGACACACAACACAGAACAGAGAACTGAAGGAAGGACCAGTGAGACAACATAGAACAGAAGGAAGGACCATGAGACACAATACAGAACAGAGAACTGAAGGAAGGACCAGGGAGACACAATACAGAACAGAGAACTGAATGAAGGACCAGGGAGACACAATACAGAACAGCGAACTGAAGGAAGGACCAGTGAGACACAATACAGAACAGAGACAGAGAAGTGAATGAAGGACCAGGAAGACACAATACAGAACAGAGAACTGAAGGAAGGACCAGGGAGACACAATACAGAACAGAGAACTGAATGAAGGACCAGTGAGACACAATACAGAACAGAGAACTGAAGGAAGGACCAGGGAGACACAATACAGAACAGAGAACTGAATGAAGGACCAGTGAGACACAATACAGAACAGAGAACTGAAGGAAGACCAGGGAGACGCAATACAGAACAGAGAACTGAATGAAGGACCAGTGAGACACAATACAGAACAGAGAACTGAAGGAAGGACCAGGGAGACACAATGCAGAACAGAGAAGTGAATGAAGGACCAGGGAGACACAATACAGAACAGCGAACTGAAGGAAGGACCAGGGAACACAATACAGAACAGAGACAGAGAAGTGAATGAAGGACCAGGAAGACACAATACAGAACAGAGAAGTGAAGGAAGGACCAGGGAGACACAATACAGAACAGCGAACTGAAGGAAGGACCAATGAGACACAATATAAAACAGAGAACTGAAGGAAGGACCAGGGAGACACAATACAGAACAGAGAAGTGAAGGAAGGACCAGGGAGACACAATACAGAACAGAGACAGGGAACTGAATGAAGGACCAGGAGACACAATACAGAACAGAGAAGTGAAGGAAGGACCAGGAGACACAATACAGAACAGAGACAGAGAACTGAAAGTAGGACCAGGGAGACACAATACAGAACAGAGGACAAAGCACTGAAAGTAGGACCAGGGAGACACAATACAGAACAGAGGACAAAGCACTGAAAGTAGGACCAGGGAGACACAATACAGAACAGAGGACAAAGCACTGAAAGTAGGACCAGGGAGACACAATACAGAACAGAGACAGAGAACTGAAAGTAGGACCAGGGAGACACAATACAGAACAGAGGACAAAGCACTGAAAGTAGGACCAGGGAGACACAATACAGAACAGAGGACAAAGCACTGAAAGTAGGACCAGGAGACACAATACAGAACAGAGACAGAGAACTGAAGGAAGGCCCAGGGAGATACAATGCAGAACAGAGGACAAAGCACTGAAAGTAGGACCAGGAAGACACGATACAGAACAGAGACAGAGAACTGAATGAAGGACCAGGGAGACACAATACTGAACAGAGGACAAAGCACTGAACTATGACCCAGGAAGACGTGGAAGATAACACGGAAAAATCGCTGAAGGAAAAAAAACAAACAAAGGGACTGTGGTGCAGAACTGTAAACACATAAATGAAGATTGAAAACAGATGCCGGTCTCTGGCCAATGACGTGAAGAAGAAGAAGAAGAAGAAGAAGAAGAAAAGAAGAAGAAAGGATGATGTGCTACGAATACAAACAACTGAAGGAAGATCCGCGGAGACGTAGTAGAGAACAGCAGACGAATAAATGAGGAAAAACCAAGGATGACGTGGTGCAGAAAAACGTACATAGAACTGAAGGAAGACCCAGCGAGATGCAGTTCAGACCAATGAACAAAGGACTGAAGGAAGATCCAGGGAGACGTGGTACAGAACCGTGGACAGAGAACTGAAGGAAGATCCAGGGAGACGTGATACAGAACCGTGAACAAAGAACTGAAGGAAGATCCAGGGGGACGTGGTACAGAACAGTGAACAAAGAACTGAAGGAAGATCCAGGGGGACGTGGAACAGAACAGTGGACAGAAAACTGAAGGAAGATCCAGGGAGACGTGGAACAGAACAGTGGACAGAGAACTGAAGGAAGATCCAGGGAGACGTGGAACAGAACAGTGGACAGAGAACTGAAGGAAGATCCAGGGAGACGTGGTACAGAACAATGGATTAACGACTGAAGGAAGATCCAGGGAGACGTGGAACAGAACCGTAGACAGAGAACTGAAGGAAGATCCAGGGAGACGTGGTACAGAGCAATGGACAAAGAACTGACGGAAGATCCAGGGAGACGTGGTACAGAACAGTGGACAGAGAACTGAAGGAAGATCCAGGGAGACGTGATATAGAACAGTGGACAAAGAACTGAAGGAAGATCCAGGGAGACGTGGTACAGAACAATGGACAGAGAACTGAAGGAAGATCCAGGGAGACGTGGGACAGAACAATGGACAAAGAACTGACGGAAGATCCAGGGAGACGTGGTACAGAACAGTGGACAAAGAACTGAAGGAAGATCCAGGGAGACGTGGTACAGAACAATGGACAAAGAACTGAAGGAAGATCCAGGGAGACGTGGCACAGAACAATGGACAAAGAACTGAATGAAGATCCAGGGAGACGTGGTACAGAACAGTGGACAAAGAACTGACGGAAGATCCAGGGAGACGTGGTACAGAACAGTGGACAAAGAACTGACGGAAGATCCAGGGAGACGTGGTACAGAACCGTGGACAAAGAACTGACAAAGGATCCAGGGAGACGTGGTACAGAACAATGGACAAAGAACTGACGGAAGATCCAGGGAGACGTGGTACAGAACAGTGGACAAAGAACTGACGGAAGATCCAGGGAGACGTGGTACAGAACAGTGGACAAAGAACTGACGGAAGATCCAGGGAGACGTGGCACAGAACAGTGGACAAAGAACTGACGGAAGATCCAGGGAGACGTGGTACAGAACAGTGGACAAAGAACTGACGGAAGATCCAGGGAGACGTGGTACAGAACAGTGGACAAAGAACTGACGGAAGATCCAGGGAGACGTGGTACCGAGCAGTTTACAATGAACTGAAGGAAGACCTGGGAGATACAGTTTTTTTAAAAGTGGATAAAAATGAAATGAAAAACACCTGCGGACAGCTAACTTTAAAAGATACGAGCTAAAGACATACAACTGTGCGGATCTGTGGTGGTGATATTTACGTGTTCCACCGAAGGAACAATAGAAAGTAAGAACGCAAGTAGAAGCATGCAGCAAGTTAGCCAGAGAGTGAATTATTTCAGTGTGTTGTTTCAGACAATTTCGTTATGTACAGAGATATACAAAACATTCTTTTCATCTATTACATTAATAAGTAAATTACAGTTTGTGTTGCAGTTGGATTCGTCTATAAATTTGGTATTGAAACGACCGCCATGGCAGAACTATAAAGAATGTGTTCAAATTTTCAAGTGCATGAACAGTCTGAAATTGTTCCGTTCAAAAAGAAGGAAAAAAAACAAAAAACAAAGAAGTGAACATTGTATTTGATAATGCCTTGAGAACTGAGAATGCACTTTCACTTCTTTCTCTTGGGTGCTGAGCTCGGCTACCGTGTTAATCTAACATGTACCAATGTTTTCAGAAACACGTAACACACACCCGTCACGAACACAAGCTCGTCCACAAAACAAATACATTCACAGATGGAAACTACAATATTCAGAGCCTGTCATAATTCAAACATAAGCAAGTCGTCACGCTACGACTTAATATGTCACAACGAGTGACGTGGAGGTGGCCATGCTAATTAGGAGTCGAGGTGAAGGTCTCCATTTGTTCGGTCAACCGGCAAACGACACAAACAATAACTAACCGCTTCTAGCCGTGAATTAAGCCTACACACACACACACACACACACACACACACACACACACACACACACGCACGCACCCACGCGCACGCACACGCACGCACGCACGCACAGACACACACACACACACACACACAAACAGAGTACATGCATGCACATACATACATCTGTGTCTACACACACATACACACACTGACAGAGAGAGAGAGAGAGAGAGAGAGAGAGAGAGAGAGAGAGAGAGAGAGAGAGAGAGAGAGAGAGAGAGAGACGCACACACACATACACACACGCGCGCGCGCAAGCACGCACGTATGCACACAAACGCTAGCTATCTCAGCCTCTTCTGAGCTATAATTCAAACATACGCCAGTTGACGCGCAACGTGATACTACGTTACTGCGTGTGACAATAATGGCGGCCATGCTAATTAGAAGTCTAGGTCTCCTTTTGTCTGGTCAGTTGGCAACCGTCAAAAACAATTAACCACGACACTGGGCCGTAATTCACACACACACACACTCGCACGCAAAGCACACACACGCACGCACGCACACATACACACATGCGCGCGCACGCACGTACGCACGTATGCACGCACGCGCGCACACACACACACACACACACACACACACACACACACACACACACACACACGTGCCCGCGCACGCGGTCATTCGTTGAATGCAAACACGCACACGGAGGTTCACTCGGTCTCGGTTCCCAACGCGTACACCGTAAATCAGAGAGGATCACGGGTAGTAAATAATATACACATACATATTTTATTCGGTTAAACACGCACAGAGAGAGAGAGAGAGAGAGAGAGAGAGAGAGAGAGAGAGAGAGAGAGTAGAGAGAGAGAGAGAGAGAGAGAGAGATACAGACGCAGAGTGAGAGAGAGAGAGAGAGAGAGAGAGAGAGAGAGAGAGAGAGAGAGAGAGAGAGAGAGAGAGAGATACAGACGCAGAGTGAGAGAGAGAGAGAGAGAGAGAGAGAGAGAGAGACAGAGAGACAGAGAGAGACAGAGACAGACGGACAGATAAACAGACGGACAGGTTTTATTCAGGTTTTAAATCTCTCTCTCAAATACACATAGATTTTATTCATGTTTTAAATCTCTCAAATACACATATGCGCTCGCACGCATAAGTGCACACACACACACACACACACACACACACACACACACACACACACACACACACACACACACACACATAAGTGCGCGCGTACGTATAATGCTTCAGCCAAAACATGCACAATTCATTACAGGTACATGCGTGTGCTGACATATATGTACTCACACAGTATACATTCTATGTAACAGGCATGTCACAATTCCCTCAAAGCACGCACTAAGGTTATAAATCAGAGAGAGGCAGACAGACGGAGAAGGGGGATAAAAATGGGATAGAGTGAGGGGGGTAGGAGAGAGTGAGTGAGAGAGAGAGAGAGAGAGAGAGGAGAGAGAGAGAGGAGAGAGAGAGAGAGATTCAGTATGCAGAATCCCTTCATACACATAGGCCTACAACCACACATACACACGCGCGCGCGCGCAATCAGTTACACCCTTTCCCCCTTCTCTCTCTCTCTCTCTCTCTCTCTCTCTCCGTGTCCCGCGAAATGCACACGCGGTAATTTTTTCCGATGGAAAGTTACAAGGAATCCCTTACACAATTTCTCATTCGATTAAACACATACTTCTTAAAACACACATCGTCGCACACACAATTCCTCTCGCGCACGCTCAACACAAGGAAACTTGCGGAATGTGGGCAGAATGCAGTGCACCTGCATTTCACTCATGGGCACCTCCAGAAAGTGCGGAAAAGAAAAAAACAACAACAAAACATTACGCCCTACAAAGTACACTGAAAAATCTCTCTCTCTCTCTCTCTCTCTCTCTCTCTCTCTCTCACACACACACGCACATACACGCGCGCTCGTACACGCTACCTTCACGCATGCTTGCACACGCTAACCCCAAATAATAGCACACGCGGATCGCGTTTCATTCAGAACACGTGCAAGTAGGCCTATATACACACACCTTGACGCAAACATACGAAATAAATCGCCCCAAATTTTAAACAAATACGTCGCAGTTCCCCAAAGCACACATTATGAAACACCTGCATAGCACACACACACACACACACACACACACACACACACACACACGCACACACACGCACACACACGCGCGCGTGTATTTTGACACATATGCACACACACATGCATTGTGACACTTACTTTCAGTCAGCCATGCACATACATTTATACTCTGTGTTATTACAAGCACCGTCACTCATGAACACACCTATGTACTGTGACACACGTGCGCTGTCAGTAATGCTCATACATGTGCTGTGATAGAGAGAGGAGGAGCCGTACTAGCTCAGTTGGTAGAGCGCCGGACTCGTAATCTTGGTGATCCTGGGGTTGCGGGTTCGAACCTCCGCCGGGGCGTTTCGGTGCAGGGGATTTTTCCCTCGAGTTGACATTGGTTCTGACTCCATTTCCCATACAGTCCTCCGAATGAGACTATAAACCGAGGTTCCGTGTGTGAACGCACACATGACATCTTGCACACACGTAAAATCCCATCACCAACTTTCGGAAGAGTAGGCCAGTTTGGCCGTTGGTATGGATGACACGTTACACATAGCATGCACCCTGCGTGAGAAATGGAAAGAATGAAGGCAGTAAGGAAAATGAGTGATCGATATTGAACGATACTGACTGGATGACACGGGAAACGACTGAATGAAGCGCCAGCTGGCAGCTCTTCAGTCGGCACTACCCAGGTAGGCAGCCCGTTGTGTAAACGAGTGTTGACTGTAAAGCGCTTAGAGCTTGGTCTCTAGCCGAGAGTAGGCGCTATATAAGTATTCATTATTATTATATTATTATTATTATACACACACACACACTGTCAGTCACGCAAACGAGCGTATGGTGACACATTATCTGTGATGCATATATAAATTCTCTTATACATATTCACCGTTAGTCAAAAACACATGTACAGCGAACACACACTCACAATTAGTCATATAAACACACGTGTACCGTAACAAGCAGTGTTATGCTTCATACACACGGACACACCTACTCACGTGTACGCGCGCGCACACACGCACACAAACACGTCAGCGGCTAAAAGACACACACGCACACACTTACACGCGCGTGCGCGCGTGCACAAATATGTGCCGTGCGACATACAAAAACGCGTCCATCCACACTGTCAGAATTTACCGTCACACAAACACACGCACGGACTATTTATTAGAGAGAGAGAGAGAGAGAGAGAGAGAGAGAGAGAGAGAGAGAGAGAGAGAGAGACACAGACATTGAGACAGACAGAAAGAGACAGACTAAGAACATAACATTTAAGACGCACTTTATGTCATGCCAGAGCTTCCATTATCTTTAAAACTGGAACAGTCATTTCTGAGAGAGAGAGGAGAGAGAGAGAGAGAGAGAGAGAGAGAGAGAGAGAGAGAGAGAGAGAGAGAGAGAGAGAGGAGAGAGGGGGGGGGGGGGGGGGTTCTAACAGACAGACAGACGGATAACATATCTGAGACGCACTTTCCCTTTCGCCAGAGCTTGCATCGCCTTTTAAAGCTGGAACTGTCATTCCTGTGGTCCTCAAACAAGCCGTCCCCGTCACACCAACACGGGCAACGTCATCACAAGGCAGTGCCACGGGAGAACCCCCCCCCCCCTACCTCCCTCCCCTCCCGTCCACTACCCCCTTCACTACCCCCCCCCCCTTCCCAAAAGAAAATCCGCACCCTGTGAATCTCATCACCATAATTTTGTCCGGCAATAAAACTGACAACAACGCCTTCCATTGAAACACTCTCTGACAGCGCCACTGACACCCAGAGAAGGAGCGAAGAGGAAGAAGGTGAGTGTGAGGTGGAAGAACAGAAGGAGAGGGAGGACGGGGTGGGGTGGGTGGTGGTGGTGGGGGGGGGGGGGCTGTCTTTAAGCCACCCTATTCCATCTCCAAGCTACTGCGTACTCTTGCTCCTCCCTCCGGCTGTTTGGTAGGAGCTTAGTACTGCGTAAAGAAAACCGTCAGTTGTAAAAGTGACGTTGGACTGACGTTAGACTTGCGTCATTAAGGTCAAGCGCGTCGTAAGCAGTCGATGACGTGCAGCTTTGATGTACTGTTTAGGAGTTTGCCACACACGGGCACTACCAACGAAAACAACAACAAAAGCAACCACACGAACCAGCTTGAGAAACAAAAGAGAGCTTTGTCCCTTGCCGGTACACGTAAACATGGTACGCGCACACGAACACCCACGTAGCCTACACGCGCACTCACGCATATACACAAAGCAGCGCGCATGCGCACACATGTACACACTGAGAAGCATTATGCGAAGACATTTCTTGTTTTGTGCCTGAGATACTTTTTTCTTCTTCTCCCGCTTAAGTTTGAAATGAAATGAAACATCGCCATTTTGGTGGAAGATCGGATACAAAGTGATTTTCATACGTCCGTTGCTCCGATTACATTAAGGCTTGCTCCTCCATTCCAAAACAAGTACAGTATTTGCACAATACGCATACTACTTTCTGTATCAGCTGGAGTCACGGATTCTCCCTGCAAGTCCTCTGGTCACTCACCACAACAAGTTTCTAGTGTTATCAAGCGTGAGCAGACTGTACACGAAGGACATTGATTACCGACAACTTCCCAGGTAATGACAGGAGTATAAACCTTTGACCCATCGACTTCCAAAGGGGCGATGGGCTTTAAAAGCCTCTGGACTCACTTTAAAAACTGTGGACTTTCACCAAAGTCTCACGTGCCTTCATAAACACAACAGACTTTCCACTAAAGTCTACAGGACAAGAACAGGCACAATGGACTTTCACTAGATCTACACATGAACATTTTAGGTACTATGGACTTTTACTAAACGTCTACCGGAGATTTTAAGACACTACTGGGTCCAGCCAACAGTTTTCTTTTCTTTTCTTTTTAAGAATCGTCAGAAGTAATTGGTTCAGGCGGTTACCGACAACCGATTTAGTCTTCTAGGTCATGATGTCAACAGCAAACGAGATCCATCCAACAGAAGCACCATAACACAAGGGTCAGGTTAGTTTGAATCTTGTTTTATTTCCTTTTATCCTCAGTTCATTTATCACAAGCGGCTGCACTAACAAAAGCCGAAGCAGCAACAGTAGCAGCGGTACTACCCCAGAGTTTACCAGGAAGCTTGCCACGTTTGACAAAGACGGTAACTGAATTTCAGATCGAGGCCAGGGTAAGGGCATTCTTTTCTTTAATTCTGGATCGATCGGAGGATGTTGGCGACTCTTTCTCAAAAGCAGTTTCCCGTCCGCTGCAGACTTTTCCGCGGTCTGAAAATCTGCCAGAGCGGTGTGTTTGTGGGCCAGGTTGTTTTCAATCTGGAAGTATGGACCTGTTCACAGAACATGTTCAACCGTGACTGTGACTGTGGCGCGAGGTACGTCTTCAATCCGAACACTGTGTGCATGTAGTGTCTGAGCTTGCAGAAGCCAGTTCTCAAACGCACATCGGCCACTTGATCTTCCTGAAACTGTGGTAAATGGCATCTCTGCTGTTGTTGCCATTTTGAACTCTGTTCTTATTGTTAACGATTCGAGTATATGTCAGCTGGGTGCATCAACACACTGCTGGACATCAAGGCAGACGGGGTTCCCTTCTGTGGCCTCTCTTCGCATCAACTCGAAAAACAACCGACAAAATAAAACAAAACTCCGACCACCACCACAATCAAAACCACCGGTCATTTCGCAAAGGCAGTTCGCATCGTTGTCATTTTCAAATTATGTCGACTCGCTTTATGGTCAGATTGCATTACGTTCAGTTTACATGACTGACATTCGCACACGGGTCAGTTCGCAGAACGCTCAACTTTGCTAATTCTGACCTGTTTAAATCATAAAAACCTACCCCATTTCCGTTCCAGTTCGCATTTTTAGCAAGAGTGATATCTCTCTCTCTTCTCTCTCTCTCTCTCTCAGACCTGTTCATCCCCCAATTTCTTCTGCAGAAGATTTGGTAGCAAAAACCAGTAGATTAGTGTCCAAAATCAGTAGAATTACTGGAAATGTAAAATCTGCAAAATTGCATGACCGACATTATCTGCTCAAAGCACAATGACATGCATAACTAAACTAGATCAGCTTGATAATAATTGCAAATATATAATTGCAAATATAAGTACACAAAGAAACAAAACTCACTCAAAATAAGATGCTCTGGAAAGCAATCATTGAACTGCATTGAAGACATTTGCTGGTTATGAACAGGCCTACAAGTAACTTGTCATGTGTTTTGACATGTATCCAAATGTTAGGAACAACTTCCACTGAAACAGTTCTAAACTGAATATTTACAAAGGGAAAATGGACCTCACTATGTACAGTATATTGTATGTACAGTTGGACATTGTTGACCTTGGTCTACTGTGTGTGACTACGATAGTAGGCACTTCTCAGCCCTTGGAGATCTTCTTTTGACAGACTCCTGACACTGTCAACTGGTTCAGTGGGCAATGCCGTGAGCACAAGAACGCTCTCCAGTGTAGAAGATGACAGTGAAGACCTCTGATGTGTCTTGTTCTTGCGGACACAAGAGAATACCCTTTCGCAATGGGCGCTGCTATGCGGTATGGTCAGGATGCCCAACATTGCACTGGCCAGATCTCTGAAGAGAAAATATAAAGGGCAACATACCTGCTGCAATTTTGCTGTCCGGAAACATGAACTTCATCCTCCGAGTGAGTTCGTCAGCCATTGACAAAGATAGGTTTGACTCAGCGATGACGCAGCACAAAGTTGCCTCAGCCTTTGTGACCTCCGACTCCAGTGTTCCACTGTTATTCTTTGGCTTCACTGGTTTGAAGAAGTTCGATATCTGGGGTCTTCCACACTCGCCTTGTGAGCCTCCGTGCCGATGTGCCTCTTGATATCGTTCCTTCCTCCATGCCCAATCGAAAGGTGTGATCGGCAGGTCGTGCAGAACGCAAAATCAGCACCTCGACTGGACGAAATTACGCACGGAAAGTCCTTATCGTATTCTTTTTTAAATTTCTGCACGTTTTGGTTTTTTTTCTTCTTGATGGGGGCTGTCAGAATGACCTCCCGAGTCCTCGTCATCCGTCTCGTGTTGACGACTCGAGGAGCTTGCTCGCGCTCTACCTTAAGCCATTTTTTCTCTCGGCAGTGCCCGGATAACAATCGCGTTCAGTGTGCACACGTCTGGCCAGTTCAGGGTTGAATCACTGTGTGCGACACAGAGGTAACCTACTCTGCCCGCGTGCGGCAGAATGGGAAAAGCGTGACAACTGAATGCAGCCACCTCCTCTCCAAAACAAGCCAGTTGTGACAAAATGTGTGCATCAGAAATCACCGAAACGGCACTGGCAAAAATCCGGGAGATCGCAGAAATTAACATCGGGAGATTCAAGCCCGTCGCGGGAGATCGTAAAATGACCTTTAAAATCGGAGAATCTTCCGCAAAAATCTCTCTCTCTCTCTCTCTCTCTCTCTCTCTCTCTCTCTCTCTCAGGTTTACTTAACGAATTTCCGTTACGTTTGAACTGAACTAAATCATCGACATAATAAAGGTCTAGATCATAATGGTCAGTGTTGAAACTGACTGACTGAGGCGATGTCCGAGGAGGAGAATGTCGATGATGTGCATGGTGTCACTTACCCACACACATGCAGTGGAAGTGGTCAAAGACGTGGGAGGGGGGCAGTAGATGTCCGAGCTCAGCATGGAGGGCAGGATGACGTCAGGGGCAAAGCCATGCAGCATAGGACTGTAGCACAGACCTGGAGGACAATAAGAACACGGTCAGAACAAGGCTGAAGTGAGGGTGGTGGTGATGATGCTGGTGGTGTGTGTGAGGAGGAGGGAGTGGGTGCCTATGCGTAAAGGCAAATCACAGTGATCGTGTGACAATGCAGACAGACAGATAGCTAGCTAGATATTTGTATGTGTGTGTGTGTGTGTGCGTGTGCGTGCGTGCGCGTGCGCGCGCGCGTGCGTGCGTGCGTGCGTGCGTGCGTGTGTGTGTGTGTGTGTGTGTGTGTGTGTGTGTGTGGTGTGTGTGTGTGTGTGTGAGAGAGAGAGAGAGAGAGAGAGAGAGAGAGAGAGAGAGAGAGAGAGAGAGAGAGAGAGAGAGAGAGAGAGATATTCTCAACACTTTCACAACTGGGCTGTATGTCACAAACGAAGGCTGCATAATTCCCCGATGATCAACATATAATTTCCGAAAATGGGACGCAAACCTTGCGCGCACTACCAACTTCTTTCTGGGCACTAGTGAAGACATCAAGCGATTCTTTTCACGGACAGTCGGCTGCCCTGGCCATCAGAATTTAGTCAAGATTAACTTCAAGACTGACACACTTCTTGGTTATGGACTTACAAACTACCCTGCAAATTTTGTTGATGATCCATCCGAACCCGTTTCTGACGTATCTTGCAAACAAACAGACAAAACAAAGGCATGGTCGAAACCCACACTTGTAAAATCCCCGTCAAACCGTTTCCAAGTTATCTTGTAGACATAAAGACAGGGAAACCAATGCATGGCTCAGACAAGACTCTGATGCATAGAGCAAGGTTAGCATGCTGAGTCACAAGATACCCATGTTGTAATTTTTTTTAATTTGTTTTGTTTTGTTTCAATACATAGGAAGTTATTGAACAATTTTGTTTCTTTTTGGTTTGCATTTGCTAACACCGACTTGGCATAATTTCACAATAATTGACGACACTGTTAAAAATATTCAGGACCTAAGAGCTTGCCTGTGACATCATTTAGTTGTAAACAGAAAACAATAAAATAAATTTTGTTTTCATATGCTCCATGGGAAGCCGGAGCGAGAGAGAGAGAAAGAGAGAGAGAGAGAGAGAGAGAGAGAGAGAGAGAGAGAGAGAGAGAGAGAGAGAGAGAAGTGACTAGGCGTACTGTTCGCCCACAGGCCAACATAAATGGTGAGTTCACATATGTCACACGCGAATGGTTCTTAAATGAGTCTTCAGGCAATGAATTCATGTCCTACATTTAAGTAATGTCTTACTTTGTCCATTTTATAAATAAACCGTCTCTTAAAACTGTTGTACACAAAAAAGTGCACGTAGGGAGCATGCGAAAGAAATTTGAGAGAGAGAGAGAGAGAGAGAGAGAGAGAGAGAGAGAGAGAGAGAGAGAGAGACGGACAGACAGAGACTGACTAGTTTAGGCCAACATTAACAGATTGGTGGTATGGGCAGGCGCGCATTTTTCATATATTGAAAGTGTTCTATGTATTAGTGGTGATGTACATCATCATTATAATCCACGAAGGATCATAACAGTACTGAAGAACATTTCCAAGGAGTTAAGTTTGGAAAATAGCCTCAAATCATAAGCCGCACGGACTCAAATGACGATGTAGGACACTGAAAAAGACAGTTAAAGTCAGTCTCTGTTGTTTGTGTTCCCAAAGGTGAAAATCAGGTGTGGGGGAGAGGAGGAGGGAGGGAGGAGAGCGTGTCACCCGATATGTTCACCCACACGGCAAATGTCAACAGCAGTGTGAGTCTTCATACGATACGAGGACTTTTGTACGTGTTTCTGCCTCCGATGTCTTCCAAAGAAACTCGACTACACGTCAGTAGTTTCACCCATCTTCACCCACTCAAGAAACTTATTAGTGCGCCGGTTGATTAAAGGGCGCTGGGAAAGAAGAATTTGGTGAAGAGAAAGGAAAAGCCCTCTGGCTGCGACAGTTAAGTTCTCAAAAATTCCTCTTTCTTGTGGGTTTTAATCAGGAAGCTACTACTTTCCGCTTTTCACCACGAGAGACACCTGATCTCAG
>CM031597.1:84323438-84333438 GCA_018398815.1 Conus ventricosus
GTGCGCGCGCGCGCGCGCGTGTGTGTGCATACGTATATGGTGATAGACAGACAGACAGACAGGCAGGCAGGCAGGCAGGCAGGCAGGCAGGCAGACTGACAGGCAGGGAGTGAAAAAGGAAGGCAGAGACAGATGGAAAATGAGCTGTAAAAGATTGGCGATTAATGGTACAACCATGGCAAGAGATTAAGCGAGACCCGTGTCCGTGCGCTGCACGGGTTTGTTGTTTTCTGTCAGAGTGAACTGATGTCCTCGTACCAGCTACCGTGAGAAATTGGCGAGTAAAAGAAAGAGTCAAGTCATTACAAGCATCTTCTATTGCAAAATCAAATAATGCCAAATATCTCTCCCCTTCACCTACTACTCCACGCTTTAGCTTCGTCTTCGCCAGCACAGAAATAGTAAGATTGTGTCATTGGTAGACTTTTTTCTCTGTTTAGATTTCCTTTTCCTACTCTTTTTCTTTTCTTTCTTTCTTTATTTTCTTTTCACTTTTTCTTTTTTTTTTCTTTTTGTTGTTGTCCCCCCGCTCCCCTTCCCCACCCCTTCAGTCCCAACTCTCCTGTCCCTCTCATTTCTTACAAACGTATCTGGTCCTTAAACCCCCCATACTGCAACCCTCCCCTCTCCCCCCACTCCCTCACGCGCTCTCACCTCATCCTTTCCGTCTCTCTCTGTCTGTCGATTCCACAACAGTGCAGCAACAATATCACCTCCCTGATTACTCCTACCAAACTCTGTGCAATACAAACTGTACGGTCAATGCTCCCATGTCCAGTTTATGTCCCCCCCCCCCTTGCCCCCCTACCCCCCCTCCCCCCCCCCCCCCCCCCCCAACCCGCATTCCCAACTCTCCACCAGCCACCCGTTTACAAATGCAGCCATCGCGTTTCCTGCTGGAAACAGTCTTTGAGGGCCGTTGCTGAATAAAGAGCACAAATGTAATATAAATGTTGTGAAAATGAATTGTGACCACGTACATAGCCAGTGTGTGTGTGTGTGTGTGTGTGTGTGTGTGTGTGTGTGTGTGTGTGTGTGTGTGTGTGTGTGTGTGTGTGTGTGTGTCTGTCTCACTCTGCATGCGAGTGTGTGCGCGCGGGTGTGTGTGTGTGTGTGTGTGTGTGTGTGTGTGTGTGTGTGTGTGTGTGTGTGTGTGTGTGTGTGTGTGTGTGTGTGTGTGTGTGTGTGTGTGTGTGTGTGCGTGCGTGCGTACGTGCATGCATGCATGCGAGGGTGCGTGTGTATGCGCGCGTGCGTACATAACATGAACACACTTAGGCAGAAGATTGTTCATCTGGGAAATGTCACTCCATTCTTGAATGTTTCATGACTGCGTGCGTGTAAGATTTATGACAGATCCTCATGTTTATCCTTACTATCATGGTTTTTCCCTTCTTTTACATATAAAGCACAAAGCAACAACACGATCATTATCTAAGAATTCCCTCCGGGGTTGCGACCTTGTCGTGGTCGGAGGGCTTGCGCAGTCCAGTGATCCTTAGGCTTTGCTGGCGGGGCATCAATACTTGGAGATAGGCGTTTTTTTCAAACTGCTTCTAGGTCCGAAAAGCCAAGATGCGTCGGGCCCTAAGCGTAACGTGGTAAGGAGTTGATGCCCCTGGTAGGGCTTCCCATGTCAGATAGGCTAAGGTGAGGATCCTGACTAAGAGTAACCCCCCCTTTTCCCCTTTTCTTGTTTCTGCCTTCCTTATTGGCCCTTTTCTATCTTCGTCTCCCCTTCAAGTCTTCTTTTCCACACTCCCTTTTCTCTCGTGGTCTCCTTAAGATCCGCCGCTTTTGCCGTGCGGTGCGACCTGTGTCGGAGGGAATGAGATCCTGGTGATTGAGGGGGCCAGCGCTCTCCAACACATCACTTGGCTCGGACCTCTCCTAGACAGGGAGTACAATTTGGCCCGGGTGTACTAATCGGCTCCCCTTCTTGGGGCTGGTCAAGACAGGCAGTTCCCCTGCTGGCCATGTGAACCCCTGCAGTGCTCAGCTCTCTGTTCCCGGGAGTTGAGCATGATCAGGGGGAAGGGTTGGTGGTTTCTGTTTTCGAAATATCTCTCCTAAAGCCTGGAAGGGGTCAAGACATTGGTTTTTTGGGCCCTGGCCCATTAGTTGGACTCCAAGGTGGTGGGTAAGGGAGGGATGAAACATAATACAATAAATAATGGCTTTTTCAAAAACAATCCCCCCCAAAAAGAAGAGGAAGGCAGCATCCCTATTTCAGGGGATTTCGATTCTGACAGCGATTCGGATAATGGAGGTACGACAGAAGACAGGTTTCTGGGCTTCCTGGCTCGTGATGGAAGGGACGGAGCAGGAAAGACCCCTTTCAGCTCTGAGGCCCTTTTGCTATCCAAAAGGGCTTTCAAGGTGTAGCAGGTGACCCTCGGTCCATCAAAAGGTTGAGGAATGGCTCGTTTCTTATTCAATGAAAAATCACAAAAACAATCTGAACAGCTGCTGAAGGCAACAAAACTAGTGGACAGGAAGATCAAAGGTGACCCCCCATAAACAGTTGAATTCGTCGAAAGGTGTAAATTCGCTGTCGAGAGTTAACAGGTGTCTCAGAGGCAGAATTAAACGGAACTGGCGTCCCAGGGTGTGAGGGAGTGCGCAGGGTGACGGTAAAGAAAGGTTCAGAGAGAGTGGCCACCAACACCCTCTTTTGACCTTCGCAACCCTGTGCTGCCTCCGGTCATCAAAGTTGGTTACCTGAATGTTTCGTGTTCAGCTGTATGTGCCTTCCCCTTGAGGTGCTTCAGATGCCAGGGGTTGGCCATGTCAAGACCGCTGTTCTGGGCAGGAGGTGTGGGGTGTTTGCTGCAAGGCGATCCATGATGGGCCGTGTAAAGACCCGGGCACATTGTGCTAACTGCGGGTGGCGATCATCCCTCCTCTTCAAGAAACTGTCCTCTTGGTTTCAGGAATCCGCTATACACGAAATCAAAACAAAAAGAAGATCTCGTTTTTTGAAGCCCGGAAACAGTTTGGGCATCAGACGCCGACACTTCTTATGCTTCGTGCCGTAAAGACAGTTCCCAAAGTTCCCACTCGGTCAGTCTGCTGTCAGACGATGACTTCACATTTTCCAAACATTGCAAGGACGAACTGTCAACTCTGGTGGAAGCAGGTCCACCACCTTCCAACCCAAAGTGACTGCCCCTGTGGAGGAAAAAAAATCCGCCACCCCTCAACTGCCCAGCAGTCTACAACATCTGCTGCTGGCAGATTAAAAAACCAGCAATCCCGCCTCAACTCCTCTGTCCAGTGCCCGTGGGGGCAAGGAGTTCAACCCAGTGTGGACATGGTGGAGATGAGGAAGAAACCTCCACCATCTCCCAAATCCAGCCCTTTCTTCACCTGTGGCAAGTCTGCCAGCAGGTCTGAAGACCACAGTCCAGTGAAACTAAAAAATAAATTCACTCCATTGGCACGGAGTTGATGAGGAATGACCTGATCTCTCTCCTTTTCGCCCTCTGCACCTGGATAGTACAATATTCCATTGGAATATCCTTGGACTAAATTCCAACTTTGAGGAGGGTGCAGCTTCTGGGTCAATCTATAAAACCTTCCGTCGTGGCTCTTCAGGAAACTCAAATTCAAAGCCAAGACCTTTACTCTTTCTGGCTTTAATATTCTTTCAAAACCTGCACAACCATCCACGTTGGGACTGTCCGGGGGTGTTGCCCTTCTCAACACAAAACTTTGTTGTATAGTCCTGTCGCTCTGTCTACCTCCCTTCAGGCGTAGCTGCGAGAGTCACTCTCCCCAAGACTGTGACAATCTGTTCCCTTTATCTCCCACCTTCTGTCCCGGTTTGTCGCAGGACTTGTCAGTCTGATAGAAGAACTTCCTCGACCTTTTTTGCTGTTGGGTGACTTAAACCGGTCACAATCCTCTTTGGGGGAGTGTGAGTACGTCCCTCCAAAGGTCTGCTAATTGAGGATGTCCTTTCGGGTTTAGATTTGTGTTGTCTGAACGACGGATCTGCAACTTACCTCCACTCTTCCACAGGTTCACTTTCCCTGTTAGATTTGTCGGTTTGTGACCCCTCGCTGGTCCTGGACTATGAGTGGTCTGTCCCTGACGATCTGCACGGAAGTGACCATTTTTTCCCCGTCCTTCTACAACTTGTAATAACTGAACACGTCTCTGTTTTCCCCACATCTAAATTATAAGAAAGCAAACTGGATCTATTTGCAGCCACTATTTCTACGGAATTCCAGGACACTGATTTTCTTCAAGTCCGGACCCCCAGCAGAATCACTGACTAACACTAGATCAAGTGTGCTAAAGCTGTATTCCAGTGTCTTCCCCCATAAACTTCAAATGCCAAAAACAAACCCGGGTTTGATTTAGACTGCCAACAAATTTCCAAAGTTCGAAACGGGCTCAGCGTCAGGTGTACCAACGAACCTTCGGGTCCCAACGCTCGAGCCCATCAGAAACTCCGTGCTAAATCAAGACACACTTTTAAAAACATAAACGCGGTCCTGGAGAAGCTTCTGCTGACATCGAAAACTTCCAAGAAAAAGTGTGGACCATCATTAAGAAAATCAAAGGGAGGAACACCCGTCCCACTGTGAACCATCTCAAGTTTTTGGATTGTTTAATAACAGAGAAGAAAGCAGTTGCTAATCTGCTTGCTTCAACCATTGAAAAGAATTCCTCCTCTTCTAACAAATCAGCCACTTTTTTTAAAAACAAAGCCCTTAAAGAAAAATCACCTTGCAACGTTTCGTCAGACACTTGGGAAGACTACAATCTTTCCTTTCACGTTAAACGAGCCGAAATCTGCCTTAAATCTCTTTTCAGCGATTCCTCTCCAGGTCTAGATGAAATCCATTATCAACTCTTTAAACATCTTCCGCAAATAGGTCTGAACATCCTGCTACAGGTATACAACCATGTGTGGACTACTGGTTCTTTCCACCTTCTTGGCGGAAAACCCTCATTATTCCAATTCCCAAGCCTGGAAAAGATCTTTCTAACCCCTCAAACTACCGTCCCATAGCTTTTTACCAGCTGTGTCTGTAAATTGATGAGAAAATGGTCAATGCAAAGGGTCATGTGGAAACTCGAAACCGATGGCCTTTTGGCGAAAAAACAGTGGGTTTCCGCAAACATCGGACTACTGTTGACCATTTGATTCGTCTGGAATCTACACTTCGGGAAAGCTTTTTTGAACAACAGCATGCAGTGGCAATTTTCTTTGACTTGGAGAAGGCCTACGATACTACCTGGAAGTCGGGGATACTTCATGATCTCCACGATCTGGGTTTTTCGAGGTCATCTTCCGCTTTTTATTCAAATTTTTTTGGCAGAACGACAGTTTTCAGGTCCGGGGTTTGGGACCACTCTCTCTGATGTCCACGAGCAGGAGTTGGGTGTTTTCCCCAGGGGGGCATACTGTCTCCTGCCCCTCTTTAGTATTAAGATCAACAACAATTTTTCAATCATCCAGCAGGGTTCGACTGCTCATTGTTTGTGGATGATTCGCTGTCTACGCAACTGGAAGCCTGTACCCGAGTGTTCAGCGCAGGCTCCAGCTTTGCGTGGATTAAAATCCATCAGTGGGCGGATGAAAACGGTTTCACCTTTTCTGCTTCAAAGACACAGTGTATTCACTTCCATAATTTCCGTCAGTTTTTTCCAGATCCTGATATTCAAGTCGGGAAATCTCCCATTCCAGCTGTTAAAGAGGCCAAATTTCTGGGAGTTATTTTGACCAGAAACTTAACTTTCTCAGCCATATTAAAAACCTCAAAACTGCTTGCCAGAAAGCACTGAATATTCTGCGGGTCGTAGCGCACACCGACTGGGGCGCTGATAAGAAAACTTTGTTGCACCTCTACAGAGCCCTGGTCCGTTCCAAACTGGACTACGGTTGTGCTGTGTACGGCTCGGCAAGATCGTCTTACCTCAAACTCTTGGACCCTATCCACCATCAAGGGCTTCGTCTCTGTCTTGGAGCGTTCCGCACCACCCCTGTGTACAGCCTGTACGCAGAGGCAGGTGAACCTTCACTGTCCAACCGCAGGCTGAAACTGTCTTTGAATTATTATATCCGACTGTTCTCAGAACCGCAGAATCCTGCCTATGACTGTGTCTTTGACCCTCCGTTCCAAAGTAAGTTTGAAAACAACCCGAAATGTATTCCGCCGTTTGGTCTTCGTATGCAGCCTCACGTGCGGAATGCAGGTCTAGACCTGGGAGTAGTTTCCGATTTTTCCAAGTTTCCGGATCAACCTCCATGGACCTTTTTCACACCAGAGATTCGTTTCGATCTTGCAGCTTTTCGCAAAGAGTCTACCAGCTCTCTGGCGTACAAGGCTTTGTATGCTGAGCTCTGTTCCAAATTCCCATCCTATCAAAAAGTTTTCACTGACGGTTCCAAGTCTGAGGATGGAGTGGCCTGTGCAGCCTACTGCCCTGGGGCTCCTTCTCAGATACTGTTGGAACATATACATTCAGATGCTTCTGTCTATTCTGCTGAACTTACTGCTCTGGTACTGGCTTTGAAGATAATCTCACATTCTTCGAAGAGGGACTTTCTGGTTCTGTCGGATTCGCTGTCAGCTTTGGAGGCCATAGCTGGCCGCAACCTTCAGCATCCAGAACTTTACTTTTTTTAAAAAACTTTTTAGCAAGTTGAAGGCGGACGGTTACAACATTACTCTTGCTTGGGTTCCTGGTCATGTTGGCATCGGCGGGAACGAAATGGTTGATCGTTTAGCCAAGAATGCCACAAGAGAGAAACTGTCCAACACTTATATCCCCTGCTCAGATGTGAAACCCAAAATTAACGATTATGTGAGAGACCTCTGGCAGGAGGATTGGAACACACAGACGAATAACAAACTCTTTCAGATCCGTCCAAACCTTAAGGACTTCCTCCCATCTACGTCGGAAGTCGTAAAGAGGAAACGGTTCTGTGCCGGCTGCACATCGGCCATTCGTATTTTACCCATTCTTACCTTTTAAAGAGTGAAGAAGCTCCGTGGTGCATTCCATGTCATGCGCCACTCACAATGAAACATGTTTTTTTTAGAGTGTTGGGACTTGCACGAGGTGAGACACAAACATTTTACAGCGGAGTCCATGAAGATCCTGTCAGGGATGTCCCGCCTGACGTGATCCTTGAGTTTTTGAGAGAGATTAACATTTTTCATCTGATTTAAGATTTTACGGCAGAAAGATTTTTAACAAAGTTTCTGGTACGTTTGTAGACGATGTCATTTAACGAGATGTGTGAAAGTTGTTTTTTTTTTGTTTTTTTGTTTTTAAATGACTGGTGAGTTGATTTTAACGTGGTGACAGCCCTGATGTGGCCCTTTGCGGTCGGCTGGGCTATAAGCAACATTATCTTATCTAAAGAATTCTGATTTGTTCACTCTAGCCGCTAATTACCCATAAATCGTTTAAAACACACTAAAGATTCGGGTCTCCCCGTGTAGAAAACTTTGGAATATCCGACAACAAAAAAAGTCAAGTGCAACAGATCAATAAGTGTTCTGTAAATACAACCAGTCGCCTTTCTCTAATAGACGATGTAGGGAAAATGTGCAGTCTGTGTCAGGTTTCCTGTGCAGCAAAGTGACATGGGACAGATGTCGCTGGTGGGCGGCAACAACCCCCCCCCCCCCTTCCCCCATCAAAATTTTGCACCATCAGTCAGCTTAACTGTTCTGCCAGAGAGAAAAAAACAAATGCCAAAACATGGGTGTGAAACGATGCGTCTGAGATGCAGACAGTCGACATCCCGATCGCTATTCTGTCGTGCGCTTCAAATCAGATGTTTAACACTCTAGACTTATTTGCTTGGCCCGTGAACTGACACAAGGTAACTCTTTTTGCTCTGCAGAGACATGGGTTATCTTCCCCTGATTCTTTCCGGAACAGGCTTTCTTGCACCATCAGTTAACTTTTAACAGTTCAACAGTCCGGAATCATTCAACGCCCATCTTGCGCCAAACTGGATGAAGGTAAGTGATTGCTCGTTCATTGTTGTTGTCCGAGTGTTGCGTATCTTGTGTATCTTGCCTGAAGAAGACCTAAGAGGTCGAAACGCGTCGTGTTTTGTCTTGTGGTTCGTTTGTCTACGTTTTTTTCGACGCAGCCTTATAAATTAGTTTTCAAATTAGTCCGGAACAAGTCTATTCTCAACACACACACACACACACAAACACACACACACACACGCGCGCGCGCGCGCGCGCGCACGCACACGCACACACATACACACACGCACAAACACACACACACACACACACACACACGCACGCACTCACGCACGCACGCACACACGCATGCACGCACACGCACGCACGCACGCAGCACTCACACACGCATGCACGCACACGTATGCACGCAGGCACACACACACACACACACACACACACACACACACACACACACACACACACACACACACACACACACACACACACACACGCCCGCGCGCGCGCGCGCTCGCACGCAGTTAGCATACGTTTTCGGACATACTTTGTTTGTATAGCCAATTTTAGTTTGTTTACTGTTTATTAAGAGAGAGAGAGAGAGAGAGAGAGAGAGAGAGAGAGAGAGAGAGAGAGAGAGAGAGAGAGAGAGAGAGAGAGAGAGAGAGAGAGAGGACAAAAGTGTGGCTCCGAGTTTCTGTTCTTGTCTTCATACTGCTCCTTCCTCTTTGTCATCTGTTTTTTATGTGGGTTTTTTTTTCCCAATTTCTCTTCTCTTTCTTCTTTCCTTCGTTGGCTCGTTATTGTCAAGGTTGGCAGGTCCAGTGAAGAATGACTGGAGGTCCAGCAATCCACATGCAAAACCGGAATTTCGAGAACTCTTGTGTCACAAGGCTAAGTGCGACACGGAGATGAGCGATGAAAAACCGAAACAGCGGCGGACCATTTCGTATAGGAGAAAGGGAAAGGGGAAGAGGCGGTGGGTTAGGGGGGAGGGGAGGGGAGGGAGGGAGGGAAAAGGAGGAGATGACGGATTAGGAATGTGGAGGGATGACAGGGTGATTCCTTTAGCACACTGCCGATTCAGTAAAAGAGGAAATGTTTGAAATCATATTAGGCTACTGTGATGTCAGCAAATCGTAACTCAGTTTCAGAATTCGGCGATACTAAGACATGTATGAGCACTCCCTGCGGTCTAAGAGTCAAATCTCTCTCTCTCTCTCTCTCTTCTCTCTCTCTCTCTCTCTCTCTCTCTCTCTCTCTCTCTCTCTGTGCGTGCGCGCGTGCGCACGCGCGTATGTGTGTGACTGTGTGTGTGTGTGCGCGCGCGTGTGTGTGACTCTTAAGTAGGATTTACAAGAAGTGCCAGACAATACCTTAGTTTTATCCTATCTCATGTCTAGTTGTCTTTGACATTTGAGTAACATTTGAACTGAATATTGGCATTGAGAATACCAAATAATTCAGCCTGTTTGCTCGTATTTTTGAAAAAAATATTAACTTAACAAGTGAGTAATTTGCAGCGTTAGAATTTCCTTTCTTTCCATTGAAATGTTACACTTAAAAAGTGAGTAAATTGCAGCACTGGAATGTCATTTCTCTTCATTGCAATGTTACACATCACCAGAGTTGTGCGCTTGTCACTCAGTCTGCTGCTACTGCACTGCTGTTTCTACAAGAACAACAACAATAAAAACAAGTATTGCTGCTGCTGCAGCTGCTACTACTACAATTACTACTGTTACTACTACTTTTGTCACTACTATCATTATTAGTACTACTACTACTACTACTACTACTACTACTACTACTACTACTACTACTGCTACTGTTGCTGCTGCTGCTGCTACTACTACTAACCGCATAGTCTGAAAATATATAGACATGACTGGAAAATACATGAGTGGAAAAAAAATACATGAAGAAGTTCAGTCCTCGATGCAAAAAAAAAAGCTCTCTCTCTCTCTCTCTCTCTCTCTCTCTCTCTCTCTCTCTCTCTCTTTCTCTCTCTCTCTCTCTCTCTCTCTCTCTCT
>CM031597.1:84338438-84345938 GCA_018398815.1 Conus ventricosus
TGTTTAAAAAAAAATAAAAATAAAAACATAGATAAATAAATAAAAGATCTAGAGTTCATGCTACATTTGGACTGAATAGCATGCGGGGCTAATCCAGAATTTTTGTGTGTGTGTGTGTGTGTGCATGAACATGCCTTTATTGACAGTAATAGCATATACTTTCCTTAGTGGAAGAACTCCAACTTGAATACAATCCGATTCTGTAAGGCTCGGAACTGCTTTAAAGGAGCGTTTGTAGATGCTGACGAGGAGAGAGAGAGAGAGAGAGAGAGAGAGAGAAGAGATGAGAGAGAGAGAGAGAGAGAGAGAGAGAGAGAGAGTTCTTTATTTATATGACACACCATAAACTTCATATATGAATAAATGTACGTCGAGCCACAGGGGACTGTCAGCACTTGATTTAGTGTGTGCAGATTTGGATGAAGTAGTGAAGAACCAATGAAAAAAAAAAAGTAGAAATTTTTCATTTAAATGAATAAAAGCTGTAGGCCTAGCGGCAAGTGACACCACAGAAAGTGGACCCCTATCCAATGTTGCGCTGAATATCTCGTTGTCAAAGTTGTGCAGTTCAGAAAGAACTTCAAGGATTGAAAACCAAGTCTGGATGGAGAGGAGGGAAAGGGATAACGTTCACTTGTCTGTTCTATCGTTTTTAGTGTTTCTGCTCCTTTCTTTCTTTCTTTCCCTCTTTTTCTTTATAGATGTGTATGTATGTATGCATGTATGTTTGAAGAGGCGACAAATAAACAAAAGAGAAAGAAAACAGGATGCAAAGCATATAAACGTATTCCCAGATTATCTTAAATACAAGTACTTTTTGAGATATTCCATAAAGAAGAAAAACCGTCCGGGGCCGTTATAGCCGTTCGTAACGGCTTTTCTGGTAAAATAAAACATCGGGCATCATCCGTGACCCATAATGAATATACGCACACATTTTCAGAAAGATCGACGCGGGAAGTTTTGTCTGGAGCGAGTGGACCACATTTTGACCACGGATAGACACACAGACAGACACACAGACAGCATTTCTTCGTTCATATTGTAAAGTACTCCCTGTTCTATAAGAACTGGGAGTACAAAAAGAAAGAAACAGAAACACTGATAACGACAGAACAGCGGAAATTCTTCAAAGAAGGCTTTTCAGAAGGTATGGACACTGTTTATCATCGAGAGACCCAGGAGTGAGGTGAGGGGGGGGGGGGGGTGGAAGGGAGGAAAAGGTTGTGGGGTGGACGAGAGAAGTTGAACGGACAGAAGAAGAATGGGAACAGGGAGGTGGGGAAGGGTGAAGGGTGGGAAATGACAGATGGAGTGGCAAATGGGAAAGTGGGGAGGGGGGGGGGGGGAGGGGGTAGGGGTGAGAGTATGTCCAATAAATTCTACAGGAAATGGGGGGGTGACGATATATCCAATAAATTCTACCGGAGAGAACAAGCAAAGGCCTGCTACATATTATGCGGCGATTGTGACCTCTTTCGTGTTGAAGTACAGTTCTGTTGATTAGCTCGTGAACACTGTCAAGAACGTCATTAATGACGTCGTTAATGTTACAAATGAGGCCAGTTTGTCGTTTAAATCAAGCTGTTAATTAATTAAGCTAAGTTTACAGTTTCTTCGTGATTAGTTTCGTAATGAATGTCACATTGTTGTAATTAATGAAAAGAGATAAACAAACTGTGGAGGAGTGACTGATGGACATATATTGTCCATCTCCATGCTAATGTCAAGTGTTGAGTGTGTCACAACTTACCGAGCACTAGACTGAACACAGAATAGTTGGGGGAAACAAATGAGAACATTTTACAAAGAAAGAAAGCAAGCGAAAACGTACAGTTGTTACATGCCTACGTTTGCCATCAGTGTTTGTGAACCTGACAGCAAGGTGGAGAGGTGGCCTGATGGAAGGGAAATAACTCACGGGTCCGTGGTTCAAATCTCATCGGCGGCGGATGTGTGTGTGTGTGTGTGTGTGTGTGTGTGTGTGTGTGTGTGTGTGTGTGTGTGTGTGTGTGTGTGTGAGATAAAGCAGTGTGTGTGTGTGTGTGTGTGTGTGCGCACACACACACACACACACACACACACACACACACACATACACGCACGCACGCGTGTGCGCATATGCGCGCACACACACACACACACACACACACACACACACACACACACACACACACAACACACACACAAACTTTTTCTTCTTGTTCGTCTTCGTTTCCTCCTTCTTCTTCTACTTCTTCTTCTAATGTACAGCTGTCATACTTGACAATGACTGACATGCAGGGGTAGGGGGGTTCAGACTGAAGTTTATGCAGTGTGTGGAGTAGAAAAAAAAAGATGAGAGATATGATTTGCTACAACACTCTACTTCGCACATTCAAGCTGAAAGTGCTGAGGGAAGGGGACATAACAGTCTTTTAGAGCAGGGTGTTCCAGCCACGAACGGATCGAAGGAAGGAGTTGTTGTGGTGGTCGGTACGACGACATAGAATGCACTGGCACTGCTCATTGTGGTGACGTCTTCTGCTTCTGGAGCGAGAGAGGTTTCGGGTCAACACATCTCACACATGCTAGTCCAGCGCGGATTATGTAGCGCATTATGCAGAGTCTTGTGGGTCGTCGGCATTCTTTGAGAGCTGGCCACTACAGGTGTTCATGCATGTTGTGTATGGTGGAGGTATTTCTATGTCTACCTAAGACATACCTAGCTGCTCTTCTCTAAATCTTCTCAGTAGTATGGGAGAGTCTGGTGGTGTATGGGTCCCTAACTGTACTGGTGTACTCACCGAGAGGGGGAACCAGAGGCAACTACATGAAATACAAAGAGTGGGTGCAAGCTGTTTTCACTTCAAAGGCAAGTTACTCAGCTAAGATCGTATTACATGTGTGCACGAGTAGGCAAGGTGAAGAGATTTTCTATTTATTCATGGGCGAATCTGATAAGTAAGTTATGAAAAGGAAAAGTCTTTTTTTTTCACAATCACGCACGCACACACACATGCGCGCGCGCTCGTGCACACTCACACACACACACACACACACACACACACACACACACACGCACACGCACACACACACACACACACACACACGAGCCTTTTTCGTGAAGTGTTAGTCTTTTTTGGTCAAACACGTTTTTTGTGAACTGAGACACATGCAAAAGATTTTTTTTTCTTTTCTTTTTTTGTTGGAGGGAGGGGGGGGGGGGGGGGGGTGGTTACACACGACGAGTCTTATTTACTTTTAAATCAGTAAAATCAATAGTACACTTGCGAGGTAAAGCGCTCTATAAATATCCTTTTACATTACATTACATTACATTGCATTACTTCCACGATTATTAAACAGACCAATGTAGAAAAGAATAGCCAAAGTATAAGAGAAGGTACAAGAACTATATGTTTACAAGTGGACTAATTTGTCAGTATGAACTATGATAAGAACAGAACTCATGATCTGGAGGAGGGGCTGGGGTGATGATTGGGAGATATTTTCTAAAGACTACACAAAACCCTCTAAAGCCTCTGTCACACCAGGGCAAAGAGCGATTCACGACCAGATTATGACTGAAATCTCAAAAAAGTAGCAAAATGTTCTCCAAGGGCGTGATTTTTTTTTTTTTAAACTCGTACCTTCTACTGTGATAGTCCTCGTTCGGTTGACACGTAAGACTTAGTTGGAGACAGGTTAATGTGCATGCACAGTAATCAGCATACGACCTCGCCGAATGAAAAGTTGTTGGCAAGAAGTCGGAACACTCGTAAACCACTCGTGAGAAAGATGATACGATCAGTACAGAGTATTGTATGAGTTGTCGTGGAATCGTCTTGAAGATCGCCTGTGTCGGTGGGAACTCTTACATCGCTCGTGAAGAGGATAGTATAACGGATTCACAGTCGGGGAAAGAACAATCTCATTCCAGCTTATTTCGGTCGAAACCTAATCTTATATTTGCCCGCTACAAATTGTAATCCTTGCAGTAATGGTAGATAAGGCTACGAATATCACGACCGAGATATCTGATAGGTTGGCATTGTCGTTGAAATGGTATCTTCATGTGTACCTGGGGCATAACCGACAGTATGAAACTTCGAAGCCATCGGCGTACAAAAACAAGAGCTTAGTGCACGCAGAGACTTAAAAAAAAAGAATCAAGATGTTCATTCAAATTTATTCTTCTAAGCGCTCTAGCTTTCAGGAGCTGTGTGGCCACCTATGACACTGCCTATCCCTGTGAGGGTGAAAAAAGGTCAGTTCTTCCTTCCTCCCTCATTTCCGAGGATAAATCCTCACAATTATCGGAAGCGACAAGAATACAGATGAGGTGTTGTCGTCAGTGGACATCAGAGAACAATGGAACCGACTGTCTTTTGGCTGGTAAGCACCAGCAGACAACAGCTGTGACCCCGAAACGTATGCAGGGTCGACCTTGAGGTTGGCAAAGAGCAAAGAGGAGCGTTCTAGGAAGTGGTTATGAGTGATGAGTAGTGGTGAGGTGGGGTGCTGGGGTGGGGGCGGAGGTGTTGAGACAGGCACGAAGATCATTGCCTGCGTCAGCGGATGTGTCAAGTCACCTCTTGAATCCCTCAGTAATAATCAGTATGGGAAGGGGATGGTCAAGCCAGGTAAACAGTCTGTTTTGTACGTCAAATATATCATGTGTGTACGTTAGTTATCCTAGTGAAAGTCTCATTAAGCTATGTCAAAGATATCCGCGCACCTATCTCACTGTTTCCAGTGAGCGAATCGTCAAGATATGTAAAATGTACCATACATCTACCACGGTTATCCTAGTATGGATCATAGTAAGATATGTCTAAGATAGCACACGTCTACCTAATTAATCCTAGTGAAGGTCTCATCCAGGTATATCAGGCATACCACGTATCTACTTCAGTGTGTCGTTAAAATGTCATATATATCATCTATCTGCCTTTATCTTAGTGAGAAGGTCATCAAGCCATGTCATACATATTACACATTGACCTCAGTTATACTAGTGAGGGTCTCAAGAAGGTATGTCAAACATGCCATGCGACCATCTCACTTATCCCAGTATAGGCCTCATTCAGACATTTCAAACATATCATGTATCTACCTCAGCTATCGTAGTGACGATCTCATTAACAAATGTCCAATACACCATTCATCTACCGAAGTTATCCTCGTGATGGTCTCTTCAAAATGTGTCCAATATGATTCACATCTAGCTTACATCACTTGTCCCGGTGAAGGTTTCGTCAAGATAGGTCAAACATGCCATGCACCAATCTTAATAATCCTAGTAAAAGTCTCATTCAGATGTATGTTTAATGCATCTGAATGAGACTTTTACTAAGATTATTATACGTATGTTTAATACCACGCATCATCTTAGTTATCCAAGCAAGCGTTTCATTGAGATATGTCGAACATGCCACATATCTACCTTAGTTATCCTTTTCTAATGCAGGTCCCACTCAAATTTATCAGCATGCCACGTATGTGCTTCAGCTGTCCTAATACTGGGCTCATTAAGATAAACGTCAGTAATCCTTGTACAGGTCTCATTAACATATGTCAGACATACCACGTACCTACTTCAGCCATCTCAGAGTGTTGTCAAAATTTAAACACACACACACACACACACACACACACACACACACACACACACACACACACACACAAAATACCATCTGACTCATTTATCCCAGCGATGGTCTCATCAAGATTCATTACCATGATCAAGAAACAAAAGTATAAAATTTTCCAGAATGGCTTTGATCTACAGAAAAATCCGCTTGCTAATAGGCTTATCATATTTAAAAAAAAAAAAAAAAAACTTGTTCCATGTCGTATGTAGTTCAAGTTTCATAACAGTTAAATTGCATCTGAAAAGAAGACAAACTAATTCTGAACAAAAACTTTCTACTGATTATTATAATCCATAACTTTTTTCAAATTATGGAATCATGCATCTTATAATGCATGCATTGTTGAAATGCGTGCTAATCTTTATGAAGCCGGATGATTGTGTATTGGGTATAAGACCACCTCTACCATCCCTCGTGTCGTAGTGGCAATGTCACAGGCAGCGGCAATGGATTTGCTGGTTCGAATACTATTAGGACAATTGAATTAATTGTTGTTGTTGTTGTTTTCCTGCGCTTGGCTTTTATCCTAAGTTTGCTGGATATGCTATAGGTTGAAATGGAAAGACTGGAACCAGATAGTCGAGTTGATGCACGTAATACTAGCATCTCCGAGTACTGTTAACATAATTATCCTGACCAACACTCTTGGTGCCCTTATCTTTTCTCACTGGCTTGCACCAGGATATTACTAGAGAACCAAGAGTACCTTATAGATCTGACTTAGATTCTCATGTTTGCCATTTTCATCGTCGTTAATTATGTGTGTATTGTATTGGGTTGAGGGCGGTCAGATGAAAATCAGATGGCGTTGAGCAGAGGTGGGAAGAAGGGGACACCGACTCAGTTATTACTGGCATCTACAAATGGCTCAGTTGACAGTGTCATGCGGCATGCTAGATCAGAACAAGCACCACTCGCACATTGGCACAGTACTAAACATCTCCGTAGCGATTCGGCAGCAGCGCAGTGTCTCCTTTGGTGCGTCCTCCTTAACTGAATACGCAAAAACTGCCAGTCCTAATGCTGAAGTATTCCTGCCAATACTGAATTCATGTTGTTTTGACGAAGACCGTGATGATGAATAGGAGACGCAAAACTCGTTGGAAAATCATGTTTACACGTAAAAGAAAACACACCAATGCCGCTTTTAGTTCACTTGAAAAGGTCAAATCAATGAATTTGCCATACTTCACAACAAACCTACAACTGTGGTTGTTGTCATAAATCTTCTTCTTCTTCTTCTTCTTCTTCTTCCAGTAATGTTCAGCGGTCATCAGGTTGACCATTATTAACATACCAGTGGCGAAGCGCGAGTGTGTGCAGAAAATTTTGAAGCGGGGAGGGAGTAGGTGGGGGCAGGGTTGAGCTGGGAGGGAATGGATGGGGGCAGGGAGGGGGAGGGGGGCAGGGGGGGGGGGGAGAGGGGGCAGAGGGGGGGGAGGAGGGAGGGGGCAGGGGGGGGGGGGGGGAGAGGCGGGTTCTACTGTGCCTGGAGGGCCCTCAATGCCCTCGAGCAGAAGGCATTATGGGAGGGGGCCTCGACAACATCAGCTGGGAGGGAGTTCCAGTCGACAACGGTCCTCGGGAAAAAGGAGAACTTCCTGTAGTCAGTGCGGCACCGGAATCGTCGTAGTTGGTGATTGTGGTTGCTGCGACGACCACTTCGAGGCTGTTGCTTGAGGTCGGTGCAGGAGACGCAAGCTTGATCGTTGATGATCTTGTGGAGCATTGCAAGTCTGGCGCAGCGACGTCGTTGTTGAAGCGAGGGCCACTCGAGTAGCGTCATCATGTCTGAGACACTGGAAGTGTTGTGGTAGCGGTTGGTGACAAATCTGGCAGCTCTTCGCTGGACTTTCTCGAGGGT
>CM031597.1:84358438-84420938 GCA_018398815.1 Conus ventricosus
ACCTTATGAGGAGAGAACATGAGGATGGAGAGAGATTTTATGCAGAACACTTGCGAATGGAGATCTTATGAGGAGAGAACATGCGGATGGAGAGAGATTTTATGCAGAAAAAACTTGCGAATGGAGATCTTATGAGGAGAGAACATGAGGATGGAGAGAGACCTCACGCTGAGATAACATGCGGATGAAGATCTCATGCGGATGGAGATTGATCTCATGCAGTGAGATCTCGTAAATGAAGATCTCATGGGGAGATCACATGGGGTGGGATTAGGCTAAAGAGACACGTTTAAAAGAAAAGAGGAAAAACTCCCACGGTGCAAAGCTAAACGATGCTGACCAACACTTTCTATACAAATTTAGCCAGTGCTTTGATTGAAAACATTCGGCTTACCGACTGTTTGCCTAAAAGGGTTTTCACAAAATCTGAATTCACCATTTTCCCTCCTTTGGAAAAGCCCCGGGAAAAAAAAATGATCCCGTATTCCTTCCCTGCCCTAAGTAAGTACAGCAAGCCCTGTACCCTTCCTCCTTGGTCAAAAATAACCAGAGACACAGAAAGTTAAAAAGAATAATGTCGACTTTCCCTTTAAAATGTCGGGCTCGCTCTGTACTTTTGGGGGCTGAACAGGGAAATTCGGAAATTCCAAACCCATGGGAAACAACCATAAATGTAATGTTTGTGTGTTTTTTCTTTTAGTTTCGCTTTATTGTTAAACTAATGCAACATAAGAACATTTTAAAAACCCATTTTTTTTTAGATTAGTGAAATTTTGGGGAGGGTGTTGGATTTGGAAAAAGACAAAAATGAGATTTTTTATTTTGTCCGTTATCACCACCTTTTTGATTTCCCACTCTTTGATTCAAACCCGTCTGTGTGCAGTTCTGAGTCCTGTTTTTCTCTGTCACAAACACACACACAACCACCACACACACACACACCACCAAAACACACACACACACAAAACAAACACAAACACACACACACACACACACCACACACACACACGCTCGGCGGCGTATGAAGCAGCGAGCGCGTTTTTTTGTGCGCTCAAAATGGAAGAGAGAAGAGAGAGAGAGAGAGAGAGAGAGGAGAGAGGAAAAAGGGAGAGAGAGAGAAGAGAGAAGAGAGAGAAGAGAGAGGGGGGGTTAGTTCGTTGGGCTATGGCTTGCCAGAACCCTCCCAGGAAAGCCCTGACAGATGGAGTTTAACAATTCTTTACGGGACTGTTCGAGTCTCTGATAGTGGCAAAGGAAAAAAATCTTTCGCGGGTCGTGCGGAGGGAAACCTGCGGCCCGCGACATCTGTGATAACAGATGAATTGTCGAAATCGTTGGTTGCTTCTATATGTACAGTTTGGCTTTGGGCCCCTTTAAAGTTTTTAAAAATTGTTCCTCGGCATTCATTTTTTTAGAGAGTTAGTGTGGCGACAACTTTTTTAATAATTCCGGAAATAATCTGCGCCGGGGAAACCCTTTCCGGGGAGACCCAAAAAGCTTTCAGAAGGTTCCATAGAGAAAATTTTTCCATTCTTTTAGTTGAATGTGTAGCGCTGGTTCCCAACTTCGAAAATGTCCATGCATTTTTACTTCCTGGGGTGAGCCCTTTATTCTAGAAGTTTTGTACCCTTGGGGGGCCCCCCCCCCCCCCCCCCCCCCCCCCCCCACACAACCGAAATTTCCCCGGGTTTTCCTTAGACCCCTTTAAAGGTTTTTAGAGACAATCGAGAGTCAAAGCTGAGTCCTACTACAATAAAATTTACACTGACAACGGAAGCGTACACACGCAGAAAGTCACAAATTTTAAGGGCCCACATCACCCGGGTGATGGCAGCAGCACGCACGCACGCACGCCCACGCACGCACACCCACCCGCACGCACGCACCCCACACAACACCCCCACCACACACACACACGTATTTGGGTTTTTACCTCTTTGCCCGTGTTGGTGTTTTTAAACTTCGGGTTGGGTAGCCAGTGGGGAAACTCCTCCTTTCCCCTCCTTTTATTATTCTTTTTAAAATTTGAATTAATCCTGTCATTTTCTTATACCCCCAAACTGTTTGCAGTTGAAAAACCAACGCGAGGGGAGTTAGTGGGGGTACAAGTTTTACAAGGCGTTTTGCCCAGAATATTAACCAATAGCCCTCATGTATACACCAAAGGCAAACTTGAAAGGAAACCCGAAAATAAAACAATCAAAAAATTAAATTTCAGATTTCTCGTGGAAAGAAGGCCCATTCGGCGTTTTGTAACCATGCAGCTTTTTATGAATGAAATCAAATGGTTAAAGCGAGTTCAGATCTTGAGAGTATGGACTCATGCCAACACTCAACCTCAAAATCACAATATTCTCTACTCCTCTGAATATATGGCCGTTCTCTAGTGGCACAAGTACATAAGGCATGCCCCTTTTCCTCTAAACCCACATCCTTCCGACCCCGAAAGCCATTTATTTCCTGAGTCCCTTCACCATATCACCTAAAGTGGAAGTGGCCGTCAAACCAAAGTGATTTGTTCACAGGAAATTTTTTATGTTTGTTTGCTCGCTTGTTTAAACATTTTATTTGCTTTTTTTTCAGTTCACAAAAGGAGTGAACAAAAGGTAGGAAACACGTGTGAAACAACAAAACCAAAAAGAAAAGAAAAATACGCCCAATCTCAGCATAACACTGAGCATTTACACAAAAGTACAGTTTTTACTGCACGATATGATGCATGGCAGTAAATTTTCAGTGTAGCACAGACCAACGTGCACAATGGCTTGTGTTTAATATTCAAGAACTGCATATTATCTAAGTAGACAGTCACTAACAACACACGTCTAGTAGGAGGGAAAGACAGACAGATAGACATACAGACAGTCAAAGAGGGCAAACAGACGTACAAAAGGGTTGAGTCATAGAAAGTGACATTTTTGTTATGTTATTGAATAACACACTACATTGTCTTTCAAATAGCCCTATATACGTACAGAAGAGTTTCTGCAACAAAAAATAAACAGCCCCTACAGGTTAATGTCATAAACAAAAAAGCGAAACATAGATTTAGTTATTGTTGTTTTCACAAGTGCTCGCTTGTGAATAGGTAGGTAGGCCATTGAAAACTGTCAGTTTTGCGGATAACTGAAAGAAGACTGCCAAGATTCACAGGGTGGAATAGTCATTTTTTGTCTTGAAGAATTCTTTACATGGAACACGGTAAAACCGTCTTAAGTATTCAATCGCGGCAGCCTGGATGTTTCGCAGAGATTTGCAGACAGCATGGATCCAGCTGTAGTATCCGAAGTGAATGATGGATAAGCCCAACACCTGTGATCTGAGGATGTTATTACCACAGAGACGTCGCTAGTTTTCGATAAGTTGCCTCGCTTGATGTTTGCTTTTCACGTTAAACTTGGCCAGACAAAGAGAGAAAGAGCTGGGGGAAATGTCCGTCATAAAGCAAACGGATCGAACAACTGGAGAACTGGGCAAATGGGTTTATCAAAATCAAAATGTAGACTGAAAAGTTGGACATGAACTTGAATATTCATGACGCACAAAGCACTATAAAAGAGAATGACGATTTACACTTTTACACACATAAAACTGAATTGTGGAAAAAGCTGACATATGGTGAAGCTGAGATCAATGGCTTTATATGGTTCTAGCTGGCTCGCTTTTATTTCTGTTAGCTCTGGTTTGGTCTTGATCTGAAAAAAAATGCCTCCTGTTGTTACATTGTGACCTTCACCTTTGAAAGTGAAAGAAAAAGTAGCAAGAAAGCACTTAAATCTTATTCCTAGCTCATTTGTTCATAACAAATTCCTTATTATACTTACAATGGAAATATTTAACAAAGATGATTCCAGCTTACGTGCTCTTTTTCTAGTTCGGCGATTCACATTTTGAAAAAGTAAAAAAAATACCACCGGACTGAAATTGGCAACATCCGGGGAGGAAACAAACAAGGGGAGCAACGCTCAGTTAATCCTTGCTCACTTGTTCCGCCATTTTCTTGACACACAAACGAGATGGCTGCGGCTGCAGCAAGTGAGAACGTTTGGTCTAACAAGAAAGATGATTACGAACTTCAAGATTTCATCGGTAAGAGTGAAATTTGCTGCAGTTTTTTTAGTTGAAAATGTATGCATTTGATTGAGTTATTGGTTACGGTTGTGGGCATCTAGATTACGCCTCCCGAGTCCTGATCATTCGGGCTGCATTAGCCCGGTAGGGTCGTAACCGCAGTTAACGCAGGGCGGAATGAATTTGAAACATGTTGAGTAGGTCAGTTTATTTCATTAGAGTTCACAGAAGTCGAAATAGTGCATACCCGAAATATCGTTTGTACAGTTTCTGCTTTTAATTTTCAACTTGATTGAGGAAAATAACTGAGTCAGGGAAGTAAAAAAATAATTGTATGGAACAGGGTCAACGAGTCACTCTGAACATGTCTCCGATCTTGTTACTTTGTTTCTTAACACCACTGTAGTTCAGGACCGCCACCTATCCTTAGAGTTTAACACACAGACGCATTAAACAAGACTGCCAATTATGTCATTCAGCTGCATGTCTGACATGTTCATTTTACTAATTATTACTTTAGTAGTCTTCCTTCATAAATGCCAAAAAGCAAACACCGTTTTTGGGATCAAGATTATCAAAGGGCAATTTCCAGGATTCTCAATGGGGAAAAAAAAGCCAGTCATGAATAAGACCCATCAAATCAACACTAAAGAGCCAAACCAAAACCAAATAATCAACGGCAAACTTGCATGGGAGTGAAAGGCATGCTTCCTCTGTAGCTTCCCTTGCTGCAGCCAGGTCATACCAGTGCTAAATAATCTGGGTGTCATAGTGTTATACAATCTGGTACTGAGTAGTTGTTGTAAGGCTTGCCTTTGGTTTTTTAGTGATAATTTGACCAACAGTTTTGTCACTCTTTATTTAAATCCAAATCCAGAGTATTTGCCCTACGGCTACCACTAGGTTTAATGTACTATTATTTTATAAGTGTTTACTGTGCAGCCCATAAAACTGCTGTTGATTTCACGTGTCTTGTCAGCTGCTGATTCAGTTCAGTCAAAACGTGTCTTAATGTGAAGGTACTTTGAAAAAGGGAAATGTCTGAATCAAAGAAACTTCTACTACAAAGAGCTTATGATTTTTTGTTTGTTTGTTTTTGTTGTTGAATAACACAGATTTCCTTTTTACCACAGATGTAACAGAAGCTATACAACATATCAAATTCATAATGTCTTTTTTTTCTTGACAGGTAGAACAGAAACTAAAAAAAAATATGACAAGTTCGAAACAGGCTATGTGACATAATATGCTGTATGCAATATATTGGAATGGTCAAATGTATATTGATGGGCATTCTGATTTTTGAATTGAAATTATTTACACATGTGATAATCCCACAAGAATGGATTCAAGCATTCTTGACTGTGTCAAAAGCAATTATTGTCAGCATTATGGTCTTTTCTAGTTCCATACTCGTCATTCTTGTGAATAATGGATCAGTCACAATTAAGTTACCAAACACTTGTAGGTTTGTGGTGCCAATTTTAAGAATTTAGAAATGGATTAGGGCTTGGCATGAAACTTTTTTTTTTTTTTTTTTTTGCTCAGAGGCAGTGCACCCATGCCGCTCATTCGACACCCGTCCACAGCCATAGCCCGGCTGGCCCCGCCGCAGCCCGGCACCAGCAATCCACAGGGAGCAGTCAATGTCAAGTCGTCAAGAGACGACCCACGGAGGAGACACTGCACTGCTGCCGAGTCACTTCGGTGGTGTTCAGTGGCGCCTGTTCTGATCTAACATAACGCAGGACACCACCTACTAATGCCCCCTACTTACGACAATAATTGCCGAGTCGCGGAGCCGGCGTGAGTGAGCTCTCCGGAGGGCGCCACCACGTCCGTCCAGCGACAGCCCGTATGGACTCGCCGATACCGGTGACCCGACGGAAGCAAACCAAGACCACAGACGTAGAGAGGACATCGAAATTGAGGTCACCATGAGAGCAGGGCATGAAGGGCCACAGAATTTGAGACATTTTTTTTTAATGCTGATCAGTGGGAATGAGGATGATTAAGATGATGCTATGGATTTCCATTTCGGTCTGAGATTACATGACAGGGCTGTACTCTACGCTTCCTTTCATAATATATCCTGCTGTCAACCAGGCCCGAGAGATACAGGCACCTGCAGTGTTGGTCATGAAATTTGAGCAACACTCTCAGAAACGCATCCATTAAGTGGATGAAACTCGACTGTGTGGTCCCAGTCTTCCCAACTGAGTCCACAGCAAACTCAACTCTGGGTAGGAGCCGGTCGGAGCAGAAAAAACCCACATGACTCTGATGGGATTCGAACCCACGACCTCCCAGCCGGGAGTCCGCGACGCTAACCACTTCGCCACGGCGGCTGGTGGCATGAAACTTTTTATACACAGAGTTAACAATTTTGATTGTGAAACTTTTTATAGACAGAGTGAACAATTTTGATTGTTTTTAGAGAAAATTTGCCTTGTTTTATTGGGATTGATTGAATCTGAAGTCGAGCAGTTTGAAGATTTAACTATGGACGTAAAACTATCAAGAGATGCACTGGTTTTTAACTTAAAATTTGTGCAGATATGATTAGAACTGTGTGACATCATGACTGAGTATATTTTCAGAATATATTCTCACCAGTTCTGAAAAGAACAACCAATAAAAGCTCAAGGATGTATCTTGTACTAGTTAGCTGTTGGCCAGATGTTACATGATTGGTCTGTACTTCAACCTATCCCTAATAACTGATACTTCCAAAAACAGTACCCTGATCTTCATACATTCATTGGAATAGATTACACTTCCAAAAACAGTACCCTGATCTTCATACATTCATTGGAATAGATTATTTGATTTTTTTTATAAGGTTTTCAGATAAAACAAGGCTTTATTCATTTACATTCAACTCCTGTTGTTATTATAGCCCGGCCAACCACAGGGGTCTGAATCAGAAGTCATTTTCACACACAACAAATAACAATGATATCAGTGACATACTTAACTTCCTTTTGATCACCCCACCCAGCCTCCCTAATCCCCTATATGGTTTATTCAATAACCATGCTGGTTAAAGTTAAAATCATCTAAAGTTCTGTGAGTTGATTTTAACGTGGTGACAGCCCTGCGGTCGGCTGGGCTGTAAGCAACATTATCTTATCTTATCTTATCTAAAGTTCTGGTAAATGAGAAAGAACAGGGGGAAAAGGAGGAAAACCAGGAGAGAGGGAATAACAGACAGATTTACAAGATCAGAATTTGTAAATGATAGGAGAAAGGAGGGAACAGAACGGGAATTCCAAACATGAACATGCACAAATGCCCCTCATGCATACTATGCTGGCACATACTCGCATTTTTCTTTACATAGTTGAGTGTGTTAGTCAGTGTCCTTCACTCAGTGGTGTTCTTCATTCGGTACTGCCTGTTACGACTGAGAAGAATGATCAAACTCTAAAACAAGTGAGCTTGAGGCTCAGTGAAGTTCTGGTACTGATCTCTTGTGAAATCAATCTGGACAGAGAAAAGATTGACTCCATTAACAAGGACTAAGTCTTTAATTACAATAGAAGATTCATAAATGAGTACTCAATGATCATCATAACACTTAACAGGCTCAAAACAAGAACATGTCCTTATCAAAAACGTTTACTTTCAATTTTCTCTCTTCATACTCTCTCATTCTCTCAGTTATGTATAGATTATGAAATGAAAGTTTAAGAAAAATGGGCTAAATGAACAGTCATTTATCATGGAATATTCTAGAATGTTCTAGAGTTATGACATAGCAAAGCCAGTCAGAATGCATGGAAACTAAATGCTCGACACATTCAAGAAAATTTCTAGAAGCTTCCAGCACTCTCTGCCTGATTCTTGTACTTTAAAGAAACACTTGGAATCATGATTATGCAGTTTGTGCGTGTTTCAGTTGGTAAACAAATCTCACTTTATATTTAACATGTGTAAAAGGAAACCCAAAACATGTAGATACAACTCAACTGATGATAATTACAAGTTAAGTCAAACTGTTTGTAACACTGCCATCTCAAGGTGTCTGGAGCAGCTCCTCTGAGTGAAGTGCATCTCTCTCCGAAGTATGTGTTGTGACGAGAGAAGAGGTGACAATAAGGAAATGGCTATGGCTCTGTCAGGAATATAGGGACAAGCTCAAGAATCCTTGACATACAGGATTGATAGACTCGATCCCAAGGGTCCCAATCATCAGAAGAGATATAATACATACATTGCAGGAGATTTTCTTAACAAGCAAGCAAACTGGAATACAGGGATACAGGGAATTGGATTTTGGGATTTGTGAGGGAAATGGCACAGAAGGTAATTGTTAAAGGAGTACGGGTGAATGTACAGGGAACTTTTCGAGTCTTTATGGGATGGATGGAGGATATTCCCCTGTACAATTTCACAAGCTCCGAACCCTTTGGACAGGGAGCACCACTTCCCCAATGCCATTGCCTGTGAAGATGAATTGATGAAGTTTTGCCAACCGTGGAAAACAAACTTGCACTAATGTGCTTGTCCTGTGCCAAGTGAACTGTCACTGTAATGGAAACATTACCAAACGTGAAAAGACCTTGTCCAGAGAACCAGAAGCATGGGAACAAATGCTCAGAAGGGTGCAGTCAGATGTTAGAAGAAGGATACTTTTAAACCCCCAAATGTGCTGTGTAACTATTCTAACGTTTATGTCAAGACCTTGTGATAGTCAGGTTAATCCTTTTGGTAAACACAGGACCAGCTTGTTTAAACTGGCAACTGGAGGCCAGACATACAGTTGATCCTTCCAAAACCCAATTGCAGGGGTTCCCATAGGGGTGGGTGAGTGGGTAGGGGGGACACAAGGGGTGGTGGGGTGGGAAAGAAGGGAAGAAAAACCCAGACTAACAGAAAGAAATCCATTTATTCATCTGTAGTCATTCACTCAGACAGGCATTTTATATCAGATGAAAGTATTTCATTGTAAAAGTGGTATCAGCATGAGTGGAAATGTAAGTTTTATCTTGCATTTTTGTGGTACTTCGATCAAGCACTCTTGAAAAGTACTTAGGGTCTACTCAGAAGTACAGTATAAGTTTAAGAAGTGAATAATCATTGATGATGTGTAATTTAATGAAGAGGTAACAGCAAATAGGAAGAAATGTTGTTGTTTTGTTATTTATGAAATCTGGAAGTCCAGTTCCTATATTTTGAACTGTTGCCAAAGAAATGAAAACATTCATGGTCAGTGCAAAATATTTGTGTAGTTAGTGAATCAGTACATAATGTATACACATCTTCATAGTACTTGAAGTGGCAATTATTTCTTTCACTTGTTACATGGCAAGTTTGAAAAAAAGAAAAGAAAGAGAAGGTTTAAATAAAAAAAAAAAAAGTGAAGTAAATGGAAATGTCACCAGCTAAAGGCGAGCACATGAAAACAGTCACAAAACTTGTTACTCATCAGTACAAGATTGTCTCGTGGTTTTTCTTATCAGGTCATGTATCTTCACAGTATGCCTTTTAAACATGTGTTTGTTGGACTTATACCTTCTAAATGTACACTTTTTCCACCAAGTCTAAATGTTTTTTTCACTTTCTTTGCCAATGAAATTGGGGAAGGGTTGGGGAGGGAAGGAGGGTAGGTCTGTCTGATTTTTCTGTAGTCTTTTTTCATATTATAGGCTGTGCAATTTCAAGGTTTAAAGAAACAAAACATCTTTTCTGATTGGGATAGTATTTTGTATTATTTGATTTGTGAAATTTTTGGGCTGTCACTAGAAGTTTTGTTCTGGCTTGTTGAAATTTTGAAGCAATAGTCAAAGGCTTGTAAGAAAAAAATCTTAACTTTGAGGGCTGATAGATGATGAATGAAGAGAGCCAGTAGTACTGTGTGGAGACAAAAGCTGGGTCAAGTATATGGGATCAGCAGGGCACCAACCCGCAAGTTGTTGCTGAAGAAGAAATCTTAGATGAAATTCTATTAGCATACAGACAACCTCATCTCCTATACCAGTGGGAATACAGCAGGGTGACACTGACAGTGTTATCAGCCTTGCACTTGTAGCACCAAAATTCACCAAAGGCATGAGTGCAGAAACACTTGACATGGTGACAGTGATCATAGCTGTGTCGTACTCAGTTTTGAAAAAAAAAAAAAAAAAACCAAAAGGCAGACCTGCAAATTGTTAGACTTTTGGCGTAGTATGCTACATTTTCATTGACAATGCTACACTGCTACACAAAAAGCTCCAGAGACTTAAACGGAACAGAGGTAACATAGATCTTTGGACTGTTGACTTATGTTTTCAGTATAAAAAGAAAGAAAAAAATTTCAGAGAGGAAGAAAAAGCAGAAGGAAAACTGCCGAAGAAGACGGCTACTTCACTGCCTTATCAGTTTTGTTGTTGGCTGTGTAAAAAGTTTTTCAAATTTTAGGTCAAGTCAAAACCATGCGATAAGAAGCAACATTTCCGTATTGCTGCATGTGATCATATCTTCTGTGGAATGAAGTCTGACTGAAAGTACTTTTTAAAAAATCTCATTTGTTGTAATGCGTAGAACTTACATTTGGAATGCTACACTAAAATTGAGATGTCAAAATGCTATGCTTTGTGCTTTTGATGCCTTGACAGTTCTGAAGAGGAAAACAGATGAAATGAGAATCCTCCTCAGTATCAGTACAACAGTCAAGCTGATCATAGGAAAGATAAGTTGTAGCAGATATAAACTAATGTAGGAAACAATGTCAATGCTTAACCAATTGTTCAAGATCTTTGGTGGAGCAGAGATACAAAAGCAACCAGGAAATAGAAGTGCAAAGCAGTGAAGACTTTCCAAAGTAAATGAAAGAAATCTTTTTCATGATTCTTTTATTGAAATAAAAATGTTGGGTATAAAAGTGAATTGTTTAGAATAGTTGAGAAAAAGAGAAAAAAAAAAAACCACCGCAGATCCAAACAATTATTATGAGGCTGTTTGTGTTATAAGACTCACATGTTTTGGTAGTTTTACCATCGCACAGAGGGAAATATTTTAAATGTTACTCCAAATATCTTTCATGCTGATGGGACTACCAAGCTCAAGACCAGTACGGAAAAAAGACCAGCTCTTCTGGAACATCTCTACAAACCATAGTGAACAAAGAATTATATGAAAAGATAAAACATTCTTACCAAGTTAAAGCAAAATCTAGCTCAAACTGCTCTCAGTGATGGACACATTATTTGAAATAATGAAGCAATAGCAAATGCACTAAACATATTGCACAAAGTCCAAATACAGATATACAGAGCAGCTCTCTGAAGGAGGCAAACGCAAAATCTGCAGTTTCTACTCAGACACTTTTGTTAAAGGTTATGTCGTAGACGCCTGGACAGTTACTTGAAGCCTCCACCCAGCCAGAATCATCATCAACATAGTGATATTCGCATTGTATACTAAGCAAAATAAAGTTGTTAAACTCATGGGATACATTGTAATAAGAAAGTGTGCAAGATACAAATGGGCAAGTCCTTTCTCAAGGAGGGTAGAGATGAGATAAAAATCAATGGGATATATTAAAAGCAGCTATTTTTGCCTGTGAAGTTTAATTTGATATTTCAAAGAAAGGAGAAATGCTGACAATAGCTGTAGACCTGGAAGATGTATACAAAAGTCCAGTTTTGGTTTTTGCTTCTCATGGAACTATTTACCTTAACTATGGAATCAGCATGACATTGACAAGATGAATCACAACAGCGCTGAGTAGGGATCAGCCTTCCTACGATTTAGAGACAGGATGTCTGAACTCCATAAATGTGTCAGTGGATTACCTGAGGGTTTTCCATGCTTCCCTGTTTGGTGTATAGTATGTACATGAAAGGGCTTGAAGATCTCAATAAATAAAAGAATGACTGAAGTGTTGACACCAGCAGATGATAGTTTGGTTTACAAAACATCAAAGGATGCTCAATTGACATCACATAGTAGTATAAAGAAACTGGATCTTTCATCAACCCAATCAAAGAACAGACTTTGGTCTGCACTCAGACACAGCAGATAAATTCTTGTGACCAATTTTCTCAAATGAAACAGAAATTGGGAAAGAGGAGGGAGGGGGGCGTTGACAACCTTCGTTTAAAGGGTATTGGGTTTGATAAAATACTAACCTTTACAGAGCATATCTGCCGTAAAAGCAATGGCAGCTGAACTACACCGTTGATTGGCAGTACAGGCATTTGTTCTCAGTGTGATTGATTACAGATTAGGGCTTACAGCATTGAATCATTTTGATTATGGATTAGGGCTCGCAAAGACGTCCCAGAGCAGCAGCCTTAAAAAGGGTTCAAATTGAAGCAGTGACACTGATCTTGGGAACCGCAAAATACACACTGCTTGAAACTGTCTTATACTAAGTTATAGACAAGATCTGCTTTCAATGCAAGTCACAGACTCATGTGCTAGAGCAGGTTAAAGCATAGTTAAGAGCATACACCCAAACTCACTGTTTCAGGCAGTCAAGGAAACAAAAGACAGTCATGTAGGATGTGGTAAATGAGGATAGCAATTAGCATACAGAGCTTGCTTTTCAACTACGGCTCATTTGAATGCCCTGTACAGACAGCTTTCCCTCCACTCGCCATCCATGCACCTCACCTCGCATCACTTTCTTTATTAATAATTCATCCTGTAACAATGCTTGTGTTATGACCTTATCATACCCATTGCTAAATGGAAAGAACCAACTTTTATGGACTCTGAGTGAGTGAGTTACAGCATTGAACGAAAGACTGCACAATGCTGGCTTGAGCTTCTGTACACTCATGCTCAGTCATTCTGTTTGGGGCTTAACTATAGTGATAAGATTATGACAAAATGCAGAATGTGAGTTGGTTAGATTAGTAGAGAAACTGTCCGTCTTGTTTTTAAGTGGTGATATAGCATTATTTAAAGTCTGATCATTTGCAAATTGGAAACGATATACCACTAAGATACTGAACTTAGCAAAGATATTTTTAGCTTGATGTGTGTGTGTGTGTGTGTGTGCGTGCGCAGGGCTTCCGATGGGGATTATTTTTAGTCACATAACCTCCTTAATGGTTATGAATGAGTATCTGAAATGTTTCATTTACTTAATAACATTTCATTTACTTAACAACCATATTTGCAGCATTTACTGTTTTGCCTTTTAAAGTCTGTTATATTATGATGATTGGCTCATTCATCATATTTTTCAGCTTGTCTTCCATGTATACTGGGCTTTTTGTGTTTGGCTGTGTCAGGAATCTAATGACATTTCTTTTGATTTTATGCTGACTAGGAAAACATTGTAAATGACTGTCATGCTCGTACAGCAAAGTTTTACTTACTGCAGTTAAGCAAACTGCATAATTTTAAAGGGTCAACTTAAATGACTCCAGTTTTTCCATTTTAAAGGGTCGACTTATACCTGATGCATATTTTTAAAGGGTGTTTTGTGCATTATGACATGAAAAAGTGCTTAAGATGTAGCACTAGTGTGTGTATGTGTGTGTGTGTGTGTGTGTGTGTTTATGAATAAGGTCAAGCCACCTGGTTTGCGATTTTTTTGTTAGAAAATCTCCATAGCTTCTTGCCATTGACTTCCGCTCGAAAAATATCTGATCAATCAGAAAAAATGGTAAAACAAAAGATGCTTTTTATTGAAATGTTGTTTCAAGCTGAATTTCAGTTTGAAACTTTGGAGCGAACAGCTATAGGTTGTGGGGAATAAGTTCAAATCTGCTGTGATTTTGATTTTACAGTGTGAGTGTTTTTAATCAGCTTGTTCAATATTCCAGTTTGACGCTTGCAAGAGGTGGGATCTCTGCTAAAGGAGACAAATACAAGAAATTTTAATGTTTTATTTGACTTTCATGAAGTAAACGAAAGCAACAACTGAAAATCCAAAGCCAAGGTTTAAATGAAAGATCATGTGATGATTCTGGCAGTTTTCAGTGGATTGGGTTTTGTTGTGTTCAGGAGCGGGTGCGACAGCAGTAGTGCAAGCAGCTTTGTGCAAGCCACGCAGTGAGCGCTGTGCCATCAAACGTATTAACCTGGAAAAATGCAACACCACAGTGGAAGAACTGCTGGTAAGCTGTGTATTGTTTCCCTAAGAATGTGTGAGTGTTTGTGGTGAGAAAGTGTTGCCTCTGATTAAGTAATGTTGCTTGTAATTTGCAGATGGACTTGTCTGCACTGTTTTGTGTGTCTAGCGCAGTAATAACTGTTCTTACTGTTAAATTAGGGTAAGAGAATAAGACGTAGTTTGTGGCCAATCTGGAAATTGGCAAATGCAACATCATTCGCGACATTATTTTTGTACCCCTTTCCCCTTCCCTCTTCAACCCCCCCCCCCCCCCTCCCCTTTTTTTTTCTCTTTAACCTGGACAAAAAGTGATTTGGACAGGGAGAAAAATACATGCAACCCAGCCACAAAATTTTGTTTGTGGAGATAGAATACAGTAGCAAGTCATTTTCATAATGGATTGTTGCAAGTTTTCTCTGTATTTCAATGACAGTAAATAGAAATAAGGTATATGTATAATATTACCCGAGTATATTTATTGTGATTTTGTGTTGCATTGCCCCCTCCCTTTACTGACTCCTCTCTGTGTATTGTTTGGCAGAAAGAGATCCAGGCCATGAGCCAGTGTAAGCACGAGAACGTCGTGGGATATTACACGTCGTTCGTGGTGAAAGAAGAGCTGTGGGTAGTGATGAAGCTGTGCAGTGGAGGTCAGTCCCTTGCAGTAAGCTGTGGGTGAAGGGTTAGGATGGCACTCACAGGAAATGAAATTATACCAGAAATGTTTGGTGAGGGGGCCAGATCAGTTTGCTTGTTCGTATTATATAGAATTGGTGTTGTCGTTAAAAATCATTGGCAGTTGTTAGGTTTCAGATTCACATTTCAAGGCCGTAAAAGTCCACGAAAAATAGAATTCATTTCAGTTCACCCCATCACCAAGCTTTTAGGAAGCTAGCATTTAAAAAGTTAAAAATGGAAAAAAAAACTTTCATTCTTTGAGGTGCGCAAGCAGGTCATTGGCAGTCAGTCTGCTTCAGTTTCTTCATATGCTTTGGCTGTAAAGAAAGTTCCTATGTTTCTGTTATTGTCGATGGATGCGTTCCACTTTTCAAAAACATTGCAAGAAAAAGTGTCTAGCCCCAGTGGAGGCAAATCCACTACCTCCCAACCCAAAGTGGATGTCCGTATGGTGATCACTTAATATAACAGTTCATTTGCTAGTGATATATTTCAGTTTTGTGTGTAGGGTTTTTCTGTGTTTGCATTAGTTTTAAAGTTCTTCAAAAGAAAATGGTCATGAAAAGCCATGGGAAAGGTTCTGTGTGTGTGTGTGTGTGTGTGTGTGTGTGTGTGTGTGTGTGTGTGTGTGAAGTGTGTTACTGCTGTCATTGACAGTAATAGATTGCCTATGAATGCATGAGCATATGGGTATGAGACTGAGTGCTGCAATCAAAATTCAATTTTTTCCCCATATCTAAACTTTTCTGAACATTGTCTAAATATGAAGTTTTGCAAATTGTGATTCCATGTGTCCTAAGGGGAAGAGATGAATTGAGTGTGTAAAGCTATGTCCTGTGTCAAACATTGGGGAGGATAAAACAGTTGGGGTTGTCATAAGTATTTTCAGGAGGAGGAATTGTGAAAAGGGGATGATTGACAAATTCAGGGGGGAATTTGTTGTATGACCTTAGATGATTAGTTTTCCTTTGACTGTGTAAGCCAATTTGAGTGTGACTTCATGCGCCATGAACTGGATGAAGTGTGATGTTCATAATTCAACATTTCAGGATATTTGCATTTCAATATCCCTGCTTGTATGAACATGTTTGATTTGCGAAATAATGTCGCTGCTTGTATGAACCTGTTTGATTTGCGAAATATGATAAATCTCTTCGCTGTTTTGTGGCAGGATCTATGCTTGATATCATCAAAGCAAGAATGCGCACAGGAAATTACAAGAATGGTGTTATGGATGAAGCCACCATTGCTACAGTGCTGAAGGAGGTGCTCAAAGGACTGGAATATTTTCATAACAATGGCCAAATTCACAGGTATGCTGCCAAGGAAATTGGTCTGCTCAGAAGGAGACTAAAACATCACAGACCCATTTTTAGAATGGGGTATGGAGTATATATGAATATAAACAGAAACCCATGAATTTGATGAAAAAATTAAATATTGTCAGTTAGTCTAAACAGGTCCTCATCCAGCAAGTGTTAATGACATCCACATTCTATCCTACTGCCTATTCAAGCAGAGATCTTAACCAGGATTCGTTGAAGACTTTCAGATCCATTTATAGATCTGCGGAGAGATAGATGTTTCATGCTACAATTTGAATTTCTTTCGGTGAAATTATGCTTAAGTATAAACAGTTCTCAGTATGCCCTTGTTAAGTATAAGTAATTCGTCATTAACAAAATGAAATGTACTGTAGGCACTCTTGATGGGCTGATTGGTAGTTCAGAGAAAATGGAAAATGGGAAGATTGGTGCCTAAAAGATTTGGCAAGTCTTGTTATGTGCATTTAAGGTAATTATGGCTTAAGCTTTTCCAAACTGAGTATTATTTTTCTGAAACTTGCAAGATAAAAGTTTTCCACAGTTAATATTTTGTTTTTTCCTATCCAGTTCAAAGAAACTGTGCTCATGTACTGAAGTGATCGGTATTTTGATGTTGCAAAGACATTAAAGGTTTGTGATATTGGTGTTTCAGAGACATAAAAGCTGGTAATATTTTGATGGGAGAGGATGGAGCAGTGTACGTGGCAGGTATGTCTGCATTGATGCACTCACCTTTGCTCATGTGTCATTGGTTTATTTTTTCATTCCTTGGCCAGAAGGCTATAGGTGTAATAAACAACAGAGTCTATTTTGCTGTCTGAATATTTATCGCAGCGGAATGCTTTGGGAAATGCATGTGGTGTCTCTCTCATCTCCAAGTATCCTGATGCTGGGTGGATAGTTTTACATTTTGAAACATTCTTATCACTGACTTGGATTACAGGATCTTTATAACTTTTGAACTTTATTGCATGTTTATGCTCATTCACACATCAAGGGAGTTCAGCCACTACCAGACATATACATTAGTGATCTGAATGTTTTTTTTGAAGATCGTGTTTCTCATGATACCCACCAGACGTTGCCAAAGTCAAACCTGTAAGCTTCAGCTTGAAACTCCAGTTTGTTGCACCTGGCCTAGCATAACACAGATGTATGCATCTGCTGTCACGTCTTTATGCACAGACATGATTACTAAACGAGCCTTGTTTGGCTGTGTATGGTGGGGTTATGATGGATGGTGGGTAATGTCTTGGAGAAGGTACAGAAGATTAGGAAGCCAAAAAAAAAAAAAAAAATGGAGAAAGTCTTACAGCCATGCAAATACTTGTCAGATTTAAAGCTGATATCTATTATTCATGATTAACATAAACAGACCTGACTACTGCTACGATTCGGCCGTAGCAACTACGTATTTGAGGGGTCTGCTACGGAGCTACGACGAGCGATAATTTTGCTACGTTTTTTTCAAAGTTAAAGTCGATCATGGCGTTTTAGTAGATTTTGCGCTTAGTGAATAGAGCAGTTCCGTTAGACGCGAGTGTTGAGTGGACTCGGTTTTCCTGTTCCTATCGCGCATGCGTGCAAGTCATTCAGTCTCTTCGAATCGATAATGGCGGCACCGGCGAGCGAAAGCGATTGTGAGAAGATTTCAACACCTCCACGACCTGGTGAAAGACGGTGTCTCGAGGGAAGTGAAAGCGGGCCGAGCAAATGTAAACGTAAAAGAGTTCGTGCGGCAGAGCAGACGTTTAGGCAAAGTTACACGGAAGAATGGCCATGCATAGTGAAAAGTCATAATGGCGATCCACACTATGCCTACTGTAATTTGTGCAAAGTTCAGATCTCGGTGAAACACGGGGGCAGGAATGATGTCTTCAACCACGTAGAGACGAACAAACACAAATCCAACAATTGTGAAACAGAACAAAGCTATTGGGTCGTACTTTGTTTGAAACCTGGCCGAGGTAGTGGCTACTGGTTAGAGGGTCTTGCTACTGGAAACAGAAGTCTGTGCTACTGGAAATGGTTTGCTGATGTAGTCAGGTCTGCATAAAGATTACTTCTTAAATCATAGTGTATGTGTGGAACTGATTTTACTCTAATTGCGGTTAATCTTTTGCAGGTTTTGCTTACATGATTGTTTAAGTAATTCTGCTTATCTGTTGAAATCTCCATTTTGCTGTATTATAATTCAGTCACTAGATTTAATGTGAAGGTAGATCTGGTATTTCCAGGTAGTTGTTTCCCTTGCAAAGAGAGATCAATTGGATTGTATCTGTGTGACCAGACTTTGGTGTGAGTGCCTGGCTGGCTACGGGGAAGGACATGACGCGGGACTCTGTCAGACACACATTTGTGGGAACACCATGTTGGATGGCCCCAGAAGTCATGGAACAGGTGAGGATGAGCTTTTTGGGGTTAGAGGTGGAAAGGGATTGGTGCAGACCTACATAATCTCATGATTTGTTAATAGTTTCTACATTTCAACCATGCCAGAAATCTTGAATTTTGTTTCACATTGTGTCAGTTTGCCTGAGGTGTTTTTGCCCATTTCTTGGACTGGCAGGACTTGTGATGCTGATGGTGGAAGTGGCGTCATTAGTGTAAAATGGCACCAGAGAAGCATCCAAAAATGTTTTGTAATCAGAAGCAGAAAAAAATGCCAAATGGGAAAGCTCATTGGCATTTGCTGTCTAGAAACACAAGTGCACACACACACACGCACACACACTTTCGGGATTTACTTGTCAACAATATCTGTCGAAGTACATTTAAAAAAAACAACACATTGTGCTGAAGAGGAGTACAGTGAGCTGTGTTTGACAGGTATTTGAGAGGAGGGGAGGGGATGGGAGTGGGTGGATTGACAGACAGTTGTTGACATAGAAACTGTTAAACATTTAAGACAGATTCCAAAACATTGATACCCCCACAGAATATATACTTGCTGACTACCAATCCATCAAATGCTTTGTAGGTTCAGACCTGTTTACTCATATGATCTTTTTTTTCTTTTCATGTCTAGCATGGAAAAATATGTTGTATGGAAAAACGATATTGCTAAATACGATACAAGAATAAACTTGTCAAAATATGCCATATGGGGACAAAAATTGAAAGTGTTCGGCTCTTTTGTGAATCAATCGTGATTCAGTATCGTCCAATGATTCAGAACTCGAGTAGGATTGTTGCTTATTGCAAAAAAACAAGCCCAGATAATGTAAGCATACAACTGTTTAGTCCATGTGTGATGTTGCCAATTCAGTGGAACTTGACAGTTATGTTAACCTTCATTGTCCTGTATTTCGAATGACAGAAGTCACCTAGACTACTAAGTTTATATTGGAATTTGCTGCCCGAATTGGGGTACCAACTTTAAAAAATTGTAAAAAATAAACTAATGGATAAAAAGACTTCAAATTTTCAGCAAAAATCAATGGAAAGCTGAACTTTGGTTTGCACTTGTTATTTTAGGGGGATGTGAAAATATTTTTATGGCTCAACACTCACACACCTGATTTTACCTGGAAAACACACCTACGTCAGTGAAATAGATGATAGAAAATACAACACCCATCAACTTTATAACACCTACTTTTTTGGTGGCAAGTGGTCAGGTTCACCATCTGAAAAGAACTGATGGGTGTTGTGAGGTGTTAGTAGTTACACAGGTAGCTAGGAATATACGTGAAATTTTTGTGACGCTTTTAAGTCACATAGCAGTTACATAGCAGGGAAAAAAAAGAAAAAAAAGATAACAGGTCAAAATCATACCATATTTACTGAAAATGTATTGGACTGCATGCTTTTTGATCTGCATGAGTTAGTTTGTGTTTGTGAGAAAAAGAATTCCTATGACTGATAATATTTCTAACTATATGCAGGTGTTATTAGGAAGGAAGAAAGGCAGGCATCACAACACAAAACAACACTCAAATATTTTTGTTGTACTCACCATATGATTCCAGATGTAATGAATTATATAATCCAAATATGATCACACACAAACAACACAGTCACTGGAAATATTTTTGCTTTTGATCACTTTTGTCACACACGGATCACTGACATGAAATTTTCTGGAAGACCAGCAGCCATGCGCGTTTGTCTTGCATACCGGTTGGTTTCCCTGACCATGAGATGGAATGCGTCCAAAGGAAAAACAAGTGAAAAATAATCAAAAGGTGTTCGAAGATTCACTTGTGGATGTGGGGGGCCCCTGTATGCATCAAACACACGAACTTCAGTCCGAAAGTCGTTGTTTGACCACTGCGATGACTGTGCACATCCACCGACATCAGAAGCACCTGCGTCACCTGCGTCGCCTATGTCCGAGTCACTGTCACTACTCGCATTCACTCCTTCTGCAACTTCAAAGTCACTGTCGCTGTCGACAGAGTCAAGATCAATGTCTGATTGATTCCAGTCGTCATTTTCGGTCGGAAACACATTCATATTGAACATTTGGTCCACAGTCAAGCTCATGTCACTGTCACTGTCAGAGCGCGACATTTCGATCGTAGTCGGAAGTCGATGGGATGACCAAAAAAATCGATTAAAAATAAAAAAAGCCACAAACCGCTTTTGCATATGGCGCTGAGAAAGGTAGGAAAGACCCGGATAACGACCGGTTTGTCTTATTACTGTGGTCAACCCAAATAAGGGAGGCACACCGAGACAATCGGCCAACTGAGTAACGGGCGGTACAGGGCGGATCAGGAGCCTGACGGGTCGGGCGGAAAAGGGCGGATCGGGGACAGAAAGGTTAACGGTCATATAAACTGCACACATTTTTGCAGTTCACAGAATAGAAAAAAGATTACCAAACTGTAGTACCAATAGGGTAGGAGTATGTCAGTTAACAATACATCCTGTCTTGATTAGTGCAAAGAATGTGAGGAACTGGGGATATTTGTGGACATGCCATTCTGGAAGCATCCATTATACCACTGAAAATGGAGGCATTACTTACTAACGCAAGAGTATTCTGAGTCTTAGGCAAGTCTGTGGGTGGTTTGTGTGTGCTGTATATCTTTTTTGTGATCCCAGTTCTTGTAGAACAGGGAGCACTTTACAATGGGAACAAAGAAATGCTGTCTGTCTATGTGGCTGGCTGTAGTCAAAAGGTGTTCCACTCGCTCCAGACAAAACTTCTGGGCCGATGTTTCTGAAAATTTGTAGGTATGTTCATTACGGGTCACGGATGATGCCAATGGTTTGTTGTTTTATTTCCAGAATAGCCGTTACTAACTGTTATAACGGCCCAAAACGTTTTTTCTTCTTTATGGAATATCTCAGAAAGTACTTAGGAAGTTTATCTCAGTGACGAAATACTTTATGACGCATGTTTGATTGTGAAGTTTCCTCATGACTTATGTTTGATTGTGACGTTTCTTGACATGTACACGCGTATTCAAGATAAACTGGAAGTACGTTTATATGCTTTGCATCTTGTTTTTTGTTTTGTTTTGTTTTTGGCTGTCCTATCTTCTATGCCACCTCAGTGGCAGTGTATCCATGCCGCTCATTCTGACACCCCGTCCACAGCCACAGCCCCGTCATTCCCTCCGCAGCCCCTGCACTGGCAATCCACAGGGAGCAGTCAATGTCACCCACCAGAGGAGACACTGCACTGCTGCCGAGTCACTTCAGTGGTGTTCAGTGGCGGCTGTTCTGATCCAACATACGCAGGATGCCACCTACTAAGCCCCTACTGACGACAGTAATTGCTTAGTCGCGGAGCCAGTGTGAGTGAGCTGTCCCTCTGGAGGATGCCACCGCGTCCGTCCAGAAACAGCCCCTATGGATTCGACGATACCAGTGACCTTGACGGAATCAAACCAAGGCCACAGACATGGAGAGGACATCGAAACTGAGGTCACCATGAGAGCAGGGCATGTAGGGCCACAGAATTTAAGACTTCTTTTCATGCTGATCTATGAGGATGATGAAGATAATGCTACGGATTTCCATTCCAGTCTGAGACTGCATGATAGGGCTGTACTCTACGCTTCCTTTCATAGACTGTCCTGGCGTCAACCAGGCCCAAGAGATAAGACACCTGCAGTGTTGGTCAGGAAATTTGAGCAACACTGTCAGAGACGCATCCATTTAAGTGAATGAAACTCGACTGTGTGGTCCCAGTCTTCCCCAGCTGAGCCCGTAGCAAACTCAACTCTGGGTAGGAGGGGTCGGGGTAGAAAAATTGAGATATCATTTTAGATGTGACTTGAGAGGGACATAATATGTTTTGAGATGGTGAGAATGAATATTGTTTTTCTTTCCACATTATTATTCTAGAACAGTATGTATATCTCAGTTAACAGTGGCTTGATGTGGCTACTAGTAAGAGAATGGGTAGATTTCAAATGCTGAACTTTTCTTTGAGTTTAGAATTGCCAGTATTTAGCTTGCTAATATCAAGACATGCTCTTATACACACACAAAAAAAATTGTTAACTGCAGGCTCGCTTTTGCAAAGGTGTGGAGACATTGAGAATATATCTTTTTTTTTAAGAGATCGGGGGGGAGGGGGGGGGGGGGGTACCTTGTAGATGTGGAAAGTGAATTGCAGCAGATTCCAGGGGGTTTTACAGCAGATTTCATGATTGGATGCATGGGAAGTTTCGTAGAGACAATGCCCAGGATGAAGGGGATGCTGACAGTGTACATTTTACAAGCACTCTGAACAGGTGACGGGTTACGACTTCAAAGCAGACATCTGGAGTTTTGGCATCACAGCCATTGAATTGGCCTCTGGAACGGCGCCATACCACAAGTACCCACCCATGAAGGTGAATGCTGTGCTCAATACAGGGCTGTGATTACTGTCTGTACCTTGTATGAGAGCATGTACATGAAAATGTTTACCTGAAAGAAAAGATCTGACCACTTTTGTTTTATATACACATTTTCTCTGTTTTGTTTTTTGTTTCTACACAATTGCATAATACATCTGCGTAATGCCTATCTTTATTGGTTTAGAAATGATAATGATTGAGCAATATGTAATCTATAGCTCCTTAACATTCTCATACTTTTTTTTTATATCCTTTTATAATTCAAAATTTTATTTAAGTTCTGGTACTTCAGCATTTTGAAAGAAAAATTATTGCAGTACCTTGTGTTCTAAAACATGGAATCTGGTATTTTATCAGCAAAAAAGGACTGTGGGAGGGGGGGGGGGGGGGGGGGGGGGCGCCTGTTGATAACAAATATTACCAGGATCCTAGGGCAAATGCAGATTTTTTTTTCTGTCCAAACTGTCCACCAGATAGATTGATCAATTTATGTTGTTTTTTTCCCCATACATTAGCAGCTATACATTTGTGTTTGTATTTTTGTGTGGTGGGTGAACAGATGTGTATAAAAGGCTTCATGTTTACAGAGAAAGTTTTTTTTTTGGTGTTTTTTTTTTGCATACACTTTCATTCTGGGAGAGAAAATGCAGCCACCTGCAAAAGTGCATATTGCATGAAAATTGAAATGCACACCCTCCCCCACCCCCCATGCCCTCTCTTCCACCCTATCTCCAACCAAACTTGTCTCTGTTTTTTATTCATATGAGATTTACTTATATTGCTTGATTGCATCCACTTATAACTTTTTTTTTTTTCATATCAGATATACCTATGTTGCTTCATTTCATGAGGATAGAAGGTTCCTTCCACAAGTGTGACACATGTAACATCACCTGGGGTTGGCTACAGGTGCTGATGCTGACGCTGCAGAATGAGCCACCCACCCTGGACACCAGCGCTGAGGACAAGGACCAGTACAAGGGTTATAGCAAGATCTTCCGCAAGATGATTACCGAGTGTCTGAAGAAAGACCCTGAAAAAAGGTATCTTGCATCGTCAGACTCGGCTTAGATCTTGGCCCAGATCTAAGAGTTCTTGTGGGGTGATAAGAGTTGCTGCAAGTCACTTTTCTTGGGTGGTTGATGATACAGGCTGTTTGGTCACATATGCTTAGGCATGTTAGCTGCTTTTTGTGGGTTAAACATAAGGAGTTTGGGTTAAAGGATACAGCAAATATTCAGTCAGGTATGCAAAACCTGGTTGTTCCTGTCCATAGTTGATGAGAATGCAGTGGATTCATATGGGGGGGGGGACTACAACCATACAGTTGATGCAACATTGTGTTCTTCAGGTATGCCTGTCTCTCTCAGGTCTGGTTGACATCAGGATTAAACTTCCTTGGATTGTCAGCATCACCCCCTTTTGTAACACCCCTCCCTCCAGTTATGAGATTCTGTTGAAATTCATACCTCATGTTACAAGTCTTCAGCGTTGTCATTGGGTTTCACTTCTCAGGGTCTTTCCTTTTTCTTCTTTTTTCTTTCTTTTTTTTTTTTTTTTGGTAGCAAGTTGGATTTCAGTCCCATTGTTCTTTTGTGAATGACTTTGTGTACAGCTTGGCTTTTCTAGGAAACGGAATGTGAATGGGAAAAAAATTGAAAAAATCTAAATGATGGTATTTGAAAATAACGAGTAATTTTAAAACTCTTTTTGGACATAGATTTTATTGTTGGTAACATTGAAAATGCTGTTTTAAATCTACTTGCAGTGATCACTGAGTGCATGGGTGCCTTTATTTTTTAAAATTGTGGATAAATGTAAAACAAAACGCTACAAGATAAATAGATCCAGTTACTGGAATTGACTGACTTTCCATGAATTTATTTTAACTCGGCTCACTCTTATAATTGGTCCATGTTAACAAAGTCCCTGGTGGTGTTTATATCAGAAAATGAAAAATTTAAAAGAAAATTAAAACTTTTCTAAAGGAAAATACAAATCAGACCCAGTAATCTTTTTTTTTCATAATTTGAAATTAATCTGCATCTGACCATGTTTTCTGAAGTATAGGGTGCAAGTCTCCTGGATTAATCCAGTAATCTGGATCAAAAGAATCTTAAATATATTGTCTCCAGATCGGTTGGGCTGTTCTTGTGTACTTTCCAGTTCAGCAAGACTTTGTCAGGATGCTGTCCAGTGCATAGATTATTTTTGGTTCATTTTCTTACATAAACTATATTTTGTATATACTTTCTTTTGTGGTACATGTTTAAATACAAAATGAATATTGTAGAAAGAAAATTGTTGGTGAATGTAACCATTACCTTGTTAATTTTGATTGTAAAATGTTGAAAATATTGTTGTGATGACCGAAACTTAGGTCGGAAAGTTACTAAAATGTCTCGAATTGGTAGAGCGACTTTCTGTCAATGCAGGTGAAAAGATAGTTGATCTATTCAGTGGAAGAAAAAGATTGAAGTTATGATCAGGCATTTCAATGACATCTGTGGTATTTATATTTTAAATAAAACTGCCTTTCTATGAAAATAATGCTAACTGGAGTAGTATGTCTCCAACAAAATTCAGCATCTGATGTACTACTGACTACTTCTACAGATGGAATATGTGCTGAGGAGGCTTAAACAGGGTTCGTAGGGTCCTTTCAAGTCCTTTTAAGTCCTTATGAATTGGATTTTGGTTAAAAGGCCTTTTAAGTGCTTTGATTCAGCAAGTTGGTCCTTTTAACTCATCAGGAGGTCCTTTTAAGTTTTGAAAGGTACTGTTAAGTCCTGTTTTATCAAGAGAAAGAGACTTGAGAACGAAACTGAAACACCTTCGACAACCAAAACCGTACTTTTGCAAGTTGCAAAGAGTTGAAAGATGCCGACGCGATATCGTCTGAAACTCAGTACTGTACAAGGATAGTACTACTAGGCCTATAACATTAGTGCGCTTTCTGCTCAGTGGCAGACGACGTGAAGCCGCGCGCAGTGGCTATGAGTCACGCCTGCTGCTTTGCTTAGCTTTGACGTCATGGGTTCCAAAGAGCAGACGCGGTGCTAATGTTTGCGGCATATAGCTGACTCAATATTTTCGGTCAAACGATCTATGTTAAAAGGTTCCCTGTATAGAAATTAATTAAAAGAGTGAGGCAATAAAGATGAAAACATATTACCCAAATAAATGTAGGTACATAACATCACGGTTTGCGAACATGCGAACATAACAAACTGCCTTGGAGAACAGCTATATGCTGCGTTCTTGAGCAGCATGTACAAGATAGATGCCTTCTCCCGTCTCTTCTCCTCCTTCCTCCTTTTTCCCTGCGCTAGCTAATTCTGACGGAGGCCTAGTTTGGAAAGTTTTAAAAAAGTTTTGTTTGCAAGCTAAACGTTCAAAATGCCAGGGAAATGTTCCTTTCAGGATAGATGGTTATCTGATAAAGTTTATTGCGAGTGGGTGAGAAGCGATACTGTGGACAAGCATTCTGCTCGGTGCCTTTTTTGTGGGGTTTCGTTGAAACTTGCATCAATGGGAGAGAGTGTCCTTAAGCAGCATGCCAAGACCGACAGACATGTGAAAAATGAACGAAAATTCAAGGCAGACACCAGATGTAACATGACTGATTTCTTTTCAACAAACAGCAGTGTGTCAAGCACAGTCACTTCCAGTTCAACTAGCAGTACTAGTCATGCCACTGCCAGCAATGAAAGTGCGTCAGTACAAGTCCAACCACAGAAATCTACTACTAGTACTAGGCCTAGATCTAGTTTTGATCTTGACAGCGGTCGATTGAAGGCTGAAGTGTTGTGGGCAATGAAAGTTGTGGACTGCCACTACAGTTACAGATCATCAGAGCAGAGCGGAGAATTGTTCAGATCTATGTTCTCAGACAGTGACATTGCTGCCAGATTTCAATGTGGGGAAACAAGATGCCGATACCTGACAACATTTGGGCTTGAACCCCGATTTTCTGAGCTGCTACAAAAGAATGTCAAGGCTTCCTCTGAACTAGGATATGTTTTGCTCTTTGACGAGTCTTTGTGACAATAACATTCAGCCAAAGAAACCTACAGTGACGTGAATTGCAAAGACTGAATTAACATTCAAATGGGATTAGCTGTTCCTCTGTTTATGAGAGGTAAGTGTCTGCTGTTCTGCATGTCAAAAGGTTTGGGGTGTACTGTAAAGTCATGTTGGCAAAGGTCCTTTTAAACTGATTTGAGGTCCTTATAAAGTCCTTTAAAGGTCCTTTTTTGGCTTCATGCCCACCACCTGGGAACCCTGTTAAAGGATTCATGTTGACACATGTCTGCTAGAACCATTTTCCAGAGGTTTGTTTACACTTCAGTCATTTACACTGAACTCTTCATCAGTAAAAACGTTGGCAATTCAGAAGCAACAACATAACTAAAGGAAACAGAATCAACCAGAAGATGGTAATGTCCTACAGCCAGAGTTTTGATTAGATCTATGCTTTTATCATTAATATGTCTCTGGCAGGAGCACATGCTTTTGTGTTTTCTAGATAGTTGTCGATTTTACTCTTGCATTTTGTTCTTTAATCCTTGTATATACACATCAGTACTCATACTCACGTTTTGTGGGCTTTTTTTTCAGACCTACAGCTAAACAGTTGTTAAAGCATGAATTCTTCAGGAAAGCTAAAGTGAGTACAAAATACTTAGTCCTCTGTGTCATGTGTGTGTCAGTGTTGATTCTAGAGCGCGCCCTTGCGGGATTCCCGCAATATTTTTCTGAAGGCCGCAAAAAATCGCGAAAGACGCGGCCCAAAAGCCGCAAAGAAAAGAGAACGAACGCGTTTTTGCACAACCAGCGCGGCTTCGCCGCTGCCGTGTGTATAGCCTCCTGAGCAATTCCTTTAGCCGAACGCGCGTTCTACCAAATTGTTTCATTGGCCGAGAAGCAGCAGTTGAGCCAATCAGCGGTACTGGCAGTTCAACAGTCCTCATGTCGGCTTCAACGATGAAGCGCGCGAAGCCAAACACTCTGTTTTCTTTCGCCTTCACAAAGAAAAAACGCACTGATATATCTAAAGATCATCAGCTGGAAGCCGATAATGAGTCTACAGCCACCGTTACGGCTACTCAGTCAAGCGATAGCGTGTCTCAGCCGATCGACGCCGGAGGCGAAACGGTTGAAAGTGCCAGTGAACCCGAAGATCAGCAAGATAATGAAGATGGTGAAAACGAAGCCGACTGCCGACTGTGAGCGTGGTTTCAGTGCCCAAAATGCCATCAAGACAGCCAGGAGAAACAGGCTGAAAGAAGACAGCCTCAATGTGCTGATGACCATCAAATGTGAAGGTCCTCCCATCAATGACCATGACTTCACAGCTGCTGCAGCAGAGTGGAAGCAACAGAAGGATAGGAGGATCTACAAGAAATGAATGGAGTTCTGTGGGCTGTAGGCCTACATATGTATTTAAAGCTTTTCAGTTGTGTATGGTGAAGGTGTACACAGTGACTTTTCACAGTTAAAGGGTTTTCTTAAGGTGATACTGATGGTATATAAATCTTGACAATAGTGATGGTCACTTCATATAAAGAGACTGAATTAATTGTGGGGTAGGCTTAGAGTTACTGGATTCTATGATGAGGTGACAACAGACTTGCTCACTTGCTGTATGACTGCCAAGAAGGGAGCTCAGCTGAGTACATGCACCACCAGAAAAAGACAAGTCTTCTAAGGTATGTCAGAATGTGTGTGTACTCTGTGTGTGTGTGTGTGTGTGTGTGTGTGTGTGTGTGTGTGTGTGTGTGTGTGTGTGTGTGTGCGTTTCTGTAATAAAATGTAACTCGTTTCTTTTTGTTGTTTTAGTTTACTTTGGCCATAATGTAATCATTGTGATTAAGCTTTAAAATCTGAATTTTCACGCGTTTTGAGGGCCTCCCATTTTCACCCTATGGGCCCCCTTTTTTTATGTGAGGGGGCCCTTGGACCCCCTTTTTTGAAATCCTAGAATCAACACTGGTGTGTGTATGTATTTTGTTTTTTCTCTGTTAGGTGGGAAGGGATTTGAGTTTGAATGTATTTCGATTTTTCCAGTGTAGAGTCTTGTTTTCCAGACTGGTGAAAATGAAGTGAATGCAGTATTTTATTAATTCTAACCATTTGTATGTACTATACTGTTTGTTTTTAGAAGTATTTCTGTTGATTTTTTTTTTTTTTTTAAGAAAATGTTTAAAAAATGTATATACCATTGTATATGTATGGGACAGTTAAGGTCATGTTTGTTGCATTCATCTGTTTAGAAATAATCTTGTGACAACGATTCTGTACAAGAAAAGCTTAGTGGATGCATGAGATGATGAATCAAAGATGAATGATCTTTGTGTGTCCTTACAGTGATTCAAGATCAAGCATTTCTGTAGCATGGTGATACAAGTTGGTATCCAGATAAGGACAGTGTAATGACAGTCAGTTGTGATGTGTTTGTGCAGGATCGGGAATACCTGAAGAAGACCTTACTGTCGGAGGGTCAGACTGTCAAAACTCAGAAGGCAAGTAAAGGATGTGGGTCACACTGTACAAACTTCAGCAATGGTCACCTGATGAAGTGCCATGGACAGAGGAATATCTTCGGTCCTGTGCATCTGTGTTACCTAAATCTGAAGACCAAACTATTATAATAGTCCAAACTGATACATATAATGGAAGTAATAGTTTATGTTGAAACCTGTTCTTTTTGTTGTTGTTGTCATTTTGGTTATGGTGACATTCTGCATTACAAAATGAAATCAGGAGAGGATTTGCCATTCAGAGATTTGAGATGGTCAGGTACGAGTGTAATAGTTAAATTTGATCATGCTCAACTTCAAAGAATACATTTTTAACAGTAAGAGGTTACTAAACATGCAAATCCAGTTTTTGCTGTAAAGTCTTGGTTATGCAGGAAAGGTGAAAATTGAAGAGGATTATACAGGGAGACAGTTCTCTGAACAGAATTAAAAAAATTAACTCATGTTTGTTTGTTTGTTCAAAGCTGGCTATTTGAATTTACTTCCAAATCTTTTCTGCAAGTTTGTTTTTCTCGCTTTTCTTCAAACCATAGTTGTCCCTCATCCAGATCTGTGACAATGAAGTGCTGTGCTGTGGATATGGCAATTAAAAAGATGTTTAAATGATTCAGTGTGGAAGAAGATGGGGTGTCATATGTTTCAACGTGGACTCATTTTGCTATTGATGGTTCCAATAGACCTGTCAACAACAAAAAATAAAGAAAAAAATCAGGGAAAGATAACTCCGCTTTCTTTGCAAAGAGGGTTTATTTTTTCACTTTATTGGTCAAGCAGAGAGATCTGGAGAGTCAAATATTTGATTTCAGAGAAAACCAGTACAAGAAATGGGATATCGACTGTCTGCATTATAGGCAGACCTTTTTCATTACCAAACTTTGGCATTTTCTCTCTCTGATTGAATTTTTAAACATGGTGAAGGGGCAAAATTGCTGTGGCAAGATAATCCTGATGTGACCCCAGAGTGTGATTGAATGTTTGAAAAAAAAGGTGATGTAAAAACTCATGCAGTGATGTGGAGTATGGTAAGAATAGCTAAGTAAACTTGGAAAAGAAAGTTAGGAGAAAAAGCTGACAGAACGTTTCACATTATGAAGGAAAATGGATCATTTTTTAAAATAAGAACGAGACAGAGAACGTGAATAAGATGGACTGCCAAGATAGTGATGTGCACTGTAAGGTTTTTTTTCCATTTATTTTGTAATTATTGATATTGTTATTATTTTTATTTATTATTTGATTAGAACAGTGCGTAGAATACATACAAGGTTTTCTTTCTGTATTTGTTGGCAAGAGATCTGAAGTTCCCCAATAAAGAGACTTTTGCACATATGACTTTTTTAATATTACTGTTAAGATAGCCACATTCCATCGACTGGGATGGTTTTTAGAATACACCCCTCTGGTGCGCATGTGTCATATTCGTGTTATTCATTCCACTGACATACAGTAGCCTTTTCCTTTGTGAAAGGTGGAGTGAGACTTAACATGGGTGCAAGATCCATTTTATGTATGTGTTCATACATGGCACCTTGGTTTAAAGTCATGTCTGAAAGACTAGGAGGGGACTGAAGTCTCCACACCTGTTAACTCGGAAAAGAAACTCTTCCAGCCTCAGTGTCTTGAGTGGGGATCAAATTCCTGACCTTGAAACAAGAGTTTGACACCATACCTTTTCGCACAACCAGATCCAGGTTGTTTGATGAAGGAAGATTTTCAACAAGTTGATGCAGCTAAGGCATTCATATGGCTAATGGTTTTGGATTTGTCATGGCAGCAGCAAGTCAAGTCAAGAACACTTTATTATCTCCAAAGAGAAACACTTTATTATCTCCAAAGAGAAATTAAGATTGGCCATAAAAACAACAAATCACAAATCACGTATTGCACCCACCCATGCACCCACCTACCCACTCGCACGCACTGAATAATATACACACATATATATACAAACAAGCTTTCTGAAGCGGATCTTATTGAGAGTTTAGTTATGAATCAGGAATTTGTTTTAAGCATATGTTGTCTGTCATTTGTGGAGTGCCTTTTGTTCAGGTCAAGCGTGTGCCTGGATCCAGTGGTCGACTGCACAAGACTCAGGATGGGGGCTGGGAATGGTCTGACGACGAAATGGATGAAAACTCTATTGAGGGACAGGCTGCGGTGTCCATGGAGAGAGTGAGTGAGAGAGGATGAGTATGTAATGGGTCAGGGACAGAGTGGTAGTATCAAGGTCAGTACAATCAGTGTAGGGGTCAGTGCTGATAATGGTAGGATCAGTTCAAGTCGTATTAGGATCGGTACAGGTAGTGTTTTGGGATCAGAATAGATAGTGTTTGGGTCAGGTCAGATAGTGTGAGAGTCTGTACAGGAAGGGTCGGGGTCAGGTTGGTAGTGTCAAGGTCAGTCCAGTTGATGTCAGTTTGGCACAGATATTGTCGGGAGTCAGTACAAACAGTGTCGGCATCAGTTCAGATTTTGTTTGCCAGGGTTAGAACAGTTAGTGTCGGGGTCAATACAATTGATGCCAGGGACAGTACAGACGGTGTTAACTCTTTCATTCCTACTTTTATATGAACCATTGCTTCCTCTTGTTCCTAGATTCTTATAATACGAGTATTCCCTTCATTCCTGGATTTAGTGAAAAGAAAAAGAAGTGTAAAGTGAGAACTGCCATGTGTGCAGTAGCAAACCAGCCAGAATAGAGTGGCAACAACTTTCCCGCTCTGTAGGGGCCATCTGGCATCCATTCCATTCATAAACACTGCTGCGCGAGCGACCTGGTCATGACGTGTACCGATGACGCGACTCACGCGAAGTTCAAAGCGCTTACCGTGAGAACCGATTTTCCAGGCTGCAGGAAGGAAAGGAGGGATTTTCTGCTGCCCGGTTTTCTGGGCTGCAGGAAGGAAGGGTACGATTTCTGCAAACCGGAAAACCGGGTTGTAGGGATGAAAGAGTTAAGTTCAGATATTTTTCAGCATCAGTTTAGGTAATGTGTCGAGCTCAGTACAGGCAGTTTCAGGATTAGTGTAAGTACAGTCAGGATGAGTCGGGTCAGGCAGCGCTGTTGTTGTGTGAGAGGATGAGTGTGTTGTGTGTTCGGGACAGGGCAGGTATTGTTATGTCAGAGAGTTTAGAGTGTTGTTTGTTAAGGTCAGTATAACAGTCATGCTGGTGCAGAGAGTGGGGATGCATGATTTGTGGAAGGTCAATAGTTTACTGTAAAGATAAGTGCAGGTAGTACTGTAGCCAAGTGGTGGAATAAGTGTTTCGTATGTTTGGGTCATTACAGATAGAGCTGTTGTTGAGCGAAGGGATGAATGTTTCATATCATTATGGTAGTGTTTTTGAGCAAGGGGGCAAGTGTGTTGTGTGTAAGGTCAGTACGGTCATGCTGTTGTAGAATGAAGGGATGAGTGTGGTGTGGTGTGCTGAAGGTCAGTACAGGTAGTGTTCTTGATGAGTGAAGAGATCAGTGTGTTGTGTGTTAAGGTTTAGTACACATCATGCTGTTGCTGAATGACGGCATGTGTGATCACGTGCGGGGGTCGGTACAGATTGTGTTGGTTTGAATGCTAGGATGAGTGAGTGGTGTGTTGAGTTGGTACAGTTTGTGGTTTAGCCGACGTTTATTGCATGTACCCATGTCTAAAGTTTGCAGTTCTGAAGATGGACTTTCGAAACACATTTATTTATATTGGTGAACAATTTTTTTGTTGTTGTTGAAATTCCTGAGTGATTGCACAGCAAGACTTTAATGCAAACTGTCATAATGACACGCTAGTTTACCATTTGATGTAGCTGTCAAACCTTCCCTACGTGGGTTTTGTTTTTTATTTGTTTTTGTTTTTTTGAGTCTCCTGATTGAAAACAGTCTCAGGAGTTACTGATGAAGAAAAAAAAAAGAAACAAAGAAAGAAGAAGTGTTTTGTTTTGTTTTTGTCTTATTAGTGCAAAATGCAGTTGGTAGGCACTGAAACTAGCACAGTGAATTTATTGCGCACAAATGGTGTCTGTAAAGCCAGCCATTTTTGGTGGCATCCCCCCTCTTCCCTCTCTGCCCTGCCCTCCCCATTGCCTTCTCTCCTCCCCTTCCTGCTATTCCCGACCCCCACCCTCACATGTATTTTCTGTTCCTCCCTTTTAGTTGATTTTTATAGTTGTCTATTCCCTCCTTATAGTCAATTAATAATGTTTGATAAATGTGGGTTAATTAAGTTCTGCCAGGAAAGGTAATTACTGTGCAAAGAAGAATATACATTTTTTTTCTTTCAAATGGTTACTTTTTATATTAGACGTCTATGATTAAGTTTTAAGTCACAGGCTTTTAAACTACAGGTCTTACAAATTTCAGTCGATGTCAGAAGAATTAAAAGAATTTTTTTTTCAGTTTGATGTTCATTGATGAAATGCAAAACCCCCAACAATTTGGTGTTATTTTGATTCATTAATATTGTTAATATTAACCCTCTTTAGTATGCACTTACCTTAGCTTAGTTACGCCGAAAACCCATCGGCAAGGTAAGTAACTCCGTAATTTGAACATGGTTACCCAATTAAAAAATTAATTTAAAAGAGAGGAAAGGAAATAGTCAAATGAAAATAATTTTTAAAAGTCCTACGAATATATATGTTGCTATATCGTAAGTTTGAAGAACATCACATGAGCCATTTACTCGGGAAAAAAAAAAAATCTTCTTCAGAACTTCTTCAGAACTTTCTTCCGAATCATACCTGGAACCTCATCCCAGTCGAAATCTAGGTCACTCTAAGCTTCATTACCCAGCACTTTCACTAAGTCTTATGCCGTAAATCCTACAAATCACAGTATCTTCATCACTAGATCCCGTTATAGAACGGCAGAAATCAATGTTAGCGATGGCGAAAAACAGCATTTCGACCACAAAACTTTAAAAATTCGTAACTCGAGAACTACGGCACGTATCGACTCGCGGTTTTTTGCAAACGGACGTAAATGGCCACAGGAAGAAGGAAGTCACGTTCTCGCGAGACTTCCTTTTCTACGAGAAATATGGCGGCGCCCATTGTTGCCACGTGTTTTACCGGGCGCTGGCAGGCTCTCAGCGTTTTGGCTGTGTGATTTCCGGTTGGGCGCTAGCGGGCGCTCGACTGTCAAGAGGGTTAAAGAGAACATGTTCTTGTTCCAACAGTTGGGAAACTTTTTCTTGGCGTTCATTTTAATATCTGTGCTTGAGCACAGATTAGATAAGAATGTTTTTTGAATATATTCATGTGTTGAACCATTTCTTTTTAAGCTACAGAATGCTTATAAGAAACAAAGTCTGAATAAAGTTTGAAAATTTTTCTACCAAAAGTAGTTTCATGTCATACTTGCCTGTGATGTGATGTTCCACATCAAGTGAAAATGTCATTTGTATAGACAGGTAAGTATGAAGAAAATGAAAAACTTATTGTCATGAATGTTTAGCATCTCATCAAATCTTTTAGTGTGTATGGGCAATTTGTTTGCTGTTTGTGTTGTGATATTAGACTGCCTCAGTATTGTAGTTGGTAGTATGTTTGTGTGTAAATGTGTGGTGTTGTTGCTATATATGATGTTGTGGTGCTTGTGACCTTTTTTCTGTGCCCTGGTCTGTTTCAGTCGCCCAGGGTGAAAAACGCCCCTCAGGAGGTGAGTGCTTGTGGTGGTTACTTGTTACTTTCTTTCTCTGCCTTGGTGGAGACTGTATTGAATGCTCTTGTTATTGGTAATGATGGATTTCAGCCAGTTGGAGAATAGCAGTCGATAAATGTTACTAGGTCTTCAGAGCTAAGTTGTCCTCTGTAAACTTACATTGTTGTGCAGACTGATTGCATATTTGTCATGGCAGGATTTAGTAAAGCATGCCTGAAGGGGAGTTATCTTTCACCATTATTTTGACTTTGGAAAATGTAACAACAAACTCAAAAGAAATAATTATTTAGTTGCTGCATACGCTTTGTTTGGTGTTTATTATGCTTGAAAACTGATTGAATATGTCTGGCACATATTCAGTGCACTAACCAGCAGAAAACGCACCAGCATGTGGGGACCTTGGATGAGTAAAATCTGCATACTTCCATGGCTCAGGGTCTGTAGAGGTCATGGAATTTACGGGAGCTTTCCAGGAATGGAAATTACGGAATTGTGGTCCAAGTCATGGAAAAGTCATGAAATGAAAAGAGAAGCCTTCAGAAATCCAAATGCTTGGGGTTTTTTTTGTGTGTGTGCGCTCATTTGTATGTATACTGACTTCCATAAAAAACGCGAAAAATTGAAAGGCTATTTTTCGGGTGGAAAGGGGTGAATATACAATATTGAACCATTGTGGCAAGTTGTTTGGGTCCAAGACTCATGTGCAGTGAAAAAATTGTGTGAGCAACACATCATTCCCGGCATTGGAGGGTCAACAAAAATGGCAAACTGGTTGCTGCATGTGAGGCACGTGCACACCATGCAGAGCAAAGTTAACCAGCGAGAAGTACGCAGGCATGCAGCCTTTATAAAGCCGCGCTACAAGGTTCAGATAACGACTTGCCGTCTGAGCGCTACAGAGATGCCAAGACTACGAGCAGAGGAACGTAATCGTGCCTAGGCCATCTGGAGGCTGGTGTGGATGCCAGGCAGGTCGCCAACATCTTTAACGTCCACATCTCAACCATCTATCGTCTGCAGCGCCACATGCGAGTCACTGGTACCACTGATGATCGTCCCCAGCCAGGCCGTCCTCGGGTCACCACACCAAGAGAGGATCGCCATTTTGTTCAAACCCATCTGCGGGACAGGCGGCAAACAGCCGCTAACACTGCTCGACAGGTGCCTGGGAATCTCCAGCAATGAATCAGCCTCAACACTGTGCGGCGGCTTCTTCAGGAGAACGGGCTGGCATGTAGGCGTCCTCACAGAGGTCCGGTACTGACACCAAGACACCGGCAGGACAGGATGCAGTGGGCACAAGCCCGAATCAACTGGCGCAGGCAGCAGTGGGGACACATACTGTTCTCAGATGAGAGCCGTTTTTGTATTGACATGGCTGACGGTCGTGTCAGAATATGGCGTCGACCTGGTGAACGCTATGCTGACTCCTGTGTGGTAGAGCGGAACCCTGGGGAGGCCCGAACGTTATGATATGGGGTGCAATTGGCATTAACCACGCCATAGGACCAGTCATCTTTCAGAACATTGGTCCTGGTCGCGGACAGGGTGTCAATGCACAGCGCTACATCCACCAGGTGCTCAGACCCCATGTCGTTCCTTTTTTTGCGCAACACCCAAACTGGACATTCCAGCAGGACAATGCAAGACCACACACAGCCAGGGCCACCCAGCAATTTCTTCAGCATAACAACGTCAATGTGCTGCCCTGGCCAGCCCTCAGTCCCGATTTAAACCCAATAGAACATTTTTGGGATGAACTTGGCAGACGGTTGGACCTCCTGCGTCCACGACCAGCAACAGCGGCTCAACTTCAGGCCATCGTCCATGTGTGGGCTGGTGTGCCAAGGGGACGCATCAACCACCTGATCCACTCAATGAGCCGCAGGTGTCAAGCAGTTGTCCATGCAAATGGTGGCCACACACGGTATTAGGACTTCAAGCTGGTTTGTCACGTGACCTTGGATTTTCCACACAAAGACATATTGCTGATGACATTTTCACACATTACCGGTGTAATGAATCAAATCACGTTGAATTCTCGCTTCCACTCTGTACAATTGTGACCAATAAAATTCGCCCCTAACCTTCAGCTTGTTTTGCTTTCGCGTTTTTTATGGAAGTCAGTATATTTGCCAGAATCGAGCAAAGATTTATCGTGTTGCTCGTGTGATTGAAATGGCCATTTTGATAATAGTAGGAATATATTTTGTGTTTTTAAATTATGTACCTCAGAAGGAACAAGTTTATATCTGTCTTTGTTGTGAAAATGTAAACAAAATGAATTTGGTTGGTATTGAGAATTACCTGTATATTTGATACATTTTATTCTTCACCAGTCAGTGCTGGAAATAACCAGTGAACAAATAAGATTGTTGTGAAGTTTTTGTTGCTATGCTTTCTCTCTCTTGGAATCTTTCTCTGTCTTATGCGTTTGTTTGCGTCTGTGTGGCATTGTGTTTATTCCTTTTCTTTTTCATAGTTTTTTTTTATATTCATGTCTTTCTGAATTGGTCGCCGTCTAGGTACAGAATGGCTCATTGAAATGATTGTAAAATAAAGGTGTGGTTGTGAAGATATTTTCCTTCGCTTATCACATGATCATCTGTTGCATTGTATCCAGAGTTTTGGGCTGACATTGTGAGGCTGATGTACCTGTACTGAACAAATTTCTTTCCCAGCATGTCATGTCCTGACATGTAACTTTCGCTGTGCAGCTGCCCACTGTTGTTCCTCATGACACTCAGGCGGCTTCCAGTGTAGCCGAAAAACCAGAAGAGGCAGGAACATCAATGCCTGGCCTGGCCCCATCCTCACAGGCTCCACCCCCTGTGGCAGAGGCGGCAAACACGCCCTCTCCTGAACCAACGCAGGCCATTGGTGATTCTCAGGTGAAAATTTAAGGCTGTCTTTTTGTTTTTAGGGTCTTGTGAATTTTTTCTTTAAACTGTTCGTGTGCTTATAGTGAAGTAGTCTTTTTTTTTTTTTTTTTAAATTTTTGTGGCTTGTATTCACCCTTTCCTCCAACTGAACCCAATTAGCTTGATTGATATTGATCTCCATTTTTGTTTTGTTTTTCCGTTAAAAAAAAACCATTTATTTCTGCACCAAAATCAAGACGAAACACTTCTCTAAATTTGTCAGTGGTCGGATTTCTAAAGTTTTCTGCAATTTGTATGAAATTCATGCTGATTCCACAGCTGTCATTCACTCACTACTTGACAAAACTTTGGCTGTCATTCATGATTATTGGTCTGTATTCTAAGTTCTAAAGTCTGTTTAATCCATTATTGCGGTTTGACATCGAAATGTTGCTGTATTGCTGGTTTCTATAATCTAAATGGCTGGTTTGTGATATGCATGCAATTTGTGCATCTCATTTGAATAATGATACCCAGAGAGAACATGTGTTTTCATTTCTGGGAAACCATGGGGGATTAAACAACAAAGCATTTGCTAATACCTGATGTATGCAAGGCGCTAGTTTGTTTCCCTAATGAAGGGGGTTAATTAGTTGAAGAAAAAAGTGTGAACAGCTTCTGTGTGGGGCAATTTATGAAGGTATTGCATAATGTTTTTTCCATGACGTTGACAAGAAGAAAATGCTTGAACAGTATTTTCTTAGGAAGAGAAGAACTACTCGCATTCACTTAGTTCTCTTCTTAAGAAAATACTGTTCAAGCATTTTGTCCCTTTTTTTTATCACTTTAATTGTTGTAAGTGTTATTGCTGTTATTATTTCTGTTATTGTCTCCTTGACAGCAGCATGATATGATGCTTTTTCAGTGCATGACAGTATATGTATGTATGATAAATTCCTTGAATTCATGTTTAAAGAAAAAAAAACTTTGTTCAGGGAAAGTCAATCAACTTGGTTCTGCGCCTTAGGAACGAAAAACGTGAGCTGAACGACATCCGCTTCGATTTCAAGCCAGGGCATGGTAATGTTGAAGCAGAATGGAGTGGTGGTAGATGATTTAGAGGTGACAAACTTCGCAAATGGTTTAATATCTGCCCAGTGCTAGCCACCCAGCCATTTTCTGTGATTTTGCTTATCCTTTCTCTCTGTCCTCTCTCACCTCTCTTTTTAAGTATTTAAATGTATATTTGTTTGCTTAGCTGCTCATACAAATAGTTCAAAAGATATATCTCTGTCTTTTCTTACCCTTTCCGTTTATTTTTTTTCAGTGCCAGAAAAATGAAAGATAAAGGTTTATAATGGTGTCGGTTATTTTACACCCAAACAGGAATTTTTGTTTGCTTCTACAGAAGTAGTCATGATGGTGAGTGCAAAGTGGAGAAATCAGTGTTTCCTGAGTATGAAAGAAAGAAGGAAAAAAACACACAATCTTCCCCCCCGAAATTCCAATTCCAATATGTAGAGAAGTACCCATCTTTTGTGTGGCCAGTATGTATCATGTTAGATGCACAGTGTGTTTGCTTTCAGAATGCCCTTGGACTTGTCTGAACTGGTCTCAGTGTTTGCCATCACACAGGCTCACTGTGACACTGACCACTCCCCAAACTTTGAATTTCGGTGCTAGTTTATTGTACAGGTGCTTGGTGAATGTTTGAATAATGACACAGTTTTTCAGGTTTCATCAGGAATGTAATATCAGTTTTAAAGATTATGGCAAAGTGAATTTCATGATTGAGTTCTGCTCTTTTCAGTCTCTCACTCTGGTCTAGTCATAGTGCCTGACAGATATCCATTCCCTGCCCACATTTCCCCTTTCTCTATTTTATACTGCCCCCCCCCCCCCCCCCCCCCCTTTCTGTCTATCTCTCTCTCTCTCTCTCTCTCTCTCTCTCTCTTACACAAACACATACACCGACACACACGTGCACACTCATTCATATACACACACATACTTTCTCTTTCTCTCTCTATCTCTCTCTCTGTCTGTCAGCAGCAGTGGGTTCCTTGTTTTGTCTTTTTTTTTTTTTTTTTTACAAATTGGTTACTCAGTACTGTTAACTTTGACATGATTTCTTTCAATCATGAAGGGACACCTGCAGAAATACAAGAAAGCTACTTCAACCTATCTTAAGAAGTGAATATCTTGAGTCTGAATTGTATTTTGCTGTTGTAAACACCATCCAACTACAAAATGAATGCTTTTAAATGCTCACAGAGGTATATGCTTACATATGGAAGGAATTAGAAAAAGACAGCCTTATGTAGACCATACGTGGAATTAACCAGCAATAACAATAGAGGAAAAAGGCATAGGTCCTTGAAAGAAGTAAGCCTGATCATATAAAAATTTTTGAAAGAAAGGTTTGTTTTAGGTTCCATGTCAGTGTTCCTTTTTAACTTTATGTTTATTCCTCTCATTTGTGAGAACTGTTCCCACTTTCTGGTGGGATTTGGTCTGATCACTTATACTGCGTTGTTACTTCATGTTGTGAGAAGCTACTGATGGCTGTTGACAGATGGCATGTTGTGTTTTCAGACACACCAGACAGTGTGTCACGTGAACTGGTGGAAGCAGGACTAGTCAGTGGTCGTGACATGATTGTTGGTAAGTGATTGCATTGGACAGTTCAGAGGGAGGCGTGGTGAGTCATCGAACATTTGTAGTTCAGGGAAAGGAGGGGCGGGGAATGAAAGGCTTCGTTAACCTGGAACTGGTGATTGATATCGACAGCTTGATTTCTTATGGTGTAAACATTTTGTAAAACAATATGTTAATTACACATTCTGAACCAAGGTTCACAAGTGCACTGAGTGGCAGCTATTAGCTGTCCTGCCTTGTACCGAATGCTTGTCTGCCACAGCGTACCAAAGAACGCAGGCAGGTGGTAATAGCAAGACTGAGAATGACAGTGCTTTGTGCATACTCCAATTCCTCTCTTTCAACAGCCATTTTCCCTGGTCCTTTTACTCTCGTCACAGCTAATTTTATTTTCACTTTTTCCTTGACTTCGATGTGTTTCGTTGCTTGTCATTTCTTGAATGCTGAGGCTTTCTTTCAAGGTAGAAGCGTATGTTTATCATTTGGGTAGTACATTGAGAAAGATGCAGATTTTTTTTCCTCTACCTTGGTCTCTCTCTGAAAAAAGAACTCCCCCACTCTCCTCAAAGCCCTTTCTCTGCCTTAGTCTCTCTCTCTTTGTTCCTAACTTTCATTCCCTTTAGGTAAATCTGTTACTTTTTCTTATTTGCTCCTTCCGCTTCCCTTATGTTTTCTTCGAGGTTCAGCTGGGGTTTACCCTCACAAAACATGGCCAAACGAGGTTTGTCACCAAACTCATGGAAGGGCAAGGGTCCTCCAGTTTTGTTTTGTTTTTAAAATAATAATATTTTTTGTGATGAATGTGTCTATTTCGGGTTTTTTAAGGCGATACATTGCTTCAGATAACAAAATTGTTGTTTTAAATACCATAATTCCAGGAAGAAAACGGTCGATCACTGGTGATCGAAATTCAAGGGAAAGAACTGAAGAGAGTTAATTTTCCTTGTGTTTGTTCAATTAGCCTTTTCAGTGTATATTTTGGGCTTGATTGAATTCTTGCCTTGAGTAAAAACTGAAATGATGGGTTTAGGAAAAAGAGAGAAAGTGTGTTTGTGCTGTAGGCAGTATGACCTTCTGCCCTTGTTTTGCTTTGTTTTCCATTTGTTAACTTGTACAACAAGCCTTTTCAGTGTATTTTTTTAGATTGATATTCATTATGAATTTTAGTGTGCTAGATTCCTTCACATTTGCCTCCAGAATGCCTCAAATTGCACAGATTTTAGTTTCGATTTTCAAATCCCCCGTAGAAATTTCCTCTCTTTTTTTTTTTCTTAGCTATTCCAGGCTCTGATTTATCTTGTTTACTTTACTGTTCTAGTCCAGTAGTCTGAAATTGAAGGAACATGCAGACCATGATTCATACTTCAACAAACTTGGCATTTTTTGATGACAGAGTTGGTTCATAGAATCAAATGTAACTTGCATACTTGAGCTTAGATCAAGAATTTTTGTTTTGCTAATGAAAGGAAAATGATTTATCTGCATTTTATCAGCATATGTCATGCGTTAAAAACCCCTCTTTAACAGTAAATGGTAACTGTTAAAAGGACAGTGTGTGTTGTTTTCACTTTAATTTTTCAAGTAATGGTGTTGCTTTTGTTTTGTTTGAATGGTTAATTTTTTTTGCATCATTTTATGGAAAATTTGTTCCTGAGTCCAGTCATATACAGTACATAACCATTCAGTAGCAAATGTTAAAGGAAAAAAATACTGAAAGTAACCTGATATTGGCCAACACACTAGATAAGACTTGATAAGATCAGGGGCCTGAAAAGCACCAAGGGCTCTTGGCTCAGAAGCTTGACATGGAAAAAGTTGCCCCAGGGGAAATGGGTTAAATTAAACGGGGATGGGGTGGGTGGGGATTTAATGGCTTTGGCTGGTTATTGTGCTACCTGTTTGATGATTTATTTTTTCTTTAAATGTTAATATTTCTTTAAAATTTGCTCAAGTAAGGACAGATAATACTGTGGATTGAAGGCAGGAAGGTTTGTGAATATGGGAAAGTGGATTTTTTCAATAGAAGCATTCTGTTTGGATGTTTCAGTTGCTGCCAACCTGCAGAAGATCGTGGACAGTGCAGATGCCAAGCCAATCACCTTCGCGTTGGTAAGATATGTGTGTTGATGGCCTGTTTCCAAGTTCCATGTTGTTTTGAGGTTTGTCATCCATTTCCTGCTTTTGTATGTTTACCCTCATTTTCTCATCACTGCTGCCTTCTGTACACCAAGTGTTTCAGGCCACTACATTGTGCTTGCTTTTGCCTTTTAATGTGAGTTTAACCGTCTTTAGTATACTTACCTGAGCTTAGTTACGCCGAAAACCCATCGGCAAGGTAAGTAACTCCGTAATTTGAACATGGTTACCCAATTTAAAAATTAATTTAAAAGAGAGGAAAGGAAATAGTGAAATGAAAATAATTTTAAAATTTCCTACGAATATATATGTTGCTATATCATAAGTTTGAAGAATATCATATGAGCCATTTACTCGGGGGGAAAAAAAAAATCTTCTTCAGAACGTTCTTCCGAATCATACCTGGAACATCATCCCAGTCGAAATCTAGGTCACTCTAAGCTTCATTACCCAGCACTTTCACTAAGTCTTATGCCGTAAATCCTACAAATCACAGTATCTTCATCACTAAATCTCGTTATAGAACGGCAGAAATCAAGGTTAGCGATGGCGAAAAACAGCATTTCAACCACAAAACTTTAAAAATTCGTAACTCGAGAACTACGGCACGTATCGACTCGCGGTTTTTTGCAAACGGAAGTAAATGGCCACAGGAAGAAGGAAGTCACGTTCTCGCGAGACTTCCTTTTCTACGAGAAATATGGCAGCGCCCATTGTTGCCACGTGTTTTACCGGGCGCTGGCAGTTGCTCATCGTTTTGGCCGTGTGATTTCCGGTTGGGCGCTAGCGGGTTCTCGCCTGTCAAGAGGGTTAATCTTCTTTAATTACACTTGCTCTCGCCCTTTACTGAGTTTATTTTATTCCTCTTTATTGCGCTGTTGTTGGTATTTGATATTTGTATTTCATTTCTCTTATGTGCATTTGCTTTTGCTTGCATTGTTGTGCCTTCCACTCATTTGTGTTTACTGCTAATTGACAAGCCTTTTTTTTGTCAAGTGCTCAAAGAATGTTAATCTGTGCCTGGACATGAGTAAAACTGGATGAATATAATTTGTGCCTACATGCAAAAAGAGTTCCATGGAATAAATCGTCTTTTTATGAAAAATCAGAATTACATAGATCCACAAAGTGTACATCCCACCATGCTTGTTTGAGTCGCAGCACAAATGTTTACCTTTGTCATTGAAATTGAGGGCACAGACATGCATTGTATTGGTCTCATTCTTTCGACGCCATCCATTTCAGGCATAAAGTCATTTGAAAAAAAGAATGGGTATGACCACCACTTTTTCCTGCCTCCTCGTCTGTGTCGGACTAAATTTGGCATTCCTTTCATGGGATTGCTGTGAAACTTAAAAACACTTTTTTTTTTTTTCTCAGAGGTAACCGTCTAGTAAAATATTATTGGAAAGAAAGTGCCATGCGCTATAATCTTTTGTTAAGATCTGTATATTATTTGCTTGAGGGTGACTTTAATGCTAAATGATGTCCTCGTAGATTTTACAAAAATGGTCAAAAACATGTTAATTACAATAATCTGTAAAACAGAATGATCACACAAGCAATCCAAAAAACAAAAAACAAAAAAAAAAGAAAATTATCAGCAAGCGAAGTCTCCTTGTAATGTCCATATCTTACAGAGGATAATGAAATTTACATGCTGAAAAGTTGACAGAAAATTTTAACATTAGAATACATTATAGTCGGTTAAACTGTTGCATTGACTTTCATTTTTGAAAGATGGTAATATCATTAAAATGTAAAAGAAGAGATGATAGTATAAAACTTTGAAATACGTTCTTAGAAACCTGGAAAAACTTTCTAGAAATTGATTTGTACTGTGTTACTGCAAATCTATCACCTTTGAGGGGTGGGGGTGGAAGTGGGTTGCATACATGATGGACTATTTTGTCGGCTGTTTGTTGATACTTCATGGAAACAGTTGGGCAGTTCTGTGTGGATAGTTAGACCCTTCTTGTAAAGCTGCGGTGTTTTGTTAGAAGACTGGTAAATGCATTGTCAAGGGAGTTGGGGGAACGAAAGGAGTATTGTTTCGTGAAATGTGCATAGGAAAAATGAGGCAGGTTTCACTGATATGCCATGGAAATGGTAGGCGCTAGACTTTCCCCCGTTTTTGTCCTTCTTATCTATTGCAGAATCTTGTAAGCTTTTGACAAGACGGCAAGTAGGTGTGGTCAGATGGGTATGTGAAAGAAAAGAAGACCTTCTCAAGGGCTGTGAATTGGCTCGGGGCTTAACATCATACACAGCCAGGCAGCAGCAGCGGCACCGAAAAATGTGCAAACTTCAGAGTCAGGTTGAAAACTGTGCCAGATCTGAGGCTGAAAAACTAAAAGACATCTGCTAGCAGCAGAGGCTTAAAAAAAAAAAAAGGAAAGCCTGTCTGCAGTCTAGGCAACAACAGAAAAGAAAAAATAAAGACTTATTCTGACAAGGATGACATAGCTGAGAAAAGGGATGAACCTCCCAACTGAGGCAAGGTTTTTAAAAAAAAATCTATACTTCTCAGCAATGGAAAGACTGGAAAAGGTTCTGTACCCCTCGGCCATGGCAAGACAAAAAGGTGCTATACCTCTCAGCCATAGCAAGACTGAAAAAGGTGCTATATCTCACAGCCATGGCAAGACTGAAAAAGGTAAAAAGGTGCTATACCTCTCAGCCATAGCAAGACTGAAAAAGGTGCTATACCTCTCAGCCATGGCAAGACTGAAAAAGGTGCTATATCTCACAGCCATGGCAAGACTGAAAAAGGTGCTATATCTCACAGCCATGGCAAGACTGAAAAAGGTGCTATATCTCACAGCCATGGCAAGACTGAAAAAGGTTCCATACCTCTCAGCCATGGCAAGACTGAAAACGGTATTATACCTTGTAGTCAGGGCAAGACTAAAAGGTGCCTCTCAGCCATGGCAAGACTGAAAAAGGTACTTTACCTCTCAGCCATTGCAAGACTGAAAAAGGTGCTATACCTGTCAGCCATGGCAAGACTGAAAAGGTATTATACCTCTCAGCCAGGCAAAACTGAAAAAAGTGCTATACCTCTCAGTCATGGCAAGACTGAAAAGGGTACTATACCTCTCAGCCATGGCAAAACTGAAAAAGGATCTATACCTCTCAGCCATTGCAAGACTGAAAAGGGTACTACACCTCTCAGCCATGCTAAGACTGAAAAAGGATCTATACCTCACAGCCATGGCAAGACTGAAAAGGGTACTATACTTCATGTTTTGTTCAGCATTGTCGTGGCCGAGAGGGTTAACTCCTTTTTCACCTGCATCATGGTTTAGCACTTTATTCAACCTTGTCGGGGCAGAGAGATATGGTACCTTTTTCGGTCTTGCCTGGCATTTAACTAACATTGCCAGTTGCTTTGCACTGTCACAAATTTACCAAGTTACTTAAAAGGGGAAAAAATATGCTGTAAATGATGTAATTACAATGCTTAAAGTGAGAAACGCTGCAAATTCATTTTGGTGATAGCGTAGCAATGATTATTAAGTGAAAGTGAACAGCAAATAGTTTGATGTGGTACTTTGCAAAGATTAAAAAGAAAAAAGTCATTAACATCGATGAATTGTAAAAGGAGCTGTGCTTTGTCTGAGGTCCTTTAAAAGAGTGAAATATATGGTTGCATCAAGGCTCATGATGGCCATTCTCTCCTGAGAAAACTTCAGAAGAGGTGAAAATGGTGACACTAGTTTCTGTAGCTTTCACCCATTATGATGTGATTGGCTTACTTTTTTCTCTACAATATTTTGCAGAACTCAGGCTGTGGCCCCAACGAAGCTACAGATGATAAAAACTTGGTGGGATTCGCACAGCTTTCTTTGACCTCGGAGGAAGGCAAGAACAGTTAACAGTGGCTGGAGCTGTAAAATCTTTCTCCATGTCCTGTCATCTTCCAAGGCTGCCTGCAGAGAGAGCCGTGGCGTATGAAGCACTGTGATATATAAGCTGGTGTTGTCGCCCTACCCTGCTGGGAAATTGGATCCCTACATATGAGCACCAGTATTGCAGAATGATTGTCACTGAGAGGTCTGGCGCTTCAGGCGTTGTGGTGTATTGTGTGTGGGTTGTGCTTGAGTATGCATGGAATTGTTAATCATTTCCCTCCCTCCCATGCTCCCTGTCCATCCCCACCATCTGCCCTGTTGTCTAGTTTGTCTTGCATCCTCTCTTCCCAGACCGGCGCTTCATGGGGGAGGGAGGGAATAGGATTCCCCAACAATTTGCTGATTGTTAACTTCCTTTTTAATATTTCTGTTAGCTTTTGAACAGCAACGTCTGTGCTTGTATGAGAGCTTTTTCGCCTTTTTTTTTCTTCCCCCAGTGTCTTTGTTGTAAGTGTAGCTGAACAGTGTTTTTTATTTTATTTTTGTATCCATTTAAACCCGGTTTCTTTTGTTTGTTTGTAGTCTTTTTATCATTGCCTCTTTTCACTCATTTTAAAGCGCTGTTTTGTGTAGTTTGTTTTTTCTTTAAAAAAAAATTCATTTGTAAGGTGATTTTGTTTTTCATTGAAAACTGTCACTGTTTAATTGTGAGACTATTCCATGATCATTGTAATCACTTTACATGTTCATTCCATTAGTCTCTTGTATTGATCTTTCGTAGTTAGTGTTCATTGGTGTGGGAGTAACTTTTAATTTGTCAACTTTTCCGTTGCTTTTTTTGGTGAGTTGATTTTGGTTCTTTAAAATCATAGTGTCTTTTATATGTTTTCCTGTTTTCATTAAACAAGCCAAGACTGTGTTTTGAGGCTGAATTTTGTGTCCAAAGTGTTGGTGTCTTTGATTTTGTTTCCTTTCATTATTAGCCTTTGCATTTGTGTCTGAGATTTTTAGTTCACATTATATAATCTTTTGTTGTTCATTAGTTTGCTTGCTTTTATGCATTTAAAATACTTGGACATAAGATGGTGTCTGTGTGCTTGAAAGTAACTGTGTGCTTGCGTGCTATGTACCACATAGAACGCTGGAATGTCTGGTATGGGAGGATGTACAAATCAGCTGTGGCAGGCGATGCTTTGTGTCAACCCCGAAGAGGCAGAAGGGTGTAATGCATGAGTTAAGGACAAGTCCAGTACTTGTCATGATGATCCCTATTGGTTCTGTCATCGGTCCTGTGTGTCCAGACTTAGTTGCAACAGAAAAGACGTCTCTCTGTGCCACTTGACAGACATGTAGCAACAGGATGGTGCCAAATGTGGCATTTGGCTCAGATAATGGAATCTTTGGTGTGAAGACGCCAGCCAACAGCACCACCAACTTGTCTTCCAGTCTGTCCTCAGTGTTCAGCTGTGTCGTAGGGATAATTAAAAGATGCTGGGTATAAGATATTCTTATGGATTAAGTGTTGACCAGGCATGGTAGGTTTTCTTCATAGAAGCTCACCAGGATCTGCTTAAACAGATTTGCGCTTCCATACCCTTTGGGTATGCTTTGTTCATCATTTTTCAGAGGAAAAAAAAAAGAGAATCCACATTACCAAATGAAAAAAACAACCTTTCTCATTTGTTCAGAGAGACCAACCACTCAGCATGAACAAGTCGGCACAAACAAAAATGTCACTGAAAGTTTGGACATTGTCATGTGCTAGCTGTCTTATTTTCTAATGACACTGAATTACGAATCATCTTCTGATAAGAATATGAGATGACATGTCCACCAGTCCAAGAAATAAGTAGAAAATGGCAAGTTGATGTCAGTGGAAAGCTTAATGTAGGTAGGTAATAGCTGTGAGATAATGACACTTTTGTGATCGGCATTGCTCGTAATTCGGCCAGGGAATTCTAGCATTTCTTCTTACATGGAGTGACGTTTGTTAAAGATACCTTTTTGTTTTAATTCAAAGAATGTTCTTATTAACAAAAGACGTTTGTTAAAGATGCCTTTTTGTTTTAATTCAAAGAGTGTTCTTATTAACAAAATATCAGATGAGCAGATACTCTGGGGGAAAAAACAACACACAAAGAAAACAGGAACATTTGCCAAAAAAAAAAAAGTGAAACTTGCTGTACCAAGTGACATACCACAGTTTTGCAGTGCTGGATGTGTTGTACCAAGATAAATTGAAATATAAAAAAAAACAACTAGCACACACATTAACAATATGAAAACACTCTCACACACATAGGAAGAAACACTTAGGAGAGCTTGCTAGCAGAGGGTCTTCAGAGAAGAAATCCTCTTCAGACAGGTGTTCCGGCCCTTAACTCCTGACACTCTAAGGGGCTATGCCACATCCAGGTCATGACTCCCAGATGCCCTTCACATGATTATATCAATATTGTATTGATTATAGACCTTTTTTTTTTTACTTTTGAAACTACATGCATTCCATAACAAATTTAAGCAAAATGTTTGGTGATCCAATGATTAATTAATTTTGGCCCTGTAGGTACACCTGGGATAGCTTGTGCTCATAGCTCTGGCTAGGGAAGGTTGGTTTATACACAGCAAGTTTGTACACAAGCTGAAATTGTGTACTAGATTTGAAGGCATCTTGCCTATAGATGAAATCAGTTTTATTTTTTTATATAACATTTTGAGGTGTGCTGTTTACATCAGAACTGGATTGCTTGTGGATGTGGAAAAAAAAAGTGCTCTTCCACACAGCATAGATTGTTGTAGGATGGAGTGTGATTAGAGTTGATCTGTATTTGATTACTGGCACTGGAAACACCTGCTATGTGAAGGGGAAAATATGTTCAGGTGGAATAATGGGATAGAAATTTCCTGTGTTGAGTTTCTCTTTATGTATAGTGTTAGTAAATTGTAGTTTGCACACAACTCTGAAATTTTGGTAATTGATGGTACAGTTGGTAGTTTCATATTGATCTGAAATATCTGAGTTGGAAAATGTAGTTGAACAGTTTTATGACGATGATCTTACTCGGGTACCATGGGAATGAGGTGACCTGGAAACGGCAGGATGCTGAGGAATTGTTGGTTAGGCCTGGTCAACCAATAAGTAACAAAAGTAACTTTGAATGGCAAACTGAATGAGTGACTTTGCATGTTAAAGGGTTGAATTGCAGGCTCTGTATATCATAGAGTTATGGTGTACATACTTTCTTTGTTGCCACTTTCACTTCTGTTTCATTTCTCTTTCTTGCAATTTACAAAAACGGAACTTGTTCAGGCTATGCCTATTGTGGTGTGAAGAATGGTCTGTCTATGCATAATAGAACACTGTGAGATTTGTACATATTCTGATCATGGATGTTGAAGAAGGAGGCTGTGGTTGTTGAATACAGTGTAGCTGGGAGATGACAAATCTTGTGTTTTTGCTGCTAGCCTTAACTCCAGAAGTTAAGACAGACCTGCACCAGATTTGAAGTTTAGTGAGTATTAGCAGGGTGGGCAAAAAAATTCTGCTTGGAAATAAATGCCACTTGACATTGATGGTATCAACAGGTCAGTGAAAGAGAGTTGGAGGACAGTTTGAGAAAATGTCTGTTTGCAGGCAAGTTTTAGTGTTCTTGAGTTATCATTATAACTGGTCCAAGACTTCATTAGCATTATCATTAGCTCATTCCTTTTTTTTTTCTTGGGGTGGGAGGTTGAATAAATTGTAGTATGATAGTAAGGAAAATAATTAAGCTTTTACTTTGAAGAGAGCATGCATAGCTAAGATGTAACAACAACAAAAAAGTGTTTTATAGGAAAGCGTGGTAGGTCGCTGGTGGCTTTTTTAATTCTTAGTTAACTGTTTTTAGGCAAGTAGTGTGAAACCTTTGAGTTTCTGATAGTAACTAGTAATTTGTGAATTAAATTTCTGTTTAGTGAATTTGCTCATATATCTTGAATAAACATATACTCAGACCTATCTTCTTGTTCTATTTGGTTGATTTTAAGCGGGAAACAGTTATTTATATGCAAACAGTGAAAGAAGCTTTGAACATGTTAGAAGAGGTCACATTCCCTCCCCTCTCAGTCTTCGCCACCAGCGACATTTACACATCAATGCCAGACAAGGGATTATTTTGTTGACCATATATGGTTGCAGCATATTTGTTATAGGTATTTGTCTGAGAAATGTGAGGGTTTTTTTGTGGTCAAGTGTGTATAGGTTGGTAGTGGCAATAATACAGTCAGTAATCTGCCAAGATAACTGTGTTTAGAATATCGGTGTTGGTTTTGATTCCTAAAGCTAAATGAAAAGTTCAGCTAGTCCTGTTCATCCTGTTCCTTTGGTTGTGAGTGTCAAGTGTCCTGTGTAATTGTAGCAGTTGAATATTATAAATCTGTTTGCTACACTTTTTTTTTTATTGCTGGTATGCAGCTTTATTCTGGTTGGTATTATATTTCTGAAACAGGAAAAGATGAAATTCAGAGTGATTAAAAAAAAATCTAGGTGCATGACTCGGTGAAATGTTAGATAGTTGATGTAATGATGACAGGTGTTGTTTATGTAGTAAGTAATAATTATAAAGGTATAGATCAAAGTGGGCCCCGTATTAAGACTGAGGACAGAAGTTATCTCTCTTGGCTGTATCAGGCTGTTGACTCTGCTGGAAACATTCCTTGCACATGTGCTGGATTTTAGATTATCTTCCCTGAACAAAGGTTGGTCTTACAGACCTGCCTACCCTTCCGTAATCGTCCGTAATCTTACGGAAATTAACCCCCCATTACGGAGGTACGATTTTCCGTGCGAAATTACGGAAAAGAAAATTGAAAAACTACGCAAATTCCAGACTCGAAAAATTGTCGTCTGCTAGACCTTTCCGAGACCACAGAGTAACTTCCCTTGACTCAAGCCGAAACCACAGATGGTTCGGAACTTGCGATTGGTCAATGTGGTGCTGTGGGCCAACACGACGCGCCATCACATCTGTGCGCGTCATTCGAAGCCTTTTGTTCAGCCATTGTAAGACAAAGTTTCAACCGATTTTTTGCCGGCGATTGTGAAAATGGCGGAGAAATCTTCTAAACGTTTGCATGAAACCGACGACGAGGGTTCGAAAACCACTGTGCCATAACGGAAGAAGGCGAAGAAGCAAGTGTTCCGAAGTAAATACACGCGGACTTGGCCTTGTCTTTTGCAATCCAAAAAACACGGACCTGGATTTGTATACTGCTCGGTGTGCAATTTAGACTTCTCCATCGGACATGGGGGAGCAAATGACTGCAAGCGCCATATCTCGGGGAAAATGCACAAAGAGACAGCTGCCAGTGCCTCCAGTCAGAAGATCACATCGTTGTTTACGAAATCCAGCGAGAGCAGCCGTCAGACCCACACACGGAAGATCACCAACGCAGAAAGACTGTTGTGTGAGCTGATCTGCGGAAACAACTTGTCCCTGAGCTGTGCTGACAAGATAGTGGCGAAAATGAAAAGGATGTTTCCAGACTCAGCAATCTCTCAGGCACAATACAAGGCTTAGTGCAACACACACACACACACACACACACACACACACACACACACACACACACACACACACACACATTTTTGTAGGTTTTTTTTTTGGGGGGGGGGAGGGGGGTTGTACATTAGGTTCTTCATCAGTGGTGTCATCTGTGGTGACTGCTGTGTAAGTTACAAACTGTCAAGTATATCACCTTTGAATTGACCTGAAACTCCTGTCCTGAGTCTGTCATCAGCCATCATCCCAAGGTATTTTAATTCTGCTTTGTTGTTTTTGTTCCTTTTTTACTGTTTATATTTTTTGTTAAAAATGTAGTTGGAGTTTTGTACACATTATTTGTTCAAAAACGCCGTGTATTACGCGTCCGTGGAATTACTGAAGGAAAATGCAAAATTACTGAAAATCTCTGTGGTTATTACTGATGAGCATAACATGAGGTAGGCAGGTCTGGTCTTATAACAAAATTGCAGAATAAAGGAAAAGGGGCTGGAGGCATACCATACAGGTACAAATGCGAAGGTAAATGTGTTCCCGTAACCAGAGTGGTGGTAGGGAGTGAGATGTGAAGGCCATTCTTAATTGAACAAACTTTTAAGATTATATTATGAATCCAGAACACAAATTTGGGTCGCCCAAACACAAACTGGTTTACATCACATGCAAAGTGGTAGACTAGTCACACAGAGATTGATTTCTATTACAGGAGAATTTTCAAACACTTACTCCCCTTTGCACAAATTCAAACATTTCTCAGAATATGCTGAGCGATCCGTTTTTGTCTGCGATTCTAAGATCAGAAAAAAGCGCAAACCTCCCTGGTCTTGGATTGAGAACCAAATGGTTATTAAGAATGTAGACAAGGATTTGTGAGATTGCAAACTTGATGAACAAACAGTTTGCAATCTTAGATGAGATTATTGAGAATGTAGACAAGGATCTGTAAGACTGCAAACTTGAACAAAGTTTGCAATCTTAATCTTTTCATAGACATGTCTTAAGTATTCATGTTGACAATGAGTTGGACATGTATATGCTAAGTGGAAGACAAACTGATTGTTTACATCAGTTTCACAGCCCTTTACCTGTTCTAAACGGTTCCAGGCTCAGCAGGCCTAACAATATGTCTCGGTCAAGCAGTTTTTTGTAGGTTGTGTTTTCTGTTTGAGAAAATGTCATTCAAACTTTTATTAAGAATAAGCTATGTTGTTCGCCATACTCGATAATCTCTGCAAACTAGATAGTGAATCACAAGCTTCAGTTAAGAAAGAAACTATGATTCATTGTAAGATCATGATCTGTATGTAAATTAACAGTTCGTTCAATTAAGAATGGTTTACAGATCTCATCTTCTGTCGGGGTCAGCATTTGAAGGGCAAGGTTCGCCTTCCCTCCCTAATGCTATCTTTCCCATCCCTTCAGAGAATCGGATACCCTTGCACATCGGGATGGACTGGGATGATTGATATGTTGTTGGCAAGGGTGATCCTTCATTGTGCCGAAACTTTGGTTTTAGGGGCAAAAACTGGTATGAACGCATGGCATTGCCTCTACCATTTTGTAATTGGAGCATACATGACATCGCAGTTCTCACGTGTGAGTTTTGATATGTTTGCATGTGGTGTATTGAATTCAGGTGTTTTGTTCTAATATTTGGAGAGTAGCGTTGAACATGCTATCATCAAAATCTGTGAAAGTTATGAGATGAGGTAACCATTGTGAGGCATAAAAGTTTGTGTTGAGCTTGTGTAGCCTTTCCATCTGTGTGTCCAAGGGCATTATTTACCCTTCCACTTTCACAATTGTTTTGCTGCCTCAGGCCAGTCTGGAGGAGGATAGGACAGCAGGTCTGCCTTAAACAATGCATTTTACACCGGTGTTCAAATTCTTCAGTAATAACATGACTGACTGATGAATGAAAAATATAGGGCAAAGTTCTCATGTTTTTCATCGTAGTCCATGCAAACATTTTCTGCACAGTTGTCAAACTTGGGATTGTATCAAGACGTCCAGCATCATGAAATGTTCACTGCTCTTTTTTTTTTTATTAGTTTCTTTTCTCTAGTGATTTTCGTACACGTCTTAGCAAAAGTGTTAATGTAAATGTTAAAGCACACATTTTCTTTTTGCATTGTTGCCTTTGTTTCTTTTCTGACAATTCTTTTTTTTTTTTTTTTTAAATCATTATGCATTATGATCTTGAAGAGAGCAAGTGGAATTTCTACATGTATTGTGGCAGACAAATTTTTGAAATTTCAAGTATTCATGGGAAAAAATATTTAAAAAATTTCAAGAGCTACTCCAAGTGAGCTGACCATAAAGGGTAGTTTCAAAAAGAGAATAGGATATCTTACATATAGTTGTTTTGTAATTGAACTGAGGATTGATGTTTGTTAAAAATTGACATGTAGAATAAGTGATATTTCGTTCAATGCTGATGGTGCCAGTCATTGCTTTTTGCATGCTTTCTTGTCGTTTGGTGTGTATATTTGTTTTAAACTGTTTATTGTTCATGTCTGCAAGAAGTTGTGCATCTTTCATTGAATGATTGTGGTACTTCTGTGGTTGTTAAATATCTGCAATCTGCAAGTAATGATCAATGATACGTTGTCATGACATGTTTTGTTCCATAGTGATGATTTATTTGAATGTGCTTGTGTACTCCATATTTATGCATATATAAATTATTGGAAGTGGTGGATGGAACAGATCGAAAGGCAGTGATTTGCCTCCAGAGCGTATCCTAGATTACGCATGGAACGGGGGAAGTTCAAGTGGGATGTATTGTAATGGATGATATCTGGAAAACTTTGAGAAGGGAGAGGAGAGACTGCTGTTTCTGGTTTTTGCAGTTTGATTGAAATATGAACACATGAGAAAATTAGCATGAGCAGGTGTGTGGGTGTGAGTTTATATGGCAGTGAAAGGAGTTCAGTAAAGCATGGGCATAGTTTACCCAAACTGCTCGTGGACTTCAACAAACAGTTGGCCCTTCTGCCCCAAGTACTTTCAGTAATCGTCTATATGTCATTGTTTTTGAGTGCTGGCTTCTATTTTATCATTCTCAAAAGTATCTTTTTTTATCCTAAATCTTATAATCCAGTGACTGGCCCATGAAGAGCGTGTAAATTCCTCATTTATTTAACTCTTTTTGACTCAGCTTTTTTTTATATTTGTCTGTCTTTACTGTCTTCTACTGTTTGTCTGCTTTTGTGGCCCTTTCTTCTTTGTCATAGACAGTCTTACACTTCTTTTTCTGGTCACAGTGCATGACTTGCCACCTCTTTTCTTGTAATCTGGTGGATAGGTATTGAGGCTGTTCACACTCTATAGTAGAGTGGAGTCTAGCTGTCGATTGTGTGGGGTCTATTTGCCCATATAGCTGTATTCATGTACTTTTTGTTGTGTTCAAATTTTAAATGTTTTACTCTTTTGTGAACGGGTTGAAATATCAAGCGTAAGGGCTGACACCCTCAGCGTAGTGTAGTTTTTATCCATATTTAGAGTTTGAATACTTCAGCTACCATGTTGTTTATCGTTTGTGTAATGACATGTAGATGTTGTCTCTCTTGGTTTCTTTTGTCCTTCTTCCTTGTTGGTAGCCCACAGAAGTCCACTCCAGCTTCCCAGATGACATCTTTCTCCGGGTGTTGTTCAGCTTGGTGTCCAGCGCGGTCAGTTTCGGCCACACCCCGGTCCACTCTGCAGCATGTCTCAGACTACCCCAGGATGTATGTGTGTGGGGAGTAGGGTGGAAGGAACATGTCCAGGCATCTCTTTAGATTTTCTCTTTTCCACTAATTTCAGGTGGCTCGGTCCCACCACTGATTTCAAACTTCAACTTCAGTCTTTTGTTCATCGTAAATGGATCTCCACTCTGGACCAGACTCATTCAAGTATTGTCTTGGAATAGAGATTTAATGACCTGTGGAAGGGATTTTGTGTTTTGTGTATAAGGGTGTTTACATTTTCATTCTCATTTGCTCTCATATATTTTGGGGCTTTATTACTCCCATTGCTATTTATATATCTGTTGGTCTGTCTATCTCTGTAGGCCTTATTCACCCATATGTCCTGTAAATTTTTGTGGTTTGCTTATTCTTCTTTGTCTGTCCAGTATATCCAAGGACCTCATTGTTTTCCCTTTTTTTGTCTGCATATATTACCTATCATTTCTTTTATAATTTGCACCTGTATTACCTATCATTTCTTTTATAATTTGCACCTGTAGTGTATGTATAAAGGCCTTATTTTTGCCGCCTCATATTACATGTTAGAGGAGGTTTCTTTTTATCTGTATTGTATATCAAAGGGCATTTTTTCTGTCTTCTTCATCTGCCCTTATTCACCATTTCTTCTGTTTATCTTTGGCTGTAGTTCCCCCTCAGTACCTGCCACAGAATCTCATACGATAGACATTGTGACATTGGTTTGATTCACTCTGCTGAATCAGGCCTTGCCATCTCTATGTTGACCATCCCTTGATCCTCCTTCCCCCCCCCCCCCCCCCCCACCCCCCCGTCCACCTTATTGTTTCCAAGAGCTGAGGTGAAGGCCATCTAGTGGTGGTCTCAGTTGGGGTGTGGCCTTGGCTTCCTTGCCAGTGTGTTTACCCAGTGCAGTATATTTTCTTCCTCAAAGCTCATTTAGATCGGTTGCTGTCCAGTTATGAAAGTGTTCACAATAGGTAGTTGCATGCTTTCTCATTTTTAGTTTTTCTGTTGTCAGTCAGTCATCCCTGGTGAAGTGTCGCTGCATGCAGATAGTTGTGTACGAAGATGGAGTGAGGCAGTTTTGCTGTGTATTCTGACTGCTGTTGTAATTGGTATCTTTTGTTCTCTGTCACTTTTTGTTATGGAATTTTTATGTTCATTCCCTGTTAATGATCCATTCATGTTTTTGAAAAAAAAAAAAAAAGTGTGTTGATGTGGTATAGAATGAAAATTACCAGTTCCATGAATTTGTCCAGAGCCAGAATGTAGACTTTTGAATAAGGAGTTGTATGAAAACCAGCCAAAAAAGAAAAAAAAGTGTTGTAGTGTAGAATGACTGTGCAGTACTTCCAAGGACTTTGAGTGGTTGTTTCAGACTTTTTGATTAGTGCAAACCCCATGTGTAGAACGCACCATGCATACTGAAAAGAATCCAAGGCAACGCATGTGCACTCATTCAGTTTCATTCAACAAAGAGATTATGACTTGTAAGCATACTGGATATAACTTCACTGGTAAATGTTACAGAATTTCAAGCTTCACAGTATACTTGGATAGATATGACACACTTCAGTGTCTGCATGTTAGTCAGAGGTCCATACTACTATGCCCATCAAACATTACAGCAAGCTCATGCCTTCCATTTCAAATATTTCATAGTCCAAATGAAAATCGTCCAATCTATGAGTGGCTGATGCCAACTCATGTGTCAAGGCTGCATGGAGAATTAGGCTAAACAGAATTCTATCAAAGTCTTGACGAATATGCAAAGAGCAAGAATTTGTGTACGTGTGTTTGTGTTTTAGATGGAATGGCACCTTTCCAGACTTTTTCTTGGGCTGTTGCAGTACAAAGAGATTACCATTTTATGGTCAGCTTGTTAGCTTCGACTGCACCATACTGCAAATAGTGTTTCACTTATAGAAGACTGCGTGACGTTTGAATGGTCTTGAACTGTGTGTGGAACCTCTCATCTGTAGGCTCCTGACTGTATTTTGCAGGATGGTTCACAGAATTATCATATTGTTCTCAGTTGTACCCTGGTTTGCTTTAAGTTCCACTGAATGTATGCAGCAGCTTTGTTGTTGAGGGAATTTGCCTTTTGAGTTTTTTTCTTCACATTTTCCAGCTGTGATTCATGATGCATTACCATGTATTAGTTTTTGTCTGATCAATAATAAGAATGCAGCGAGGATTCACCAGTTGTGATTCTTTATATCGTCCTATCATTTGGAAACAATCAGAATGTTGTCATGTACTAATAACGTGTGCTCTGACCCTTATGGAGTATCAGCTCTGTATCATAGAGTACAGTTATTAAGGGGTGCATTTCGCAGAAATACTTTAACACAAATAAACTTGCTCTAGATTTTCAGCTGGTCTTCCTGTACGGACGCGTGTAAATGCTGGGAGGCATGGAGAAGCAGAGGTGTGTGTGTGTGAGTGTGTATGTGTGTGCTTTTATTTATGTAAAAAGATTGGCCTCCATCATTTACAGAAGCTTGAGAAGACGTGTGAACATTTACACTGAAACGAGAAGCAGAAAACTCTTGTGAGCGATCCCAACGAGACATGGTTATTTCAGGATACCTGTTCACATCGTTACCAGCTGCACAAGACATGGTTAGGCTTGAAGCCTCAACACCATAATCAAGGCCCATAGTTCTCTGTTCAATTAATATTTAACTGATAGTTCATACTCTGCCAAGATCCTTGACCGGGACCAAGATCTGTTGGGTTCTGCTTTGGGCCACATTTTCCCCCCCAATAATTCAATTGAAATAGGTGCTGTAGATTTTTCGTAATCTTGCTGACAGTTTATAAACCACCAAATGCAGGTAGAAACGTAAACTCTTTGGCAGAGGAAACAATAAATTATTTATTTATTTTTATTTTATTTTATTCATTTTTTGTTTGTGTACTTGTACACACTTGCTTCTTTGTAGTCATCATCAGTTACCAAGTGTGATCTGTACTGCAGTGAGTGAAACAATGCAGCTCTGTTCATATTACAATGACCCATTGAGTTTGCTCAGCCTACAGAATTGAAAAATGAAAGTATGTATTATAGTTGCTTTAGCACGGAACAAGATCTGATGAAGAAAAGGTCACATTGTCGAAAGTCCTATTAAGAGGTATTCATCGAGATGTGATCGAGCACTTGTAAGAGAGACACAGTTTTCATTTTACGGTAGGAAGATTTTAAGCTATTGTTATATTTGGAGAAAAAAAATCTCTGTGTGTGTGTATAACTATGTAAGGACAGCCCATAAATCTTCCCCTCCTCCCCCATGCCCCCTGCGGTTATCTAGGCTAAAACAACTTGAATTGAGTGTTGAATTTGAATCATTGGTGAGGTTCAAATGACAACCAGTTTGAAAGTTACGTTTTTGCCCATGTGATTTAATTTGTAATATGAGATTTGTTCAGCAGCGGTCAGAATTTAATAAATGATTCACTAGATAGAGCACATAACGTACCAACCGGTTTGTTGATAGGATGTTACAATTTTAATCACCTTAACGATCACCATATGCTTGGAGCAATCAAAGTGTGCTTATGTTAGCTGTGTTTTTGGATCGCAGTCCATTGATGGAAACTAGATTGAAAAATTGTCAAGGTTACGTTGACAAGAAGTGCAAGAAATCTCTGCCAATGCATGATTTTGCTTTTGTAAATATGCAACAGTTTCACTGTTCTATTACCATAAAACTTGGTGAATGCTGCGGTGGACCCTTGGACCAGCATTGAATCCCTATAATGTCAGAACCAGACCAATTTTACTATGTTTAGATTACCCGCCCAACACATACTCTTTAACGATGTTCACTCTCCACAGTACCCTTTATGAAATTGTCTTGCACAGAGTCCTGGAGACATACTTCCCCATCCCGTGAACTTGTCACCTTAGATAACTGTTAAGTTCTGTTCTGTCAATGTTGACTTGCTGTCTGATATCTTAAGTACTCTGTGCCCTTTATGATCAGTTTGATGAGTCTCGGCACTAGGGTAGCACAGCTCTAGTACCATGAGAATTGGAAAAGCGTTCGAAATTCCAAAATGACTGAAGCATTCAGTTGGATACTGATATTGTAACAACCCATTGACGTGTTTCCAAAGACTGAATCATTCTGTCGGACAGTGATGTAAAACTCAACAACGCACTAAATATCCACAATGACTGAAGAATTCTGGTGCACACTGATATTTTACAACTTGCTGATTTTTTCAGAATGGCTGAAGCATACAGGTGGACACTAATCTGTAACAACACACTTGAGTTTTCCAAATGGTTGACCATGCAGGTAGGCACCAATAATCAAAAAGACCCTGACCTCCCCAGAATAATCGAAGCATTCAAGTGGGCAGTAGGCACATGCGTCATTTCAGAAGCCCACTGACTTCTCAGGTAGGCAATGACGAGAGGGATCAGAATATACTCAAGTCACAAATAAAATGATCGGAGCCCTAACGTCACTTATCAGCCTTCAGGAGAATGAACAGACATCAACAAAATGCTGACACCTGTAGAATGTCTGTGGCACTGAGCGCTGAACAGAGAGATATCTGGCACTACTCTGACAACGACATTGAACATTTAGAAAACAGATTCAACTAATACTCCTTCAGAATGAACAATATAGTATTCTCGTGGTACAAAGGTCTTTGACAATGTCAGCGATAATGACTTAAGCGTTGTAATGGAAATCAAAAAGCGATGTCTAATACTACGGTATTGCTGTTTGTTAAAATGATCGAAAGGCAGACACATCCAATTCCACTGCAAAGACTGAACAAAATGCATGCGTGTTCTGCTTTTCTAACAGAAACGTCTGCACTCTTTCTTTTGTGTCTTCTTTTTTCTTTCTTTCTTTCTCCCCCCCCCCCTTTTTTTTTAAACTACACCTCCACTCCCTTCCTTCTGTTTTTTTTTTTTTAATATAATTTTCATTAAAAAAAAAAAAAGTATATGCCGTTGCTGCAAGCCGCCAAAGAAGAGCATATGACCATCAGCAGTGCCACTGCCTGCAGTGCCGCACGCAATACCAGCCCCAGACCCGGCCCCATTCTTCCCCATGACCGTGAGGGCCTGGAATGAGCCGCCTGTGGAGGCTGCCAGAGCCAGCACTCTTGACGCTTCCCAGTCAACAGTCGAGAAAATAATTGTGCAGACATCGCCCCCCCCCCCCCCCCCCATCCCCCCAACCGTAACCCCGAACCCTCCTCCACCCCTTCTCCTCTGTGTGTGTGTGTGTGTGTGTGTGTAATTGATTAAATCAAGGTTTGGGTTTTGGAGCACGATTCGACAGCGTGATGGGGCCCGCTAAACAGGCCTGGGCTGGTCGGGTTATGGCCCTTGTGTGTGTGTGTGTGTGTTGCTCCCTCGAGTCCCAGCCTGGAAAAGTAGGCCTACTTATACATCGCATTTTTTTTCAGTTTTGTTCTGTTGACGTTATGCAGACATTGCCGACAGTTTGCATCTGCCTTGTTTCACTCATCGATTGATATACCTGTCCCTTCGGTTATGTGCAAAAGCGTGTTGACTTTTTTAGTTTCAAATTTTGATGTGTATCTGTGGTGTGTGTGTGTGTGTGTGTGTGTGTGTGTGAGAGAGAGAGAGAGAGAGAGAGAGAGAGAGAGTTGGATATTGTCAGATCATATACTTGTATTTCCCCGAAGATGGTATATGGCTGCCTTAATGGCGGGATAAAAAAAAATTGTCATACACACAAAACTCCACTGCCTGTCTATACAGGCAGTGTCCGCAGGAGTATCATCCTGCGTACGCAGAAAGAAAGATATACTTGTATTAACTGCTGGTTGAAATCTGGCTTTTGTAGAGGATGACCGCCCACTCGCAGAGATGGCCTACTTTTTGTTAGATGAGCTGCAAACATCTTAGTTTTTGGCAGCACGGCAGACATTGATCTGAATCGTACTGTTGTCTGCTAGACAAGAATTACAAAAATGTTTATCATTTCACCGGGGTGCATGAAAATGAACTCTAACCAGTAATTGAGAGAGAGAGAGAGAGAGAGAGAGAGAGAGAGAGACATTCCAGTGATGAAAAATACCAAAAGAAAGAAGAAAAAGTGTCTGATTATTCTTTCTGAACAGAAGATGCCTTGATCATTGTGCTTTAGATGGTTTGTAGACGAAATACGTCGCCTACTTACATGACGTATGTTTGTAGATGAACTATTTCATCCACCAACATGACGTAGTCAAAAGTGTTTAATGACGTTGAAAAAAAAAATGACGTGCTGTCCAGTAGAGAAAGGATTTCTTTTTATTTTCACATGATTTAGTTCTGGGTGTAATTTCAAGAAAATAACGTTTGGTAAGTTTTTAATCAGTTTTAGAAAAGGCGGAAAAAACAAGGAAAAAAAAAAAGAAGAGAGAAAACCACCACCATGCTTCTTATGGACACAAGATCTTTTCTTTTTCAATATCGTTGTTGTTGTTTTTGTTGTTCTTACCACCATTCTAGTGGTAACTAGCGTTTTCTGAGAAAAAAAATTTGTAATTTGAAACATTGACATTATGGCGACCTTCATAGCATTTATATGATTTTTTTTTATCACGGTTTTTTACTTTCCTTTTTTTTTT
>CM031597.1:84428438-84430938 GCA_018398815.1 Conus ventricosus
TTTCTCCAGGGAGCCGTGGTGGTTGATACATGGGGGCGTCCAACTTCCGTTCCTGATGTGGGTTCTGTGTGGGTGATCTTTCCTGGAGTCTTTGTCCAGGGAGCTGTAGCTGCCCATCTTCAGCGAGCTGCGCTGTTGTCGGTAACTGTTGGCGGCGCGAGAGGACTCCTTCACCTTGTCTCTGAAGGACGACATGAGGGTGGGCATGGAATCATGGGGGGAGATCCCGGCATTGAAGATGAACGGAGATGCTCTGTCTGACTGCAGCTGTGCTGTGTCTTCACCGCCGTCTGCCCTTTTGAAATCCACCGTGCTGTATAAGTCGTCACACTTGCTGCGAATGCTGTTACGGTAATCTCTGAAACTCTCTGTTGGACCGTCCCTTTTGCGCTGTTTTTCCCCACTCAGAGGGTTCAAACCTTCTCCAGAATAATGCTTGTCACGCGTGGCTCCACTGACCTGGGATGGCGTGGCGGCATGGGTCAGGTCATGCACGTCAGCCTGGACGTTCAGGTGCTGAGAGCTGTGACTGGGTCTGCGATTCCCTTCGTGGCCCTGTGGCGCCTGGAAGTGATCAGGTCTCCCGTTGGGCAGGAAATCTGTCTTGTCCCTGTAACTGCCCAGTTCGTTAATGTTGTAGCGATCCACTCCACCATTTGACAGAAACGCGGTATGCTCAGGTAGGACATCCAGGTAATTACAGGTCGAGTCTCTGTTCTGGCTGAGCCGACAGGCTGGGTTGGTCAGCTCTTGCATCTCCAGTTCGAACCGATCGTCTCCGTGCCCTCTGTGATCATCCAAGGTCGACCTCCTCAGGAATTCGTCCTCCAGGCTCCTGGAGTCAAAGGACTGGCCAAGCGACACGTAGTCCAAGATGCGGAACTGCCACTGCTGCTTGACGGTGAGGGCGAACCAGAGCCCGATCCACAGCACCATGTAGAACACCTCACACACCAGGCCCGTCAGCACCAGACTGTCCTGCGTGGGCCGGTACAGCCTCACCAGGTCGTACATGACCGGACCTTTGCAGGACGCCAGCGCCGCCAGAGCCACCAGCGCGCACGTGTGAGGCACGTAACCCTGACATCCGGTCTTGGCCGGGGTGGACAGTTCCAGGAAACTGTCCGGCTTCTGATGCCGCCGCTCGATGATGCTCATCTTCTCCGTGAAGTAGTGCGAGCCGTATTCACAGACGGCGAGGGTGGACAGCATCATGACGGCGGAGCCCAGGAGGTAGAGAGCGAGGGAAGTGTGGCAGCCCAGCGCCAGGTGGATGTTGATGAACAGCTGCTGGTTCCTGCACACTTTGTACAGGCAGCTAAAGGCGGAGAAACCCAGCGACGCCGTCACCGTCAACGTGAACAACTGAAGGGCGAACACTAAGGTCAGCACTTTATTCGTGTACCTGCAAACATAATGGAAACAATGCAATCAAGAATAGAGAAACAAATAGTAAGATCGAACACCAAGGTCAGCGTTTTATTCGTGTACTTGCAAATATGATGGAAACGATGCAATCAAAAATAGAGAAACAAATAGTTAGATCGAACACCAAGGTCAGCGCTTTATTCGTGTACCTGCAAACATAATGAAAACGATGCAATCAAGAACAGAGAACCAAACGTTAAGGGCGAACGCAAAGGTCAGCATTTTATTAGTGTACCTGCAAACGTAGTCGAAACGATGTGCTCAAGAACGGAGAAACAATTGTTGATGAAAACTGCATGTGTCTCAGTTTGTGTATGTGAATGTGTTTCCTTTGGCTGTTGGCTAAAATAACGTTTTGTTCTGGTCCGTTGAGAAGTAGACGCAATTAGACATTGCATATGGACTGCCATTTTTTCCCCACAATATTTTAATGAACAATAAGGACAAAAATAAAAACAATGGCTTCAGTCCAATGTATTTTCACAATGCAACAATGTAACTAAGCGTCGATTAAGAACATGATATAGTGTTAGATTTAACGATTTCATTGGAAATATTCTACCTTCGCAGATGTCGACTTAAGAAAACCTACACAATGGAGGTGTATCTGCATCGTCATAGCTTGAACACAAACGTTTTGATGAAAAAAACTTTTACTGCCGTAATAGAGTTTGATTTATTCTTATACAGCACACACACACACACACACACACCACACACACACACACACACACACACACACACACACACACACACACACACACACGTATGTACGCATCCTAATAAACAAACGGAGAAAGGGAGGAGGGGGGGGGGGGGCGTTTTCCTCCCAACCTATCTATCTATCTGTCTGTCTGAACACACAAATTGAATGAATTAGTAATCGGAAAACAAGTGCAGACCCAACAATTCCCACTTCGTTAAAATAATGACTCGGCAAAGAATTATGAGAAGAAATGAAAACGGTTTGGGAAGGAGAAAGATAATGGGATTCAAAGAGAGGGGGCGTCAGCACACAAATACGAAGTCTTTCACGAGAAGTACACGGGGACCATCGGAGTCTGTTTTGTAG
>CM031597.1:84435938-84463438 GCA_018398815.1 Conus ventricosus
TGACACGAACGTTAACCTCAAACTTCATTTGAAATAAAACCAGACCTCCTAACCAATTCCAAACCTGATCCCTAAATAGGATTCGAACTCATTTCCTGACCCGAACCAAAAAGCGAAACTTCAGTACCCAAAGTCAAACCGAAACTGCATTCAGATCCAGAGCGCATTCAGTCCTAACCCCCAATTCAAACCAAACCAAATTCTAGCCCTACATGAAGCGAAGCTCCCGCTCGAACCTGTCCAACAGCACGCTACGTGTACTTTGATTACCCACCAAGAGCAAAAGAAGTCATTGGCTTGCTACTGCATCCTAATTTTTCTAATGGAGAATGGAAACATGGAAAAATGGAAAAATATTCAAATGGACACAGAGATTCATCTTCTCTGCCACCACAGTGTCATCACGCTCACCCACACTCATTCCGGACAGCCATTTACAGCAACATTCAGAAAAGACCTGTTGCAGGCCCCAGCACCGGTGTAACACAGTAGAATACTACCATGCTAAAAACACCACTATGGGAAGTTATCTAAAAGGGTGTTCACTGAGTAGGAGCAGGAGGTCCCTCTTCAACACCCTCCCTGCCCCCCCCCCCCCTCCCCGACAAGATAACTTCCCTTTAGAAGCAAGCTTCTTTCTGTGAAATACAGGTCGGATTATTTCAAACGGTAAACCTGTGCTAACTTGCATGTTGATTTGACATTTTATGCAGAACATTAAGATGTCCTCTAATGAACGACATTTTGATCCTTGTCGAAGAGAAAACACAACGGAGAGAAATTATGTGAAAGGTAGTGTGTTTTTTCACGCAGAGAGATTCTGTCGTATTACTCCAGCAGTCCAGAGGGGAACAATCACTACTGAGTCGCCGGCAGGGGGAAACCCGCCAGAGGAGAACCCCACCAGAATACTGCCCCACACCCTCTCCCGTCACTTCCACCTGTCACCACTCTCCCATCCATACACACACACACACGCACACGCACACGCGCGCGCGCGCGCAGAATCTTTTCTTGATTTGTTTAAAGGGTATCTCACCCATTTTTACAAATCTTTTTTGACCAAATACACGGTTTTGGTATGTGGTCGTATTGCGAAACCCAGCCCCGAATCAGCTGCCTGTGCTCTCATTTTGCAGTGAGAGCAGCATTTCCTGCGGATTGGGAAAGCGAGAGGCTGAAACAGGAACGAGATCCTCGATTTCGATAATAGGGGGGTTTCCCCGATTGATGACGTAGAAAAGCCAAATCGCTCTTCGTGTTCGGCTGAAGTGAGATATGTGTGCTGTGTCTGGTTGCGGAATTTCATCAGGAAATAATCAAAGAGTACGCGTTCCTGCTTTTCCAGGTGCTTCCAGCAAGTTTAGGCGATCGTGGATAAATTTTGTCACCACAACGAGGGAAGATTTTATTCTTTGGGACAGTTACCATGGCATTTGCGTTCGTCACTTCGAAGAGCACAGTTTCAAGACCATCACACCTGGAAAGTAAAGGTGGAAGCTGGAATTCGGGTCCGAAGACAGCTGAAAGAGGATGCTGTGCCAACTATTATAACAGAAAAATGCAAGCCTCAAACGCAACAGTGACACGGATTCTGTCAGGAGCAAGAGAGCCAAACAGAGGCGTAAAGAAGGTAAGGTTTGTGGAATGGGTGGTTGATCTTTTGGGTTTCATTTCATTCTCAGGGTATGGTTGGTTGTAAAGATAGTTGTTGGTTTTGTTGAGTGTTGGCATCAAACTGAAACATACATTGTTACTGTCGTTGAGTGTTGGCATCAAACTGAAACATACATTGTTACTGTCATAGTGGCAGTCAGGCAGTCACACTGCCTGCTGCCACTGAAACTGTTGCATGTTTGTGATTGATTTTTTCCCCCTCTGCTGTTACTTTTTCCAACAAAACTGAAGTTACGATTCTTATTAACAAGAAAGTGTTCATGTCCACAAATAACAACTTGTTGGACTCCAGTGAATAATCGTTTTTATTTTTCTATTTTTCAGGACATTGCTGAACATCAGGCACCCCTGCAAGTTCAAGTTTCCGCCCAACAACCATATACTTTGGTAAGTGAATTATTTATCAGTATTGGACACAGGATGGTGATTTAATGTGTATTTTAAGATATATGCATGTGTGGTATGTCTGTATGCTATACACTGCCCTGGTAAGAGAATAATGAGCTTAGAGCTGCTGCTTAGATCTGCATCAGTTTTTACAATAACAGCCAGAATCTTTGACTGCAATATATTGTAAAAGACCCCTCAGATTCTAATTGTCATCGTGGAACTTCAGAACTTAAGTGGAGAGAGTGAGATTGAAAATGAGGAATGTTAAAAAAGTGTGTGTGTGTGTGTGTGGTGTGGGGGGGGGGGGGGGGGGGGGGGGGGACTGAAAGTGAACAGCTATTGTAAAGATTTCTACAGCAGGGAAGAGAATTAGTGTGATGATGCAGTAGCTGACAAACTCTGTTCAAAGGAAAAGGCATTATCTGATAGATCTAAACAACTGAAAGAAAATGTGGTTTATCACATAATCATTTTAAAGTTATTTACATACAACGGTAATGTGTGTGTGTGTGTGTGTGTGTGTGTGTGTGTGTGTGTGTGTGTAAACAGATGTATGTGTGTGCATGTTTATATCATGTGCTATCTGTGTCGTGCGTATGTGTGTACCTGTACATAATATGGTCAATCTGTAAAATGTCGAACTGCTGGAAAGAAACACAAGCGTCTGATGGCGAGGGAGGTGGTACTGTACAAGGAGCTGTAGGTTTAAACTGGTACGGCTGAACTCATAAACTTAAGTGAAAATTTCACGTTCGATGTCCTCTTCGTTGGAACTTGACTCGTAGCTGGGAGCATCTGCCATTATCGCCGGAAAATAGTTGGGTTTTACGTCCTCATAGCGAAAGATTTTAGGGACATGTCTTTCATTCACGGTAGTCTTGGCATTTAATACGTCACTTGCGGAATCCCCGACTCTCGTCTCTCTCCATACTGTGCTCGGCAATCTCCGTGGCGAGTCACGATTTGGCTACTTGCACGGCCCGAAACACGGATAGAAGTGAGTTCTAGAAGAAAAGTAACACGTACATCGAAACACGCTCGATCATACTTTTGAACAACCCAAACATGCTATTTAGGGGTGAGGACCCCTTTAATTTAATCCATCTGATACCATCCTACGTGACTGAAAGCCGTCGCACTTCAGACGCACGGACACCCTGACAGAGGCAGGTCGATATTTTGACACCTTTTCCTCCACTGGTAAACATGACAACCAGCAAGGCGAAAGGGTTGTTTTGTTTGCTATTTCCTGCCGACACTGACAGCTATTTTTAGACCGTGGGAAGCAGCACCGCAGATGGGAGGGGGAGGGGGGGGGGAGAGGTTGGGGGAGGGAAGAAGGAGGAGGAGGCAAGGGTCGGGGGGGGGGAGGAGGGGGGGAAGGGGGGGGGAGGGAAAGGAGAGGGGGGGGGGGGGGGAGCAAGCAGATGAGTCTGAAGTGATTCACCAGTCATTTGAACGCTAGAACACGTGTAGGTAATTTGTCTGACGAAAAGAGGGAGAGGAGGAGAGGTAGGGTGGGGTGGGGTGGGGGGTGGGGTGGGGTGGGGGGTGGGGTGGAGGCAGTTGAAAGAGGAGGGGGAGAAGTGGTAAAGAAGAGGAGAAATGAAGTGATAGGGAGGGTCTCTGTCTCTCTCTGTCTTTCCCTCCCCCCCCTTCTCTCTCTCTCTCTCTCTCTCTCTCTTCCCCTCTCTCTGAAGCACCCACGTTATTTGCTTCCACTTCCATTCCGTCATCATTTTCCTAATCCTGCACTCATTCCGGTATGCGCTCATCTCAACATCTTAATGAGTGTGTGTGTGTGTGTGTGTGTGTGTTTGTGTGTGTGTGTGTGTGTGTGTGAGCGAACTCCTGTTGTGCCGCGGGCCACGGATGATTCAGTTGAGAGAGAGAGAGAGAGAGAGAGAGAGAGAGAGAGAGAGAGAGACAGACAGACAGACTGACTGACAGAGAGACAGACTGACAGCGAGACAGATAGGCAGGCAGGCAGGAAGGCAGGCAGGCAGATGGAGAGGCAGACCGAAGACAGAGCAAAAAGACACAGAAACAGACAGACAGACAGACTGACTGACACAGAAACAGACAGACAGACCGGCAAACAAACAAAAAAGGTTGACAGAGAAAGAAAAAGTCATAGTTCTTTGGAAAGTTTAGAATTTGAGCAGTTTGAATGCGAGCATAATCATAATTTTTGCACAGAGAGAGAGAGAGAGAGAGAGAGAAAAGAGAGAGAGAGAGAGAGAAGAGAGAGAGAGAGATGAAGACAGACAGACAGAGAGAATTACATATTTTCGTCAAACAATCAAGGGAACCAATGAACAGTCGAACTCCTCTGATGCACAAACGAAACAAGAAATGAATCATCATTCTCATCAATCCCTGAACGATTACGAGAATCGGTTCACCGACAAGTGAATTAGCTGCCCCAACACACTGCTGAACACTTGGCAGCCCTCATACATCCCATCTGCCTGGCGACCTCAGGGACGTGGAAAGAAAACTGGTCTGTGAGAGCCCCGAGTAAGGATTGAGGGGGCACCACTGATCACTTTCAGACATTCTGTGGGGTTTGTACCGGGGGCCCAGTGGATACTGCACTCACGAAATGAACCGAGAGGATTCGGTTCCGATCTTCACTCTGGGCGCGGTCGTTTGTTTGCATGTTTGTTTGGGGTTTTTTTTTTCTGAAAGGGGAGGAAAAACATTCAATGTGAACAGGTGAAAAGAAACATACGGAGACAGTAAACAATTTATTAAAAAATAAAGCAAAGAAAAAGAGGGGTGGGGGGTGGGGGTGATATGCGCAGTAAAGCGACGCGTTCAATCGTTTGGCGAGAGAGCAGCTCAAATTTTAGTCAGAGAAATGTATCAGAACAATGAAGTTAGGGAGTACAATACCATAGAATACAAAACAGTAAATACAATATGTTTCGATGTGAGACGATACGATACGGCACAATGCGATAGTACGATGCAATACAATACAATATAATACAACACGATACGACACGACACACGACACGACGGGATATGATACAATACGATGCAACTCAAAGCAATACAAGGCAATACGATACGACACAATACGACACAACACGATACAATACCATACAATATAATGTAACTCAACGCGATACTATACAACACATATATTATAACACAGTGCAAGCAATTAAACACAACTCAACACAGCACAATCGAACACAATACAACATAACAAATTACAACAATACAATATGATGCAATGCATCAACGAACCCAGGTTATACGCACAAGCTTGGCCTTTAACCCAGTCACACACAACTACCATTGACATCATCAGGAATCTAAAGGGGTTAACTCATTGAAAATAAACTGAAACGAGTTGAAAGCTCACCTGGAACCCCCCCCCCCCCCCCCCCTTCCCTCCCCTCTTCTGTCCGTCTCAGTTATCACCCCCACACCCTCTCCATTCACCTAACTCCTGACTGGTCAACCAATGAAAGAGCAACAACTCCTACTACTGTTGTTGTTGCAACTGCTTCTGTTGCAGTTGTTGCTGCTATTGTTACTCTTCCTCCATCCCCTCCTCCTGCTCCTCTCCCTCTCTCTTTCTCCTCCTCCTACTCCTACCTCTACTACTACTGCTGCTGCTGCTGCTACTACTACTACTACTGCTACTGCTACTACTACCACTACTACTACTACTACTACTACTACTACTACTACTTACTACTTACTACTACTACTACTACCACCACCATGGTACCCCACACAGTATTTCATCAGTTTAACTAGCTCGCATTAATTTACCGCTATCATGGCATCCACTCTGAGAGTACTGGTGCCATCATCAGCAGACTGCTTCCAGTTCTTACCTGCATGATTTATCTGCCTGGAACCATGCATACACTGAGAGGCTGAATTTTTTTTGGGGGGTGGGGGGAGGGGGGGGGGGAAAACGGGGAGGGGGGGGGGTATCGTTCCAATTTTCCGACAAAGTCTCCAGGGTATATCATCTCTTGGGCCCGGTCGATACAATTATACATAATCAGATAATAGCTTAGCTGGTAAAAGAATCCAACTAACATTTGGGAAGTTGTGTGGAATGATGTCTTCCCCGCCATTTTGACGCGTTGTTGTTCCGATGATGCCGGTGTAGTGCTAGGTATGTCCTTTCCCTTACACTGTCTTCCCTACCCCCTTCCCCACTCCCGCCCACTCCCCTCTCTCCTCCATCCTTCACTCCCTTCTCCTATCGTCATTGGCCATATCACATGTAGGAAGTGTTGAGTTAAGCCTGAATTTCTGAACAGCTACCAGCATCATCAGTTGCGGTCGTGGTCATTGTCGTTTGCGAAGAGTACGTTTTCATCACCATCATCATCATCATCATCATCATCGTCGTCGTCGTCGTCGTCGTCGTCGTCGTCGTCGTCGTCGTCATCGTCGTCGTCGTCGTCATCATCATCATCATCATCATCATCATCATCATCATCATCATCATCATCACATCGTCGTCGTCGTCGTCGTCGTCGTCGCCGTCGTCGTCGTCGTCGTCGTCGTCGTCGTCATCATCGTCTTCATCATCATCTTCATCATCATCTTCATCGTCGTCGTCGTCGTCACCTGTTTTCCACCGAGCCCACGCAAAGACCCATCTTTCTCGAGTAATCATTAGCGAATTAGGTAAAGCCGGAACATTAATTGGGCATCAGGCATTTTTGGCAGCAACTTCAGCGGCCAGTTTTTGTCAGAACTGCTTCCAGTCCCTGGTATCTGATTGTCTTACTGCTTTGATTGACAGATTCTCATCCTGAGTATCAGACACGTTTGGCAGCCGCTCTGGAGGCGACGTCATTTCTTCTACATTTCTGTTCAGCCGGACAGATTAAATTCATTCACTTCAGGCAAGACATTGTTGTCTGTGCACTGCCTGCCTCGTCATCGCTAGTAATTAACTGATTAATTACCTGTCTGGCTCACTGATTCGCTCCATCTACAAATCAAGGTGTGTTTTTTAAATAATTAAATTGCCACATTTTCTGTTCTTTTTCAGTGGTCTTGTTTCCACACCACTCATTCTGTCTCCAACTACTCATGTTGCTGTTGAGATGAATTCTTTTCTTTTCATTCATTACCTTTTCCCTCTCATTGATTTCCATATACTATTTGGAACTGCGTTACTGTTATGTACCTATACTTTTGCGATTGTTTCCTTTTGTTTGTTTGTTGTTTTGTTTGTGTGTTTGCTCTTAATTGCGTATCTTCCTGATTGTATGTTTGGTTCTTTTTTTTTCTAAAATTAATTCATCTTTTTAAAATGGGGCCTTCATGTTTTGATGCACGTGGTGTTGAATTTGGTGCCAGTTTAGTCGAATAGTAACGGCAAGTATGGAAGAATGGCTAACTAAGCCAACACTTTCACTGTTTTGAACTACATAATCGTTATCATTGTCATTGGCATCATCATGGTCATCATCATTGTCTCCCCCCCCCCCCCTACAAACTCACACACACACACCCTCACTCAGGTTCATCACGACTCGGCACCATCAGTCCGCGTGGAGCTATCAATATTAGATCACTACGCGGCCACCCACCAGACAAGGCACTGCGTAGCAACTGAGTCGCTTCGGGTAAACTCAAGTGGTACCTATTCTGAATTAACTACCCACGGCATCACGAACTCAGTACCCTCTACTTGCATAGTCGCACAGCCAAACTAAGCGAGTGTCCTCATTTGGAACGGGACAACAACTAAGACCCCCCCCACCCCCACCCCCCCGCCCCCCGCATTCCCCTCATTTACTTATTTTCACAGGAAACTTTGACAAAACGCAGCACAGGTATGAACGTGGAGGGTTGATAAAAACTGGAGCCACAAAGGGAGCAGGGCATGAAGGGCCACGGAACTGGAGACCATTCTTTTATACCATGACCAATAATGAGCATGATGTCAACTTCGCAAAATAGAGTATTATTTTACTTTCGGAGTATTGTGGCATTCCATTCGCAAAACAAGTAGTGGCTGGATTTTTTTTTTTTTGGTAAGAGGGAAAGAGGGTATATAGTTTTTGCGAATATAACCATCGATAAGAGGAGACTGCAACTAGCTAAATGATTCATTGCATACGTATTTAATTTATTTGATATGCGTCGTATGCTTTCTTTGTGCATATAATTGTTATTTATTTACTCGGCAGAAAGAATCATTATATGCATATATCACTATTTTTGTGTGTGTAAATAACCATAGTATCTTTATGTTGTACATTGTTTACAGAAACAAATATTACATACAGTAAATAATGTTTCTTTACGTATACAATTGATTCATTCTAAAGATAATGGATATTTGTGTAAACCAATCATTACTCTGAACTGTTTTGCGTATGATACGTTGCTTACAGATGTAATGAATTACATATACAAATTATCCATAAACTATTAAAATAAACATTTACAGATGTAAACAATAATTTACAAAAATTATCCTTTATGTATCATAATTGAATAATTATGGTTACTTCGGTAACAAAAATGCAATATTTACGAATAAATTGATTATTCAGAGAAGTAGGTCAATTATTTACCGAAAGACGCTAGCGGACGATCATAAAAAAGAGAGCCTCTCTTTTACATGAACATGCGTGCACATACAGACTTTAATTCTTCCCCCTCCCGCCTTCTACTCCATCCCACTCAATCACAGATACAAACAGAGAGAGAGAGAGAGAGAGAGAGAGAGAGAGAGAGAGAGCATGTAACTCCTTTTATGTCCCCTTTCTTCTTTTTTCTGTTTTTTTTTCTCCTTCAGTGCGTCACATGGATTCTTCACTGGCCAAAACAGTGAAGAGATTATCTTCTTTTCTTTCTGTTTTTTCCCCTTATTCTCTCTCTCTCTCTCTCTCTCTCTCTCTCTCTCTCCTCTCCTCTCTCTCTCCTCTCATTCTCTCTCTTTCTCTCTTTCTTTCTCTCTCTCTCTCTCTCTCTCTCTCTCTGTGTGTGTGTGTGTGTGTGTGTGTGTGTGTGTGTGTGTGTGTGTTCGTTCTCTTCCCCTCTCCCTAAAATTCCAGGTTCACAAGGAGAACCGACATCACAGCCTGAGTATTTGATCTTTGATGCCGCGCTAAATTGACCAGTTAATTGCTTACAAGCTTCTGTTTTTCCATATGTGTGTGTGTGTTGTTGTTGTTTAAGTGTCTACGCTCTTTTATCAGTAACGAGTGCTTACAGATGTCTGGCTTTTTATTGCTCTTCTCCCTATGGGTTTTATTAGTTGTGAGTGCTAACAAATGTGTGGGTCTTTTGTTGTTGCCGTTTCATATACTTGTTTACATCTGCCCGTTTCTTTTATGTCATAGTGCCTGTGTTAAAAATGCGAGTGATTATAGATAGCACCTGTACTGTCTGTAATAAAATTTGATCAACGCTTTCAGACACGCCCTCTTGAAGAGGATTTAGCTCGACTTTGCTGTCCTGAGCGAACAAGAGATGAGTCTGTAATCTGCTAAAAGAGTGAAGTGTTTAAATGAAAAACAAACAAACAAACAAACAAAGCTGAGAGTGCGAAATGTATGGACTCATTGAGTCGTTGCCTTCCTTTGGCGTGGATACAGTACCCAGCTCAACTCTCCTCTGACTTTCTCTCCCAACCGCAGCCTTCCCACTGTAGCGCTGCCTGTGTCTCAAGTCTTCTCCATCTGAGCCGTATCTTCATATTCATCACCTTAGGTAACAGCCGGCCGCGGCTGACTGAAGAATTCCCACAAGAATACTTGGGATTCTGGATGATACGTCTGGCAGCGCTTCCTCCTCCTCCTCCCATATCGGACTGCCTGCCTCTCCTTCAGTTTTTTTAAAAGTCAGGCTCTTTGGGATGGTTGTGTTCTAAGACGCGGCGATAATTGCTCAGCCGAGGCTATTCTGGCAGAGAGGCTGGCAACAGCGCCGCCACCTTTCTGATAACTAACAGACCGGTACCTGACTGCGTGGCACACTGTCTCACTCCCTCACTCACTCCGTCCAACCGTGTGTCAGGCACTGCTGGCAGACGCCGTGGCAGCGGTGCCATCATCACACGCGCACAGCATCAACAGTTAGTTCGTCTCGGCACTGCCATCATGGCTGCGTGTCGTGCGCTAACAAACAGGCCGCTTGTGGCGCGCTGCAACAGCCCCTCCATCAAATCACATCCCTGGCGGCTTTGTTGGTGTTGGGTTTTTGTTTGTTTGTTAGTTAGTTTGTTTGAGTAGATATTTCTGTTTTAAGCCTGTTGAGAAGACGGTATTCCATTAACTACTACTACTACTACTACTACTACTACTACTACTACTACTACTACTTCGACGACGACGACGACGACGACGACTGCTACTACTAATACTACTAGGACTACTACTAATGCTAGTACTACTACTGCTACTACTACTACTACTACTACTACTACTGCTACTACTACTACTCCTATTACTACTACTACTACTACCACTGCTGCTGCTGCTGCTGCTGCTCTGGACAGTTTGAAGCTACACACAATTCCTTTAAAATGGCACGAGTCTAATAAGCACACAAAGACCTCAGCTTTTCTTATGATCAGTTTATCTTTCTTTACTTTTAATTCCTTCAATCTTCTTTTCCTTCTTCTTTTTTTTTTAGGTGAAATTTAAAGGCAAACAACACGCTGTTAAATTAGCACATTTTCCGCGTCATTTTGAAACCATTTTGAAATTATGAAAGCAAATTACAAAAAGTATGGTGCCTATGTCTGAAAATTCTACGAACATTTTACACTTTAAAATCCAAACTTAGATAAAAACAAAATAAGATAAGATTCCTCTGTCTTTTTTCCTCCATCCCCACCTCCACCTCCATCCCACCTCTCTCTCTCTCTCTCTCTCTCTCCTCTCTCTCTCTCTCTCTCTCCTCTCTCTCTCTCTCTCTCTCTCTCTCTCCTCTCTCTCATTGATACAGGATTCTGTGGGCCTCTGAAGCGTTCGCCGTGTCTTTTGACATGGATAACAATCCATGTACAGCGTTCTGCGGTCATTTGTCTGTGGATTTATATGCCACAAAGTATAAACTGTATATAATACAGCGAGTACGATTCTGCCGTAAAATTTGGCATTTATGAACAGACAACGCAGTTGATGTCAGTCGGTATAACAATGCCTGCTATCCTGTCCGGTGGCTATAATTTGTCGTCTGGTTGACACACACACACACACACACACACACACACACACACACACACACACACACACGCGCGCGCGCGCGCGCGCAGGCACGCACGCACGCACGCACGCACGCACGCACGCACTCACGCACGCAAGCACGCACACACACACACACACACCCGCGCGTGAGCGACCTTTCATGGCGTTCAAGATCTCAGACAGTAGTTTTTTTGTTTTTTTTGGTTGTCCCATCCCCAAGTTTTTGGAAACAGATCCATTTCCAATGGTCTAAAACAGTTATGCTACCTATATTTCTAAATTTAGCTCAGTGGCCAGCACGTGACATTGATTTGCGAATCAGGCTGTGGATGGGGCGATCAAGGGAGAGTTTAGTGCTGTGGCCACACGCCACAATTGGGATTTTGCACTAAAACACTGTAACCCATGTAAGCGTTTTGAGACCTGCTGTAAGTTTGAGCCAGCATTTAATGTTAAACTGATAATTGATCAACGCAACAACTCCCCACCAATTATTTCCATTGTTTGGGGGGATTTTCACCGATTAAATACAAAAAACAATTCAAAATACATGACCTTCCCACATTTCAGACCTTCATACTCACCCGTGACCCAATCTTTGCGCCTCCTGGAAGCGCCCAAATAGTGCCATTCCTTTGATTTTAATCTGTCTGCCTGAAACTGCCGTGCTTGTACCTTGATGGCCATACGAAAGAAAATGAAGAGAATCAACTTTCAGACACAATAAAAAATTCTCAACACAATCTCATCCCACCAGTTTATGAAGACTCGACTCCTTAAGCAAGGCCTTGGCGCATTAACTTTTGGTGTGCAGCCTGTCCACATACGGACAAAGTGAAAAATATTCCCTATGGATCCCTACAGGATTCTATCAAAGGATCGCAAAGGCGTCCTTTAGCCCCCCCCCCCCCCCCCCCCCCCCCCCCCGCCATCCTTCACCCCCTTCCGGGCGGATCATTTTAACCGGTAAACACCAGTGTCCTTAAAAGGTACACTGCAATCATGCAAGTAAAATCATATCGCTGAGGTCCAGCTCTACCCATTAAAAAAAAGGTCCTGTGTATGTGAGTATTGTCCTCATCATGCCCGTTTCCTAAACGGATAGAACGTACTTATAGTGAGTTAGATTATTGCACCAAAAATTGCGCGAGTGCTGGCCTACGTTTTTTAAAACACACACCCCGTTTGGGATTAGTACTTCCGATAAGACCCTGACATTCCTGAACCTACCAACGCGGTTTTGATTCTTCAGAATGCGGACCACAAAGTAACAGGAATCTGTTTGTCCATGAATTCTGCTGCAGAAACTACATATTTTTTGAACAGGAGAAGGACAGGGGGAGAGGGTTGGGGAGAGGGAGGGGAAGGCGGAGTGTGTGTATGTGTGTTGATTCATTCCCCCACTGGATCACTTTTCCAAGTTAAGTGACATAATTATATTCTACGTAAAGCCATGAACTGCCGAACAGTAGGATAAAAAGCAGTAGGAATCCCAACTGAAATGTAAAGCTTTGCTACGCTATACTAGTTATACTCTATGCTAAGCTTTCACGTTTCCTTGGGTTGAACTTATGCAAGTGCAGTAGGAAAATAATGTAGAATCATCATCGTCATCATCATCATCATCATCATCATCATCATCATCATCATCATCATCATCATCATCTTTATCAGTTTAAGCAGCAATCATCACCACCGCCGCCACCACCACAATCATCATCATCTTTTTGTCTAAATTTAGGGAGCTTATCCATCCAATCAACATTCCAAATTTAATGCCAGGTCTAAAAACTAACGGAACCCTTCTCTACTTGATTGACAGGCAGCCAGCCGACTTGAGTGTTTTTCTTTTTTCCTTCCCTCGCTTGCTGCTTTTCATAATCCACGTTGCCTCTGGCGCCAAGATGTCATCGTTATTCCCCCCTCCCACCTCGCACCTCCACTCCCCATCGCACCGTAGTCTCCCCCCCCCCCCCCCATCGCATCCCCCATCCTCTTCTTTCATTCCTTTCATCCTTGCGAGAACGTGCTGGGTTTAAGTGAATGGAGTAGTCACACAGAACCCCCCAGTATTACAGAATCATAGCCCCCTACCGGTTTCTTTCCATGCTGGCATTTTGTTTGTTCTTCAAGAACAGACTCAGATCAGATGTCAGTTTGTGATTCTAAGCATATTTACCATGACTTGAAAGGTCGATGCAAAAGACAGATTCCCCTCAAATAACGACCCCTCCCCTGCCATTCCCACCAACATCGCCTGCCTGGTTTCGCTCTACCTTCGAAATGAAAGTATTTCAGAATGAATCACGATAGAGATTAGCTTCTTTTCAACTGAATGCTCCCTCACCACATTCAATAAATTATAATTATTGTTATTGTCACATTGCGGTTCTGCATATTTCCATGCTTTGAACATTTATACAAAGTGAGTATATTTAAGTCCATGGCGTAAAGTGAGTTTCACGTCTTCCATGATGTCTTTTATTACCCAGTTTGGTGTACAATCTACTGCGCGACGACCTGCTGGGCAACAGGTCTTAAAACAATTGTGTGTGTGTGTGTGTGTGTGTGTGTGTGTGTGTGTGTGTGTGTGAGAGAGAGAGAGAGAGAGAGAGAGAGAGAGAGAGAGAGAGAGAATGGAACAATAAATTCATTTTCAGATTTTTCTCGAATCTAGTTTGTTTTCCAACACGGTGAATTTAATTCATCAAAGAGAATTATAGCCATTTGGTATTCACCTGACATATTACCTCCTTTATCAATTGACTGCAAGTCTACTGTTGTTTTTTTCATACCTTAAAACATTCAAAATCAGGTTTTTGAGTAATTGATAAAGACTTTCTAATCAGAGAGTAAGCAAGCAATTGAACCCTGACCAGTATTTTAGAGAAAAAAAGGCATTACTTGCCATCACACTTAAAAAGTCAGTTTTAATGAATATAGTGATCTTTACTGTACTATTCTTTTTCTTAAGGGTATGCCCCTGACCTGATCACAAATGCCTAATCTGATGATTAGTGTGCCTGTTTGTGGTGAATGTCATTATTTTGACCTCCCCCTTTTCTACCTCCTCCCCTCTGTCATTCTCGGTGTTTGTCTCTGTCAGCCGAAATACGGAAGGTGAAACATGTCAAATATAACCGATTTATAGGGTTTCTTTAGGACTGACTCTTTATTCTTCCCGGTTATGCCACTAATTGTCTGTTTCTTTATTCGTTTAAATGTTATCTGAAAACAGCCACCCAACGGTTTAATGCCAGACTTATGATTGATTTTTTTTTTGCAAACTGGTGCGTCGGAGGTATATACTATTTCCCACAGCCCAACGCTTAGGAGAGTAACTATCTAATCTTTCACATTTTCACCTTTAAAAAAGGGCAGCAAAAGGTGTTTTTTTTTGTTTTTGTTTTGTTTTTTACTCACTTTTTGGGGGGTTGTTTTGCAGAAAAGTAGAGGGAAACTATCAATGAAAAGCTGATAATCTGTGATGGAATCTCTCTCTCTCTCTCTCTCTCTCTCTCTCTCTCTCTCTTCTCCTTCAGTGGGGTGGACAGGTCTGGGGAGGAAGGGAGACTACACATCATATGGGAATGGGTTGTCTACCTTACCCGGTGTTCAGCATTGACGACGTGAAAGAGCACATCACCCGAGCCGCAGAGTACACAAAGCCTTTCTTTTTCTGTCCGCCCGAAGAAAAAATACCACCACCCACACAGCAGCCCACAGGAAAATGACAAAAATAACTCCATGAATAGAAGCAGTGTAGATTACATCGTTAGTCAACAGAAGATGGGGAACTCTGTCTGTCTGACTCTGTCTGCATCTCTCTCTCTCTCCTTCTCGTACAGAGAGAGCATAAAAACGATGATCTACATCAATATACAATTTAAATTCAGTGCTTAGCGGCCAGTGCTTTGTCTGTCTGTCTGTCTGTCTCTCTATCTGTCTGCCTGTCTCTGTCTCTCTCTCATGAATGTTTGTCAGCAAAAATGTAAAGAAAATGCAACCGACTTCTGTCTGGAAATGGGGAGGATATGGATGAGATGGATGGCTGCGGAAGAGATTGATGTGGCTGAGATGGCTGTGGAAGAGATGAACAAGGACAAATTTGACTGGGAGAGTAGACTGATGCTGAAGAGGTAGACTGAATATGTGGAAGAAATGAACGTGGGGCAGATGGCTGTGGAAGAGATGAACTAGGACAAATTTGACTGGGAGAGTAGGCTGATGCTGAAGAGGTAGACTGAATATGTGGAAGAAATGAACGTGGGGCAGATGGCTGTGGAAGAAGTGGATATGGAAGCGATAGGTTTTGGAAGAGATGGGTGTGGACGAATTTGAAGAGGTGTGAATACGGAGGATATGGACCTGGAGGAAGCTAATGTGGAAGAGGAAAATACGGAAGAGATGGATATGGCTTAAAACAGGTATGGAGGAGATGGATGTGTGTGATGGGTGTGGCGCGGAGCATGAAGAGGGGGAAAACAAGAGAGGAAAAAGAAAGCAGAGAAAGAGGTTGGGTGTACAGAACGGCAAAGGGGTGAGGTGAAAAGGGACCTGGGGGATTAAGGAGCAGGACGAGCGGATGTGTCTGGGTAAATAGCTGGAATACCAGACTGTTTTCCTCCCATCGGCAGTCATTGACAGACACGCGTTAACGGAAAATCTTCAGGGATTCAGCCTCACGTGAAGTAAACGGGCGGATGTTAACGGCGTCTTGATTTGTCCCAAGTACGTTCATTCCAACTTCGTGACATATTTGTTTCAGTGATGTTTTATCTATCTATAAGGGGCTGGTCACGTTGTGTTCAAGATGATACGCAATTCTTTCCATTGGAGTGTTCGTAATATCATGCATTTACTGGGTTTCATTTGTTGTTGGTGCGCGAGTATATGTAAGCGAGCAAACCGCAAGGTCGATTGCTTGTTAGCAAGATTAATCAAAAACTGTTTAACCAGATTTTAGTAATGTGAGCGAAAAAATGGACTCATTACTGTTTTACTAGAAGTCATCAATGATGTGGATCTTATTCAAACAGGGAGTCCATGATCTGTTCAGCAACACTGTTACAAAAATTTCGCTGAATATGTGCACTTGTAGAATTACTTTAATAATTAAAAGCTACATATTTGAGCGATACATTTTCATGAAATAATAACAACTTTGATTAAACATTTAGTATTTCGTAACTTTCCGGTGTCTTATTGAAAAACATTTAATGAAAGTAACTCTTTCAGTCCGCATTGCGTATTACTTCTTCTGGCAGCGATCAAAGATCTGTTCGAGCCTGGCAGAAGTCTGCGCTCTCCAGACAGCCCTTGTGATTATCATTGTATGATGCCAGTGCGTTTTGACGGCGTCCCAAATTTGCCCAACGAGTGGAGGATCAGATGTATGTAATAGTATTTGAGACTTTCCGCCAGAGTTAGGACATTGCGTAAGATTTGTCTCACTGGGCTTCTTTCTGGATGACATCAAAGTAGGTCAGCAAAGGTGCCTGGCTTGCTCTAATGGAAGAGAAACGCATGCTCGCTTTCATGAATTGTGAGTTCGAGCCCCAGACCGCAAGGACTCGCCCGCTATCCCCCCCCCCCCCCCCCCCCCCTCCCCCATCCTCCGCCAGAAAGGATTCACGTTACCCATCGGAGTGTTGTAGTTCTGGTGTTATGATGTTACGGTGTTCTGGTGTTGGACAACCTCACAACCATCTCACTCGCTTCCTCACTTTGTCGGAATCGTTATTGCCATCGACCACGTGACCAGGAGGCAACGTCCAGTTTCTTTGTGAACATGAGGAGGCCGTTGGTCTCAAGATTATAGTGAAGTTTTCTTTCTTTCTTTATTTCTGCGTACGCAGGCTGATACTCCTGCGGACACTGCCTGTATAGACAGGCAGTGGAGTTTTGTGTGTATGACCGTTTCTTTATCCCGCCATTAAGGCAGCCATACTCCATCTTCGGGGAAGATGCATGCTATGTGTAACGTGTCATCCATACCAACGGCCAAACTGGCCTTCTCTTCCGAAAGTTGGTGATGGAATTTTACGTGTGCAAGATGTTGTGCGTGCGTTCACAAACGGAACCTCGGGTTATAGTCTCATTCGAAGGATTGTATGGGGAATGGAATCAGAACCAATGTTAACTCCGAGGGGAAAATTCCCCTGTACCGAAATTCGAACCCGCAACCCCAGGATCACGAGTCCGGCGCTCTACCAATTCAGCTGTTCCGGCCCCTGGTGAAGTTTTAATGGTGGGCTTTATCCGTGCTTGGGAGCTTATGGCGACTGTCATTTGAGATCAGATTTGAGCGCTGTACTGTCACATATCTTCGTAAATCGTACCTCTAAGCGTCCCAATCTAAGATGAACTCCTGTTAAACCACACAGTACCTACAATGCACACGGCACAGCGCACATGTCCCCCAGAGCCAAACTGACCTTGGCTCCGCTCTTTGAGCCAGGTCAAGAGTGAGAACAATAATCAATTTTACTCCAGGGGAAGTAATGATAAGTATAGACTGAAAGAATTACTTCCCGTAAATTGAAAAAAAAAAAAAAGGACAGGGAAAAATACCAGATGTCAATATTGACATTTCTAGAAAGCTTTCATATTCAACGAAAATATATTACTGCGCAGGTAGCTATCAATTCTTAAAAGTAATTTAATTGTGTTCATGTCTGGCAGATTTGTAGTTATTTTGCTTAACGAATCCTGGATCTGCTCTTTGATCCGGATCGGCACAACATTGCAAACGGTTCGTCCTTGGACTACATTCCATCTTTCTACCGATATTTTTCGAAATCATTCCGCAAGTTTTCCCAGGGTAAAAGCTATAATGAGAAGATCACCAATGAAGATCTATGGAAGCAAGCAGGACAGGAACCAGTGGCCAAGCAGATTCTGCGGAGGAAGTGGGGCTGGATTGGAACACTCTTAGGAAGCCAGCATCCAGCACTATGCGCCAAGCCCTGACATGGAACCCGCAGGGGAAAAGGAAGAGAGGCCGACCTCGCAGCAGCTGGAGGTGAGACACTGAGGCAGACATGAAGAGGCAGGGGACCAACTGGACAGGCATTCAGCGAGCAGCCCAGAACCGAGTGCGATGGCGGAGTGTTGTCGATGGCCTATGCTCACCCTTGAGCTATGGGCCTAAGTAAGTAAGTAAGTAAGTAAGTAAGTAAAAGCTATAATAATCCTGCAGAACGATCTTAAATCTGCTTTTTGTTTTGTATCCGCCCCACGGGTCCGTACAAAAACTGGATGGGTTCGTCTTTGGGTTACATTCCATCCCTTCATTTAGTTAGGCTGCTATGCGTTCAGTGGTTTTAGCGTAATGCTGCTTATAAGTAAACCAATGAACACAGACACAGACACACACAGACACACACACACACACACACACACACACACACACACACACACACACACACACACACAACACACACACACACGAGTGAAACTTGCTCCCATGGTGCAGGTACTTGGCTTGACAAAGATGTCTGGAAAGCAATACACCCTCACCAAATTCTGAGTTTACAAAAGAAAATTTAATTATAAGACGAATTTCTTCGATGAAGGAAGAAACAATCAGATTCCTCTTTCTTTAATTAAGACCGCGGCGGCCTTCCAGGATGAGGATGAGGATGGCAGGTTTAATACAGAAGGGGAACTAAGGTGTCCTGATACATGGCTGCTGGAGGTTGTTTTTTTCGGGGGCAGTTTTGACAAGGGATCATTCTGGGACATCACACAGACATTTTTTCTACGATCTGACGAGGAATCTACACCTGCCTTCCCCCCAAAAATGTGAAACTAAACTCAGACAGCATCGCACACGCACACACACACACACACACACACCACACACACACACACACACACACACACACACACCACACACACACACAGATAGACACACTTGCTGACTCACACACACACACACACATAGGCGCGCGCGCACACGGACTCACAGACATACACAGACACACACAGACACACACACACACACACACACACACACACACACACACACACACACACACACACACACATACACACACACACACACACACACACACACACACACACACACACACACACACACACACGCATGCACGCGCACGCATGCACACACACAGTCATATACGCACACACACACACACACACACACACACACACACACACACACACACACACACACACACGCACGCACGCACGCACGCACGCACGCACGCACGCACGCACACACACACACACACACACACACACACACACACACACACACACACACACACCACACTCACACACACACACACACACACTCACAAGCATACACTCACAAGCACTTACATCAAACTCGTCATCTCTCTTGCAGTTCTGGAGTAGAGCCAAGTGTGTGTGTGTGTGTGTGTGTGTGTGTGTGTGTGTGTGTGTGTGTGTGTGAGAGAGAGAGAGAGAGAGAGAGAGAGAGAGAGAGAGAGAGGAGAGAGAGAGAGAGAGAGAAGAGAGAGAGAGAGAGAGAGAGAGAGCGTCTGTAACGGTGCTGGCAGTACGTTGTATGACGGAGATAAGACCAGTCACCATTGTTTCCGCCGAGCTTCCAAACCTTCAGTAATATGATCGTAACGCTTAGAGAACTTTGACAACAACATCAGTGAACAAAGCTTACACAGCAAGCAATGATGTTCACAGCATACACAACTCTATCCGTACACCAGCCTACAATGCTGTATAGACCGTCCAGGACTTACATAAAAGCCGAGGGACGTGTACATTTTCGGTCAAGCCAAAAAGTCTCAACTACGTTACTTGTTCAACCTGGTATTTGACGGAAAGAATCCATGTGGGATCTAGGTGAAGACGACCCACGCGGAACAGCCATGATCCGGCCCCTGTCATCGACTGGGCTCTAAACAACATCCCTTCACGCAGAAAGGCGTTTGACATTGCCGTTGATCCAAGTTGATAAAAAATATATGTGTTTGTGTTTGTCCCTTGACATGTGACATGCCTGTTGAACAGTCTTGTGGCGTTTGTGCACAGGCTACTCCTTTTACACCCATTCTTATCTTTTAAAAGGTGGAGAAGCTCCGTGGTGCATTCCATGTCATGTACCACTCACAATGAAACATGGTATTTTGGAGGGTTGGGACTTGCATGACGTGAGACATAAACACTGTAAAGCAGGCTCTTTGAAAACCTTGTTCGAGATGTCCCACCTGGTGTGATATTTGAATTTCTGAAACAGATCAACATTTTTCATGTGATCTCAGATTTTACGGAAGACAGATCTTTTTATACAAAATTTCTGGGTTTTTTTTTGTTTTTTTTCTCGTTGAAGATGTCTTTTAAATGGTTTTGTGAGTGAGGTTTTGACTTGTGAGTTGACTTCAACGCGGTGACAGCCCTGACATGGCCCTTTGCGGTCGGCACGGCAATAAGCAACATCCTCACACACACACACACACACACGCACGCACGCACGCACGCACACACACACACACACACACACACACACACACACACACACGCACGCACGCACGCACGCACGCACGCACGCACGCACGCACGGACACACACACACACACACACACACACACACACACACGCACGCACGCACGCACGCACACACACACACACACACACACACACAAACACACGCCTGTTATTCGTCACACAGCGTGAAAGTCGATCTTTGTGCCTGCACTCACCAGCCAGGCATCACCAGAAGTACACACCCCACATCCACACATCCAGACTGCATTCTGCTGTCAACATGATGTGGAACAGACAAACATTGCCAGACAAGGTTCAACGTATGCGAGGTGTGTCAGCTTCCCCGTGAAGACCAAACTCCACACGTCACTAATGGTGTTCATGCTTCTCTGTGGATACCAGTGTTGAATACCGACAACAGATCAGCACCGAGACACCCAGTACCGTTCCTGAAGGAACAGCCGGAACAACTCACTGGACAGAGCCCCTAAGTCATGATCCTGGTGATCCTGGAGTCGCGGGTTCGAATCTCTGCAAGATGGTTTCGGTACTGGTGGATTTTTCCCACGGAGTTAACACTGGCTCTGATTCTGCTCCACGAAAATGTCGAGACTATAAACCGTAGTTCCGCGTGTGAACGCACGCATAACATCTTGCTCGCATATCAAAATCCTTCAGTTGCTTTCAAGAGAGGAGGCCAGAGCAGCTGTTGGAATGGATGACACGTAACATACAGCATGCAACCTCCGTGAAAAATGGAGGGATGATTGAAAACCTGACTGACATTCGACTGAATGACATGGGGAACGAACGATCGGCACAAGTGGGCAGCTCTTTGTCTGCTCTATACCACTTTAGGCAGCTCGTTGTGTAAACGAGAGTGTGGACTGTAAAGCGCTTACAGCTTAAGCTTCTAACCGAGGACAGCCTCTATAGAAGTACTCTTTGTTATTGTCTTGGGGGCCGGGAGCGGAAGAGCTCAGGTGGTAGAGCGACGGACTCGTAATCCTAGAAACAAAATCCCGAATCACAGAGCTGTACCTGCGCGTGTTGTAAAACTAAAAGGAAACTCACTGCCGTCTTGTACTCTCGCTGTAAAGTGTGGGGAAGCAGCGTACCCACTCAGCTTAGGTACACTAGTTTTAATGTACCTCCACGAGGGTAGGAAGGGTATGGAAAACAACAACAACAACAACAACAACAACAACGACGACGACGACGACGACGACGACGACGACGACGACAACAACAACAACAACAACAACAACGACAACAACAACAACAACAGCAGCATCAACAGCAGGCACGCCTGTATGAACGTTCAATCATGGCGACCAGAGTGTTTGCTGCTAACATTACGGAAAACAGTTGTGCTCAAGTGCGAAGTGCTCAAGTGCGAAGTAGGATGCACCGGAGCACACAACACACCGTTAAAATATGAAGACCTACAGTTGGTTGTGTGAATAATAGTAAAGCGCAGACTAGGAGAAATAAACGACTTATCCGAAGTTTTGTGGATGACAAAACAACTTATGCGTGTTTTTGTAGTTGACAAATAAACCATTCAAATGACGTCTCGTAGCTGACAAAGCAATCCACTCACTTGAAGTCTTAAAACAAATAAAGGAAAACACTCACCTGACGTCTTGTAGGCGACAAAGCAATCCACTAACCTGACGTCTTGTAGCCGACAAAAAGAACAATCCATTCACCTGACCTCTTGTAGCCGACAAAATAATCCACTCACCTGACGTCTCGTAGCCGACAAAACAATCCACTCACTTGAAGTCTTAAAACAAATAAAGGAAAACACTCACCTGACGTCTTGTAGGCGACAAAGCAATCCACTAACCTGACGTCTTGTAGCCGACAAAAAGAACAATCCATTCACCTGACCTCTTGTTGCCGACAAAATAATCCACTCACCTGACGTCTTGTAGCCGACAAAGCAATCCACTCACTTGAAGTCTTAAAACAAATAAAGGAAAACACTCACCTGACGTCTTGTAGGCGACAAAGCAATCCACTAACCTGACGTCTTGTAGCCGACAAAAAGAACAATCCATTCACCTGACCTCTTGTAGCCGACAAAATAATCCACTCACCTGACGTCTTGTAGCCGACAAAGCAATCCACTCACTTGAAGTCTTAAAACAAATAAAGGAAAACACTCACCTGACGTCTTGTAGGCGACAAAGCAATCCACTAACCTGACGTCTTGTAGCCGACAAAAAGAACAATCCATTCACCTGACCTCTTGTAGCCGACAAAATAATCCACTCACCTGACGTCTTGTAGCCGACAAAGCAATCCACTCACCTGACGTCTTGTAGCCGATAAAGCAATCCACTCACCTGACGTCTTGTAGCCGACAAAGCAATCCACTCACCTGACGTCTTGTAGCCGACAAAGCCATCCACTCACCTGACGTCTTGTAGCCGACAAAACAATTCACTCACCTGACGTCTTGTAGCCGACAAAGCAATCCACTCACCTGACGTCTTGTAGCCGACAAAATAATCCACTCACTTGACGTCTTGTAGCCGACAAAATAATCCACTCACTGACGTCTTGTAGCCGACAAAATAATCCACTAACTGACGTCTTGTAGCCAACAAAGCAATCCACTCACCTGACGTCTTGTAGCCGACAGGACAAACCCATCCACTCACCTGACGTCTTGTAGCCGACAAGACAAACCCATCCACTCACCTGACGTCTTGTAGCCGACAAGACAAACCCGTCCACTCACCTGACGTCTTGTAGCCGACAAGACAAACCCATGCACTCACCTGACGTCTTGTAGCCGACACAAACCCATCCACTCACCTGACGTCTTGTAGCCGACAAGACAAACCCGTCCACTCACCTGACGTCTTGTAGCCGACAAGACAAACCCGTCCACTCACCTGACGTCTTGTAGCCGAAGCGCACCTCCAGGGCAGTGAGCAAGGTGTTGGGCAGCAGCAGCAGGAAGGCGGAGGTCACCTGCAGGGTCTGGGCCAGGGGCAGGAAGTTCCGCCACCCCCCTCCTCCACCTCCCGGACCCCCTCCCGGCTAGCAGGCAGCAGCAGCAGGTCCTGGCCAGGTGAGGCTGCAGGGCGTGATCCCTGCCCAGCTTGACCCCGTCATTGGCCAGGTTGCCCACACGCAGGCACGAGGCCAGCAGGAAGAAGGGGAGGCAGAGCGCGGAGAGGACCAAGAGGACCAGGAAGGCGGTGAGTTCTGGAGGAAGACCTCCCGTGGACCTGGAGTCTGGCCAGAACCTGGAGGAGGCGGTCTGATACCTGCGGTATCCCTGGTACAGGGCGTAGCCGTGAAGACTCAGCATCAGCAGGCACACGCTGATGGACCAGAACGTGTTCAAGTTGATCTGGCGGCGGTTCCTCATCCTGTCACGTGACCCGGTACAAGAATGGTGGAGACTACACAACCGGTAACGTGCACAAATTCAAAGCTCACCGCTTTTCCTTGTTTTACTGATGGAGTTTGTCTAAATTATTTGTTTTCTTTTTTGTCGGCTATGTCATTATTTTGAATAAGCATCGTTCATGTCTTTGAATAATAGTTTCCGCACGAGTCCATGAGTGATTTAAGTCGTGAGTAGACTTCCTCATAGCTGTGTGAAGTCTTTTTATTGCAATTTGTACAAATACTGAGTTCATTCGTCTGTATTTATTAACCACACGTTTCACAGTTGCTTGAAAATCCCACAAAACCATAAACACGACACCGAAACATTTTGTGATGAATCTGAAAAAACGGTTCTGTCTGTTCCGGACTTTTAGCACAAAATGCTGTTGAAGTGGCGTTGTTCACTGGCACACTGCAGATGTAAGTTTACGCCCTGTCGTCGCTTTGTGCACTTTGACAGCAAGCTAAGAGGAATTTTGTGCATGTGTAGAAACAAACATGGAATTTGTTCATTGTGTAGACTGCAAATATGAATGTCGTGCATGTGATCGTTTTGAAGAGTTGTCTTTCATGTTGCAGTTTGTTAAAAGAAAAAAAAAAAAAAAACCGCTCTGAACTCTCGTTTGAAGTTGCTTAAATTTTGCTGAATAATTATTTCGGTTTTCAACCTTTCCGATAGTCTTCCATAGTTAGAACTAATTCATGCCTTTGCTGATGAAACTTTTGGAACCATTTTATCCAACGCTTTTGAGATGCAGATGACGGGAACCCTTTTCTATGGCTCAAAACTGCTTTGCAGCTGGAACTTATATCTATCCGCTGGCCCCCCTCACTCTCTCTGTCTCAGTCTCTCCCTCTCTATGTCTCTCTCTCTCTCCCTCTCTCTCTTTCTCTCTCCCCCCCTCTCTCTATCTCTCTGCACTTTACCCCACCAGGTTTACATTAGCAACTGAATACACTCTGATCTCTTGATGTCTGTTTTTCTTCCCCATCTCCAGTGATGTTCGTGCCACTTATTCACACAGCAGTTTTTTTTTTATTTTTAGTTTATTTATTTTTTGTTTTGCTCTGTCACAGTTTCTGTGAACTCTCCTTAGTATCACTGTCAGGACGTTCATGCTGGCTCCGCTATGCACAGCCTCGCCATCGAATCGTCCTGTCGCAGCACCAGTGCTGGCAGTCCATTGGGAGCAATCAATAATAGGCTCCCATCAAGCGACCCACCGGTGGAGACGCTGCGCTGCCATTGTGCCACCTCTGTGGTGATGACCTGTGAATGTTCTCATTCAACGTATACAAAACAATTGCCTGCTAAACCCCATACTGACGATAATGAACGCTTATTCGCGGATCCAGCTTGAACGTCCTCTAGCCCTCTTCTCTTCAGACGGCGGCATCACGTCCCTCCAGCGACAGTTGATATACATTTGCTTCCATCGACTACTTTGACACGAGGTCACCACGGGATGGAATGGAAACTGAAACCAAAGTCACCACGACAGCAGACAGTGGAGGGGCACAAAATCTAAGACTTTTTCACGATGGTTAGTGAGGATGATGATTATGACGAAGATGACGCCATGGCGTTCCATTGTGGTCTGAGACTAACTGACTGGGAAGTGCTTTACGCTCTCTCTCATGGTAGATCTCAGAAGCCGTCCGGACCGAGAGATACAGACACCTGCAGTGTTGGTCAGAAAATTTCATCAGCACTGTCAGAGACGCCTCAATCATGTGGATGAAACGGGACTGCATGGTTCCAGACTTCCGTTCTAAAACCACGTGGGAGAAAACATGCTAGGGCCTAAAAATTCATTCCACAGTTAAATACCCCAGAGGGAAGTGGAACCCACGACCTATCAGCCCACCGTCAACCATCGCACCACGTCGACTATACCTTCCATAGTGTTCCTCCATTCCTACCTTCTTCCTTTATTCGTTAATTTATTCTTTACCTTTAACGCGAAGGCCAAGAGAAAGCTTTCCTGTTGAACATGCTCATGATGCGATTAGGAAAGAAAAAGAGTGGTGAGGGGGGAAAAGAACAGAAATTGTTGATTACTATTGACCACGATTCATTTGGTGTCGTCCAAAACAGTCAGAATGATCACATGAACACCGAGCACCCCAGGCAATGCTTTGTACCGTGAGCGACATCGTTTGGTACAGGCTCTTCAAAGTGCCTGCGATGGTGAATCGCCTTCTGGTCTCCGTCATCATGGTGGAAGTAATTACGGGACAACCAAGGTTGCCTGTCAATTATAATAATAGTAGTAGTAATAATAATAATAATAATGATAATAATAATAATGATTATGAAGACGATGATGATGACAATGATGATGATGACGATAATGTCATAATCATTATTGTTATTATTGTTATTATTATTACTATTATTGTTGTCGTTGTTATTGTTGGTGGTGGTGGTGGTAATCACGTGTCCGAGAAAGCCCGTGGAACTGACAGGCCAGACGTGGAATGGCGGTTTCCTGGCGGATACTGCTGGGTAGACATGTTCGTCCGGCTGACGTCACCTGGCCGCCTAGCGCACAAACAAACAAACAAAAGAACGAACAGATTAACATATCATTAAACAGATAAACAGCATAAGCCTATAGTTATATTTCCCCAATTTCATGGCATATAGGCCTAAACGTACTCATAAAATAGCCTCTTCGCCAAATGAGAGCAATCATCATCATCATCATCATCATCATCATCATCATCATCATGATCATGATCATCATCATCATCTTCATGATCATGATCATGATCATGATCATCATCATCATCATCATCATCATCATCATCATCATCATCATTACCATGATGATGATGATGATAATGATGATGATGATGGTGATCTTCATCATCATTATTATTATCATTGCTGTTGTTGTTTTTGCTGTTGTTGTTGATGTTGTTGTTGATGTTATTGTTGTTGCTGTTGTCATTGTTGATGATATTGTTGATGGTGTTGTTGTTGCTGTTGTTGTTGTTGTTGTTGCTGTTGTTGATGATGCACGTCGGCAGTCTGCTAAGATGGGACAATCAGTTACCCCTGCCACTCAGACTGAGCTTCGAAGGCATCTCGTTAAGTTCTTCGGCGACAAAATGTTTGTGGTACAGTTTTGTATTAATTTGCATCATGCTTATCCAAATGATTTTATAAGGACAGACTTAAAACAATACATTGTTATTTCTCATCAGAATTTAATTGAATTTAATTTTAAACTCACTTTCTCTCTGTCTGTCTGTCTCTCTCTCTCTCTCACGCACACACACACACACACACACACACACACACACACACACACACACACA
>CM031597.1:84468438-84475938 GCA_018398815.1 Conus ventricosus
GAGAAGGGTGGAAGAGAGAGGGAGGAAGAAGAGAAGGGGTGGAAGAGGGAGGAGGAAGAAGAGAAGGGGTGGAAGGAGGGAGGAAGAAGAGAAGGGGTGGAAGAGAAAGGGAGGAAGAAGAGAAGGGTGGAAGAGTAAGGGAAAGAAGAAGAGAAGGGGTGGAAGAGAAAGGGAGGAAGAAGAGAAGGGGTGGAAGAGAGAGGGAGGAAGAAGAAGGGGTGGAAGAGAAAGGGAGGAAGAAGAGAAGGGGTGGAAGAGAAAGGAGGAAGAAGAGAAGGGGTGGAAGAGTAAGGGAGGAAGAAGAAAGAAGGGGTGGAAGAGAAAGGGAGGAAGAAGAGAAGGGTGGAAGAGAAAGGGAGGAAAAGAAGAAGGGGTGGAAGAGAAAGGGGAGAAGAGAAGGGGTGGAAGAGAAGGGGAGAAGAGAAGGGGTGGAAGAGAAGAGGGAGGAAGAAGAGAAGGGTGGAAGAGAGAGGAGGGAAGAAGAAGGGTGGAAGAGAAAGGAGAAGAAGAGAAGGGGTGGAAGAGAAAGGGAGGAAGAAGAGAAGGGGTGGAAGAGAAGGGAGGAAGAAGAGAAGGGGTGGAAGAGAAAGGGAGGAAGAAGAGAAGGGGTGGAAGAGAAAGGAGGAGAGAGAAGGGGGTGGAAGAGAAAGGGAGAAGAAGAGAAGGGGTGGAAGAGAAGAGGGAGGAAGAAGAGAAGGGGTGGAAGGATAAGGGAGGAAGAAAGAAGGGGTGAAGAGAAAGGGAGAAGAGAGGGGGTGAGAGAAAGGGAGGAAGAAGAGAAGGGTGGAAGAGAAAGGGAGAAGAGAAGGGGTGGAAGAGAGAGGGAGGAAGAAGAGAAGGGGTGGGAAGAGAAGGGAGGGAAGAAGAGAAGGGGTGGGAAGAGAAAGGGAGAAGAAGAAGGGGTGGAAGAGAAAGGGAGGAAAGAAGGAGAAAGGGGTGGAAGAGAAAGGGAGGAAAAGAATGGGTGAAGAGAAGGAGGAAGAAGAAAGGGGTGGAAGAGAAGGGAGAAGAAGAGAAGGGTGGAAGAGAAAGGGAGAAGAAGAGAAGGGGTGGGGAAGAGAAAGGGAAGGAAGAAGAGAAGGGGTGGAAGAGAAAGGGAGGAAAAAGAGAAGGGGTGGAAGAGAAAGGGAGGAAGAAGAGAAAGGGGTGGAAGAGAAAGGAGGGAAGAAGAGAAGGGGGTGGAAGAGAAGGAGGAAAGAGAAGGGGTGGAAGAGAAAGGGAGGAAGAGGAAAAGGGGTGAAGAGAAAGGAGAAGCGAAGGGTGGGAAGAGAAAGGGAGAAGAAGATAAGGGGTGGAAGAGAAAGGGAGGAAGAAGAGAAGGGGTGGAGGAATAATGGGCGAAGAAAAGGGTACGAAGGGGAAGGAAGGGTGAAGAGAAGGGAGGAAGAGAGAAGGGGTGAAGAGAACAGGTAGGAAGATAGGAAGGGTGGAGAGAAAGGGGGAGAAGAAAAGGGGTGAAGAGAAAGGGAGGAAGAAGGAATGGGTGTGGAAGAGAAAGGTAGGAAGAAGATAGGGTGGAAAAAGGAGATGAGAGATGGGTGGAAAGTAGGAGCGAGACGGGGTGGAAGAGAAAGGAAGAAAGGTGGAAGGTAAGGGTGAGGGTAAGAGAAAGGAGGAAGAAGAGAAGGGGTGGAAGTGAAGGGAAGGAAGAAGAAAGGGGGGGAAAGAGAAGGCGAAGAGAGAAGGGGTGGAAGAGAAAGGGAAGAAGGAAGGGGTGGAGAGAAAGGAGAAGCGAGGGGTGGAAGAGAGAAGGGAATGAGAGGTGGGTGGAAGAGAGAAGGAAGAAGAGAAAGTGCGGGGAGAGAAAGGGGAAAGGAGGAAAGGGGTGGAAGGATGGGGTGGAAGAGAAAGGAGAATAGAATGGGTGGAAGAGAAGGAAGAGAGATGGTGAAGGAAGAAGAAGGAAAGGGGTGGAAGAGAAAGGGAGAAGGATGAGAATGGGGTGGAAAGAAGAAGGAGGAAGGGGGGAGAGAAGGGAGAAGTGTGGGGGGTGGAAGAGAAAGGTGAAGGAAGGAGAGAAGGGGGGGTGGAAGAGAAAGGGAGGAGGAGAGAAGGGGTGGAAGAGAAAGGGAGGAAGGAGAGAAGGGGTGGAAGAGAAAGGGAGGAAGAAGAGAATCGGTGGAAGAGAAAGGAAGGAAGGAGAGAAGGGGTGGAAGAGAACGGGAGGAAGGAGAGAAGGGGTGGAAGAGAAAGGGAGGAAGAATAGAAGGGGTGGAAGAGAAAGGGAGAAGCGAAGGGGTGGAAGAGAAAGGGAGGAGAAGAGAAGGGGTGGAAGAGTAAGGGAGGAAAAAGAGAAGGGGTGGAAGAGAGAGGGAGGAAGAAGAAAAGGGGTGGAAGAGAAAGGGAGGAAGAAGAGAAGGGGTGGAAGAGAGAGGGAGGAAGAAGAGAAGGGGTGGAAGAGAAAGGGAGAAAGAAGAGAAGGGGTGGAAGAGAAAGGGAGGAAGAAGAAAGGGGTGGAAGAGAAAGGGGAAGCGAAGGGGTGGAAGAGAAAGGGAAAAAGAAGAGATAAGGGGTGGAAGGAGAAAGGGAGAAGCGAGGGGTGGAAGAGAAAAGGAGGAAGAAGATAAGGGGTGGAAGAGAAAGGGAGGAAAAGAGAAGGGGTGGAAGAGAAAGGGACGAAGAAGAGAAGGGATGGAAGAGAAAGGTAGGAAGAAGAGAAGGGGTGGAAGAGAAAAGGGAGGAAGAAGAGAAGGGGTGGAGAGAGAAAGGGACGAAGAAGAGAAGGGGTGGAAGAGAAAGGTAGGAAGAAGAGAAGGGGTGGAAGAGAAAGGGAAGAAGCGAAGGGGTGGAAGAGAAAGGAAGAAGAGAAGGGGTGGAAGAGTAAGGGAGGAGAAGAAGAGAAGGGGTGGAAGAGAGAGGGAGAAGAAGAAGGGGTGGAAGAGAAAGGGAGAAGAGAAGGGGTGGAAGAGAGAGGGAGAAGAGAAGGGTGGAAGAGAAAGGAGAAGAGAATGCGTGGAAGAGAAAGGGAGAAGAGAAGGGGTGGAAGAGAGAGGGAGAAGAGAAGGGGTGGAAGAGAAGGGAGAAGAGAAGGGGGGTGGAAGAGAAAGGAAGAAGAGAAGGGGTGGAAGAGAAAGGGAGAAGAGAAAAGGGAGAAGAGAAAGGGAGAAGAGAAGGGGTGGAAGAGAAAGGGAGAAGAGAAGGGGTGGAAGAGAAAGGGAGAGAGAAGGGGTGGAAGAGAAGGGAGAAGAGAAGGGGTGGAAGAGAAAGGGAGAAGAGAAGGGGTGGAAGAGAAAGGAGAAGAGAAGGGGTGGAGAGAAAGGCAGAAGAGAAGGGGTGGAAGAGTAAGGGAGGAAGAAGAGAAGGGGTGGAAGAGAAGGGCGAGAGAAGGGGTGGAAGAGAAAGACAGAAGAGAATGCGTGGAAGCGAAAGGAAGAACAGAATAGGTGGAGAAAGATGGAAAAAAAAAGAGGAAGGGTGGAAGGGACTGGGAGAGGTGTGGCAGAGAAAGGGAGGAAGAGGAGAGAGAAGATCGAAGGGGAAAGAGAGGAAGAAGGAAAGAGGTGGAAGAGAAAGGGAGGAAGAAGGAAGAGGTGGAGGAAAAAAGGTAGACGAGGGTGGAGAGAAAGAAAGGAAGAAGAGGAGGGGAAGAAATCGAATGAAATGAAATGGAATTAATTCAGATAGGCCACAGCCCCTCCTGAAGGGGGACCACATCCCCAAACACAGCATATTAGACATAAAACCACAACAACATGGTACACAAATACATGAAGGATAATGTACCACACAGGTGCATAATTGGGCAATATACTGACTCGACTATTAACTTCATATTAGGATAGCAGTGTCCATGAACATCGGCGATTCAGTACCTTTGTGAACTAAACTCAACAGCTCGCCTCTTAAAGGAGTGAAAAGAGAAAGGGAGAAAGAAGAGAAAGGATTGAAGAGAATGTGAGAAAAAAGAGATAAGGTGGAAGAGAAACAGGGAAGAAGAGAAAAGGGGGGTGATGGGTTGAGGGGGGGGGGGGGTTTTAAAGAAGAAGAAGAGAAGGGGTGAAGAGAAAGGAAGGAAGAAGAGAAGAAGTGAAAGAGGAGAGAGATGACGACGATAATGATGATGAACACAATACGTACATATGCATTTATAAGAGTAAGGGAAATTTATAAATACCTTCCGCGAATAACTGGAGCCCGTGTCCTTACAAAACGGAGAAAAACAAAAAACCAAAAAAAAAATGGTAGAAAGAACACAAACAATAATCTACATGAAAATACAAGTCTTTGATCTCCACATTTTTCTCCCTCCCCCCTCCTCCTCCCTCCGGGTCGTATCCGGATGGTCTCCCCGTGCCTTTTACCCCCTCCCTCCCCTATCACCAGTCCCTCTCTCTCCCTTCACTAAACCCACGAACAGAATGCCCAGACACAGGAAGGACGATACACAGACACAGGGAGACAGGGAACGGACGGACATTGAGGGGGTGGGGGTGGAATAGATGCTTTTTGAGAGAGAGAGAGAGAGAGAGAGAGAGAGAGAGAGAGAGAGAGAGAGAGAGAGATGAGAGGAGAGGAGAGAGAGAGAGAGAGAGAGAGAGAGAGAGAGCATATATGCGAACAACCCGAGGAGGCTCGATATGCGAACAGACAGACTGACAGACAGACAGACAGAAAAGAAAAGAAAGAAAAGAAACGAAACGAAACGAAAAGAGGACAGCAACATGGGCAAACCTAGCTGTCGGTCTGTGAACGAAGCCCCCACCCCCACCCCGCCTCCCCCTCTCTTTCTCCTCCTCTTTCTCCTCTCTCTCTCTCTCTCTCTCTCTCTCTCTCTCTCTCTCTCTCTCTCTCTCTCTCTCTCTCGCTCCTCCTCTTAACCTTCCTCCCCTTCCCCCTCTCTGTCTCACTTTCTCTTCACAGCATCGTTTCTGTCCGTCTGTCTCACGCTCTCCCGCCGGCCGCCCATTTCCACACACCACCCCTGTCTGTCTGTCTGTCTGTCTGTCTATCTCTTCTTTTTCTCTCTCCCTCCCTCCTCTCGCTGTCTCTCTGCCCCCTCCCGTTCTGCCTTTCTGTCTGTCCGTCCGTCTGTCTGTCTGTCTATCTCTCTCTCGATCTCTACCTCTCACCCTTCTCCCTCGTTTCTCTTTCCTTCCCTCCCTCCCTTTTCTGTCATTCTGCCCCCCCCCCTCCACCCTCTCTGTCTGTCTCTCTGTCCGTCCGTCCGTCTGCTTGTCTGCCTGTCTCTGTCTCCCTGTTTCTATTTCTCTGTCTCTGTCTGTCTCTCTCTATGTGTCTCTGTATTTGTGTCTCGGTGTCCTTCGTTCTCTGTCTCTGTCTGTCTGTCTCTGTCTGTCTGTCTGTCTGTCTGTCTCGTTCTCTCTCTCCTCTCTCTCTCTCTCTCTCTCTCTCTCTCTCTCTCTCTCTCTCTCTCTCTCTCTCTCTTTTTGTTTTCTTTCATACAATCAGGAATTTATCGTGTTTTTGCTGTGTCTCCAGAGGCTGAGCAGTGCATGTTGTGCTTCCAGTCCTCGGGGTGAAGGGAAAAGCTCTTGTTAATCTGCCTGCCTGCCTGTCTGTCTGCCTGCCTGCCTGCCTGCCTGCCTGCCTGCCCGCCTGTCTGTCTGTCTGTCTGCCTGCCTGCCTGCCTGCCTGCCTGCCTGCCTGCCTGCCTGTCTGTCTGTCTGCAGTGACACGCTGTGTAGGCCTCGTAACGTTCCGTGAAACTGGTGCATCCTCTACTCTCTGCCAGCCGTGAGCCAGTTTTCTCTATAACGAGGTAGAAGAAAAGGAAAGAAAGAAAGAAAGAAAGAACAAAAATGGAAGAAAGAAAGGAATTACGAACGAACGAAAGAAAGAACGAAAGAATGAAAGAAAATGAAAAAAGAAAGAAAGAAGGGGAAAAAAAGAACGAAAGAAAGAACGACAGAAAATGAAAAAAAAAAAGAAAGAAGAAAGGAAGGAAGGAAAGAAAAATAAGAAAGAAAGAAAGAAAGAAGGAAAGAGAAAAAAAAGAAAAAGAAAGAAGGAAAGGAGAGAGAGGAGGGAAGGAAGGAAGGAAGGAAGGAAGGAAGGAAGGAAGGAAGGAAGGAAGGAAGGAAGGAAGGAAGGAAGAATGAAGAAAAATGATGCATCTGTATACTCGCTGACAACCATGAACCAACCTTTCTCTCTAAAAAAAAAAAAGGAGGAAAAAAGAAAGAAAAAAAAGACAGAAGGAATGAAGAATGGAGAGAGAGAGAGAGAGAGAGAGAGAGAGAGAGAGAGAGAGAGAGAGAGAGAGAGAGAGAGAAGAGAGAGAGAGAGAGAGAGAGAGAGAGAGAGAGAGAGAGAGAGAGACAGACAGACAGACAGAAGAAGAAATAAATAGACAAAGCTGTATATCTTGTACCTAACGTAAACCATGAGCCGGTTTTTTTTTATATGAAGAAAAGAAGGGGGGAAATTGGAAAAAAGGAGGAGAGAAAAACGAGGGGGAAATGAACTCACCCTGTGCTCCACGCCAAACTGGGGCCTGTCTTCTCGAAAAAAAAAAAAAAAAAAAAAAAAAATCGAAGAGAAAAAAATCATGTCGGAACTTTTACTCCCTGCCAACTACGAGCCAGTCTTTTTGAAAAATGAGGGCGAGTGGAAGAAAGAAAGAAGGAAAGAAGGAAAGAAAGAAAGAAAGAAAGAAAGAAAGACAGAAAGAAAGAAAGAGGCCAAAAAGCACCCGACACACAGCGTACACTATGTCAACCATCAGTAAAATTTTTCAAAAATGAGGTATAAATGAATTTTCAAAAATATGAAAAAAAATGAAGAAATAAACAAATAAAAGAAGCAAGAAACAAGGAAAGAAGAGAAGAAACAAAGGAAAAAGGAAAGGAAAGCCCCCCCCCTCCTCCCCCCCCACCCTCCCCCAAAGAAAAAAAACCCAACCTGGGACATGTTGTCAGCCGTGCTGATGTCAACCATGAGTATTTCCGACATTGATGAAGTAAAAAAATAAAAGAAAGAAAAAAAAAAAAGAAAAAAATTTAAAGGAAATAAAAGGAGGAAAAAAAAAGTACATTTATACTCTCTGCCAATCATGAGCCTTTTCTCTTCAATCAGAAAGAAAGAAGGGAAGACGGACAGAAAGAAAGACAGACAGAATGTAAGCGACATAGATAGAAAAAAAAAAAAAAAAAGAAAGTAGAAAAAACGGAAAGCAAGTGACATTGGTAGACTGGAAGAAAAATAAAGAAAGAGAGAAACAGTAAGCAATGCATCTTGTCCGCCAGATGTTAACCGCGAGCAATCATTTTCAGAAATGAGGAAGAAAGCAAGAGGAAAATATTTGAAACATACTGTATTCTCTGCTTAACAGAATCTAGCTGCTTCGAAAAAAAAAAGAAAAAAAAAGGGGGGGGGGGGGGGGGGGGGGGGGGGGGGGGAGAGAGAAAAGAAAGAAAGAAAGAGAGAAGGAAACGAAGAAAGGAATGATGGAAACAAACATAAAAGAAACGAAGAAAATAATCGGCACACCCTGCACTCCACAAGAAAGATGAGCGAATCTTTTCAGAACTGAGCAAGAAA
>CM031597.1:84484965-84499965 GCA_018398815.1 Conus ventricosus
TAAAGGCATTGCGTTACCTAATCTTACTGACATCATGACGTGGCAAAATGCCTATGGTACGGTATTTTCCTCAAAATCCTGAAATAAAATGACTAAGTTTAAAAAAAACAACAAAGAAGTTTTTCATGCAAACGATAACAGTTTTTCACTTGCTATCGTTTAATTATGTTTTTTGTGATTTTTTTCCCCCGTTTTGGCGTCCTACTTCGTCATAACAACGCATTGTACGGATTCTGTACTGTAATGCTTTGCATTATAGATAAGTATAAACGGAATTACATGCTTTGTTTGTGCTTTGTTGATTTGCATGTTCAGTTATTGCATAGTGTTGTGATGCGTTGTATTGCAGTGTATTGGACTGGATTGATTTGAACTGTATTGTAGTGTGCTGCTTTGCTTTGCACTGCATACATTGCATTTGTATTGCATACAGTGCAATGTTTTGCATTGATTGCACTGCACTGTATTCTGTTGTATTGCATATCACGTTATAGCTTTGCGTGGTATTATTGCTTTGTTTTGCATCGCATTGTGTTGTATTGCATTGTGCTGTGTTGCGTTCGTTGCATTGCATTGCATTGCATTGCATTGCATTGTATTGGATTGTATCGTGTTGGACCGAATTGCGTTGTGTTGTATCGCATTACATCAGAATGGCTTATAGTGTTGTTATGTTCATTGCATAATACGGCAACATTGTGTAGTTTTGTAGTGTACTGCAGTGATTTGTAATGCATTGTGCTGTCTTGTATTGCAGTTTATTGTTATGTATGGAATTTGAAGGTATTGAACTGTATTGCAATGCATTGCGTTGTACGTAACATTATGTATGATATATTGCGTTGTGTTGCATTGCATCGTATTGCATTTGCATGCATTGTGTTTAGTTTTGTATTGTGTAGTATTATATCCTGCTGTATTGAATTACATTGCATTGCATTGTGTTTTATTTCATAGTTTTGTATTGTGTAGTATTATATCCTGCTGTATTGAATTACATTGCATTGCATTGTAATGCATTCCGGGGACCGGAATAGCTCGGTTGGTAGAGCCCCGGACTCGTGATCCTGGGGTCGCAGATTCGAATCTCCACATTCGAATCTCCGGTACATGGGGATTTTTCCCTCGGGGTTAACATTGGTTCTGATTCCATTTCCATACAGTCCTTCGTAAGAGACTATAAACCGAGGTTCCGTGTGTGAACGCACGCATAACATCTTGCACACACGTAAAATCCCATCACCACTTTCGGAAGAGAAGGCCAGTTTGCCCGTTGGTGTGGATGACACGTGACACATAGCATGCACCCTGCGTGAGAAATGGAAAGAATGATGGAAGTAAGGATATTGAGTGAACGATATTGGACGATATTGACTGGATGACACGGGAAACGACTGAATGAAGCGCCAGCTGATAGCTCTTCAGTCGGCACTACCCAGGTAGGCAGCCCGTTGTGTAAACGAGAGTGGATTGTAAAGCGCTTAGAGCTTGGTCTCTAGCCGAGAATAGGCGCTATATAAGTATTCATTATTATTCATTATTATTATTATTATTGAAAAGCATTGCTTGTTATTGCATTGTATTGTATACTGCTGTATTGCATTACATTGGATAGTACTGTATTGTCTTGCATTTTATTGTACTGTTTAGCATTGCATTGTGATTCATGACGTTTGTCTTGTACTGCATTGTATAATTTTATATGTATTATACACTGCATTGTATTGTTTTCAATTGTCATACATCATATTTTAACAATTGTTTTGTGTTATGTCACTGCATTGTATTTTGTTGTACTGTGTTGCATTACATTGTTTTGAGTAGTATTGTAACATGTTGTTGGATTGCAATGTAGTGCATTACATTGTATTTTGTTGTACTGTGTTGCATTACATTGTTTTGAGTAGTATTGTAACATGTTGTTGGATTGCAGTATAGTGCATTACATTGTATTTTGTTGTATTGTATTACAATGTATTACATTGTTTTGCTGCCTAATGTACTGCAATGTGTTGTACCCCTGACGACTCATAGCTCCAAACAGCTGGGAATAATCTATAAACATTAGAAACACCTCTCCAGGAAAGCCTTACTGAGGCGTCAGATCGGTGTAATTCAACCTCAATGCTAATACACCCAGCCAAATCCAAATCTACGATGATAGCCACTCGCCAAAATTACCAGTTAACTAACACCTCTCTCCTTCATACTTCATTTGAACGGTACCTCGGGCTGAACGGGTGGATGAGCATCGTGTTTTAGGCGTGACGGAGTGATAGAGAATTGAAATGCCAGTCTCATCCCATAGCTGTTTTCTTTTTTTTTTTTTTTCTTTTTTTTTTCGCAAGATTATCCAGAAACATCAGTTCCTGGTATCTCAGCTAAAGACCTATGTCAACATCACTGCACTCACGCTTTTCTTCATGACGCAGATGATGCCACGTGAAAATTACGCTTCATCTATATGGGATGAGGGTAATGATGTTCAAAGGTAAAAAGAAAGAACAGAAAAGAAAAGAAAGAAAAGAAAAGAAACTCTCCACAAGCAGCAAAGTGATTTCTTCCAGCTGTACCACTTACAACAGATAAATAACTATATTATGTATAAGTACTTGCTCTACATAATCAAATTAAGTAGAATCAAATCAATTATCTCAGAAGAGAAATGATATATTGTGGTTGCACACGCATCCATCACAAACAAATAATCAAATTGCTACGAGCAGACAAAGTGTATACTGAATTCATATGATTTATTTCAAATGCAGACGAATGTAAGAGTGGCGTAAAAACTGCGTATTAAAACAATTCCATATAACCACATACACGCGTGGTTGCTCCCTTCCCCTCCCCTTCGCCAGCCCTTTCTGCTTTTTTGTCCTCCTGCTCGCACGCGCGCGCGCGCGCACGCACGCACGCACGCACGCACGCACGCACGCACGCACGCACGCACGCACGCACGCACGCACCACACACACAACACACACACACACACACACACACACACACACACGCACGCACGCGCGCACGCACGCACAACACCCACAATGCACTCGCAGATATGTAAATGTGCACGCCTGCATACGCACACGCATACATTACTTCCCTCATTCTCCCTGCCCACCTCCCCCTTCTCTCTCTCTCCTCTCTCTCTCTCTCCCTCTCTCTCTCTCTCTCCATCTTATTAACGATCATCAATGACAAGAGACGCAGTTCAGAAACTCAATTAGATTGGGGATACCCCCCCCCCCCCCCCCCCCCCCAAGACATTCTTACATTTCTCATTCAAACCAATATCATTAAAAAAAAATTGAAGAAACCATCTACACATGCGCTTCATGTCTCAATAATTGAATTAGTCTATTAAAAATCATAAACCTCCATCCGTAAATTCATCTGTATGTCGTCATTTGAATATACCAAGTGAACACACATTCCGTCTAACCTCTCTCTCTCTCTCTCTCCTCCCCTCTTCTCTCTCTCTCTCTCTCTCTCTCTCTCTCTCTCTCTCTCCAATTTGTTTACGTTCCTCCTCTTTGCCTACAATTACAGTGTTGTGTTTATTTGTAAGTATAAATTGCAATGCTATATTGAGTTGTCAGTATGAATTATATGCATTGAAACGGTATGTGCACGACAAGGACGGATTCTAAGACCAGACTTCGGCCTAAAAATCGTCATTGTTTAGTGTTAAAGATCAATCAACCAGTCTCTCACTTCTCTCTTTCCAGCGTCTGATCTCCATTCCTCTCTGTCCTTTTGTAATGGTCCAACCACCCAGCCCATATCCCCCGCCCCTTTCCCTACCCCTCCCCTCTCTCAAAACAAAAGCAAACAAAATAATCACGAACTATCAAAACGACACACACACACACACACACCACACACACACACACACACACCACACACACACACACACACACACGCACGCACGCACGCACGCACACACACACACACACACACACATTTACTACTGCAAAAACATTCGTTGCACTGTCTACTCGTAAGGTCGTCATAATTCTGCTATATTAAGACAGTCTTTGTGTGAGAATTTCTTATTAGATCTCGTTAGCACTTGTATGTATTGTAATCAAACTGAAAGAAAGTCTTATTTCAAACGAATGACAACTGAATGAATAAACGAATGGATAAAACAGGTAAGTGAAAAAGCAAATACATATATACATACATACATGTATACATGCATACACACATACATACATACATGATAAATTAATTAAGTGACCAGTCATTCCATCAATTATTTTTTTCTCGACATACACGTTGGAGCGAGTGTGACGCCAGCATTCAGGGGAAAGTATCGTGTCAAAACAAAACCACGACTTCTTAGCGTTTCTCTCCCTTTAATCGTTCGCAAACCACTGGATTTCCACACGAGGAAACGAATCCAACGGTGTGAATAATTTTTCTACTACCACCTACGAGTACTAATTAATAATAATAATAATAATTAATGATAATGATACTTATCATCATCATTATTATTGTTATTATGATTATTATAATATAAAAATAACAACAATAATAGCAATGAGATGATTATAATATAATATAATAATATAATATATAATAATAAAATAATAATAATAATAATTATATAATAATATAGACTTCAGTTCTCAGCTAAAAAAAACAACAACAAAAAAACAAAAAAAAAAACAAACGATTTCTCGTAGAAAGAAAGATGTGGGAGATCCGTGGAACTAGCCTCAGACATGTGAACAACAGCATTGTTGTTGGCGGATGTCCGATTGTCCATCACTGAGGTTCAAGCGGGCAATGGGTGGAGAGTAGGGAGGGGATATAGAGATGTTTATGGTGATGATCTCCTCTCCAGCTGTTGAATGTGTCTGGATCGTCTCTTCAATGACCGATAGGCGACAGGCATATGCTTGTATTCTTTGCCATTTCGGACGAGTTCGATTTTGAATTGGTAGTCCGATCTGGATGTTGGAATCGACGATAGATTACGTTAGAGCTGAGTCCGAGTGACTGTTGAATTACGATTAAAGCTGGGTCTGAGTGATTGTTGGATTACGGTTAGAAATGAATCTGAGTGATTGTTGGGTTACGGTTACAGTTGAGTCTGAGTGATTGTTGGGCTACGGTTAGAGTTGAGTCTGAGTGATTGTTGGGTTACCGCTAGAGTTGAGTCTGAGTGATTGTTTAATTACGTTTAGAGATTAATCTGAGTGATTGTTGGATTACGGTTAGAGTTGAGTCTGAGTGATTGTTGGGTTACCGCTAGAGTTAATGCTGAGGTATATGGCATTTAGAGTTGTGCATTGTAGGTGCAGCATTCTGCGTCTCCAAGCGGCTATCCTATGACCTTTAAAATTTCTCCTTATACTATTCCCCACCCACCCCCGCCCACCCCCTCCCCCGCGTTCTTTTTTTTTTTTTTTAATAAACCAGTTCTAGAGTGGAATTTTAAGAAAAAGCTTTGTGGTTTTGTGATTATTTTTTTTTTTCCACTTCAGTTGAATTAATATAGATGACGTTATCAAGACAGTGAAAGAAACGATAAACCCTCTGTATTTACAGCCCGTACCTACGCTCTTAACACTGCTAGCAAGGGACTTAATTCAACTCTTCCCAAACCAAAAGATTTTCCCCCTTGCCAACTGATACAAACCATGGGGCAATATTTTCAAAATAAAAAAAGAAAAGGTTACACAATTCAAACATGGTGTCTGTGTGTAATATATGTTGTTCCATATTACTGGAAAACCAACTTCGTCAGTTAGTTTCGAATACTCGACATTAAAACAGTTCAGTGTTTAAGGTTTAATCCACATAATTATGCGGACATTGGAAGGCAAGCGATGTTAAGACGATGTCTGCAGCCAGTCAACACGTTAATCATGAATGGTGCAGCCCATCAAAAGTCCTTAGACTACGGCTCGTCGGTGATAAGCTCAACAGTAAAAATTGCACAACCATGGGCGAAACAAAAAGTATGGGCAGTAGACGCTATTTCGGTCAGATCATTATAAGAATACTAATGAACCCCGCACGTAGAACCATACCATGTGTGCCTACGTTGCAAAGGCAGGTCCACATCAGCCGTGACCAGCCAATGGCTAGTACTCGTTCTGTCCGGATGTCCAGAGGCCTTGCTGCGTGGTTTCCAAGATCCTGCGCGCTGGCAAGACACTATGGAGCAGGACATTGATGTCGGTCCTCTCAGTGTCTGTTTTACCTCGAAAACAGTTGGATGGGTCTTCATCAACTTGAACAGTGTTGTTAGAAGGGTCAGCGAGTGTATAGCGCTATGACGCACCCCTGCGTACTGGACTCCTAAGCCCTCCAACAGTACTGAACCCTTCCCACCCCACCCCCCTTCATTCCTCAATTATCCTCTCCATCCATTCCCCTCCCTCCCCATCTTGGCGAACCCGATATCGCCCCCAATGCAGCTACACGCCAAAAACATCAGTGCGCCAAGGCCTTGCTTAAGAAGTAGAGTATTTATAGCCTGGCGCAATTAGATTGTTTAGAGAATTTTTATGGTGTCTGAAAGTCATTCTCCTCGTTTTCTTTCATATAGCCATCAAGGTAAAAGTCAGGTAGTACCAGGCAGACAGATTAAAATCAAAGGTAATGGACTATTTGGGCCTTCAAGCTGGCGCAAAGATGGGGTCACGGGAGAGTGCAAAGGCCTGAAATGTGTGTCAGCTAAGGGGAAGGTCATGTATTTCAAAATGGTTTGCGATTTCATCGGTGAAAATCTCTCAAAACAAGGGAAATGATTGGTGAGGAGTTGTTCTTTTGATTAATTATCAGTTTAGCATTAAATTATGACTCAAATCTACGGCAGGCCTCAGAAACGCGTCCATGGATTATATAGTGTTTTAGTGCAACATCCTAACTGTGGCCTGTGCTGTGATCCCGCCAACATACCCCCTGCCCTCCCCAGCAGCTCCTGGTGTCCAGCCAGCGCACCGCCTGTTCCCCAAGTAACGCCTTACATCAAACAGGATGGGCAACGATCCCCTCAACACACTGGGTACGCCCCTCGCCTCTCCCCCACGCTTACCTCCAGCAGGCCTACAGTCTTCTCCCCGCTCCCTTCCCCCACAGGATCGAATGCTTCACAACAGCGCCGGAAGACCACTGTCAGACTCAAAGATCTTCTCCACAACCTGTGCGCGCTCTCCTTGCCATCTTATAAAAAAAACAAAAAACAACACACTTTGTATTGACGAAAGTATGATTCCATATTTTGGCCGTTCCAGAGGCAAGCAGTATGTCAGGGGAAACTCATTCCGATTGGAAATAAAAATGACCGGTCGATTCCTTGGGTCATGTCATGAAGTTCCGAGCATCGGTCAGGCTTCGAGTTGTACTAACACTGCCGTTCGAATGTATGGAAATCGCCCTGTTTCTGTGAAAATATTCATTTTTTTAAATGTGAAGGAAAAAGATTGGCGTCCTTTGATTTGAGGTTGATCGTTACATGTCAGCAGTAATAGTGTAAATACACGTGACGTAGGGACTCCTTGGACTCTTACACTGTTGTTGGCGAAGATGGATTTGAGCATGAAAAGTCTAATGGACGGCAGAGAAAACATGGTGGTGTGTAGTGCGCTCGCATTAGACACAATACTTTGCAACTGCTTCAAAATCAGGCACATTATGCTTCAAGGGCTGAACTGTGCAACCAATTTGTTTGTTTGTTTTTTGAAGAGTTATCTTCTTAGAGATGCTGTGTTTGGGAGCTACGTGTCCGTGCACTCTGACCTGTATAAGCCTGGTGTTCAGGGTGTTAAAATGGAGCACAAGATACACCTTTGAGGAACTCTAGTAAACGGCCCTATTAACTGATACCAATCATGTGAAAGTTTACAAAACTGGGCGAAAAGTGTAACCGATACATGTCTTGTAGCATTTGATTAAAAGAGAGGGGTCAGAAACAACAACTTTAGACAACATATTCTTTCTTTCAGCTTCTTTCTGTCCGTTAACAGTCTGTTCAGTCTTTGATACAAACAGGAGAAGCATTCTTTAAAGGCTAGAGATCAGAAATAAAGTATCGCCATTATTTTGTTTTCCTATACCATAAACATTACGTCCTCACGATCTTGCCTGATTTGATTTGAAAATCGCCTGCATGCCTGTCATTTGACATTCGCTAATTTCTACGTTTGTACATCTTCTGATCGAAACAACATCGATGAAACGGAAGACATTCAACTAAATCAAATTGAGTGGTGTTCATTGAGTGACGCTGCTACGTGTCATGAGATCAGCAAGGGTCAATCTATCTTCACAGAGACAGAAGTGACAATATCCATTTGGTCAGATGGAATAACGGCATCATAGTCCGATGGCTATAGGCTACATTCCGATCAGGTTGAACCAGTGAGTGATTCCTGTGAAATGATGATTCAAGAAACAGATAAACCACACTAACTTTCAAGAGCCTAGTTTAATCAAACTGAACTCACGACAACGGGAGGTGTCGGTCGAACGTTGGCAAGTACCTCACTGATATCAGAATCAGGAAACGGCGGTACATCGGAAAGTACCTCACTGATATCAGAATCAGGAAACGGAGGTGTATTGCCAAGTGCCCCACTGATATCAGAATCAGGAAACGGCGGTATATTGGCAAATACCCCACAGATTTCAGAATCAGGGAATGGTGGTATATTTGCAAGAACCCCATTGATTTGAAAATCAGGAAACGGCGATGTATTGTCTAGTACCCCACTGATATGAGAATCGGGAAATGATGTTATATTGGCAAATACCCCACTGATATTAGAATCAGGAATCGGCGATGTATTGGCAAATACCCACTGAGTTCAGAATCAGGAAACGGATGTATTTATTGACAAATACCGTACTAATATCAGAATCAAGAAACGGGTGATTTCCGTTCTTTGCTTGCATCATGGGTATGTCCTTGGAACACACGTGACTTCTGTACATGAAGAGTATCGAGTACATACATCGTGCAGCTGGATCTCTTGGCCTTCAGGAACAAGGTTGTTCAGGTTTACCTCCAGCTCAACACAGACCCACCCTCCCACAGAGCGCGAGCGCCAGGGACAGATCACTTTTCAGGGGGCTCCAGTATGCACAGATGTGCGCTCTTTGTCATGGTAACAAGAGGGCGATCTGTCTGTGTCGCCATGTTGGACATTAATTCAATGGGGAGTTCTAAATGTTGAGCACCTTGAACACTGGAAAACCTTGAACACATGGACTCAGATTTCAATGCAGTAGCAAAACAAACGAAACTGGTGACGGTCATGCTTCAGCGAATCTGTCTTCTTTCTTTTTGTCAGTTGCCCTGACTCGTGTCGTTTTGAAAGTGTTCGTGAAGGTAATAGCATAGCTTTTCTCACACTTTCAAAGCCACTTTTCCTTTTTACTGTGTCTTTCATTTATTGATTTTACAAACAATGTTCCCTTCAACCCCAATGCACACCCCATCCCACCTCAAAGATTCCGTCAAGAAATCAGTGGACGTACTTTTTATGGTCATTTATCATCAGTGCAGTTAACATGTCATATAAACATGCTCTCTCTCTCTCTCTCTCTCTCTCTCTCTCTGTCTCTCTCTCTCTCTCTTGTTTAACGGAAGCGAGACACACACACACACACACACACACACACACACACACACACACACACACACACACGTGCATGCATGCATGCATGTATGCATCCATGAACGACGTTCTTTTGCATTAAACAGAAGAAAAAAAATTGTTTGACCATCCTTTCTTTCCCCTGCCCCCCCCCACTCTCTCTCTCTCTCTCTCTCTCTCTCTCTCTCTCTCTCTCTCTCTCTCTCTCTCTCTCTCTCTTGTTTAACCGGAAGCGAGAGGTTCTACTGCCTGTCGCTTCAAGATCTATGACTTGACCTCATTAAGAAATCATCACCCTTGATTCTGTGGACACTCATTATTATGTGACAAATTGTGGACACATCTAGAACCCCACCCTTTAAAAAAGGTAATAAATGGGGAGACGGTTGCGGGGGGGGGGGGGGGGGGGGGGGGGGGAGACGGGATTAAATTGGAATCTCTTGTCATGGCGCAAATAGTATAGAAAACAAACTAGTGCTATTCTGCACGGAAGTAAGTGGACTTAAAAAAAAATGTCTTGTGTCAAAATTCCGCTAGTGTCAAAACTCCGCTGCAAAACACCGTAAGTAGTTGGTGATCTAAAAGTTTGTAGGTGCCCGCTTTCCTTTCATTCATGTGTTCAGTGCACAAGCCATTATGCATACAGTGTAGCTATGAACATCAAATATGGCGAGTGTATAACATGTTTCGAACTGCGCATGATTTTAAATATTTGGTGCAGTGCTGCGACTCTGCTATCCCAGTATGTATTCAATTATTGTCACCACACCACAACCACCACCACCACCACCCTTTACCCTACTCTTTTCATCCAACCTTGTCATTCTCTCCTTGTCCAGGTAATCTTACTCATTCATCAGTGACTAAAGGAAGAGTATGAAGGACGAGGCGGGGAGGGGGGAGGGGAGGGTGGCAACTTTGACGGAAGGGGGTGTTGTGATTGAGCATGTGGATGAGTCACGTGACAAAAATGCACTCGTTGTGTCTTGTCATTCAAGAACGAGTTTATAGTGTTGTCTTTCCAACAAAACCAGCAACGTTTACTGACACTGAACAAGAAAGAAAAAATCTATATGACTCACCTGTGATGAATACAGGCCTCACCAGGACAGGAGGAAGGGCAAGAAAGACTGGGACAAATGGGAAAGGCAAGAGGCAAATTCGAAGCACACACACAACACACACACACACACACACACACACACACACACACACACACACACACACAGAGAGAGACAGAGAGAGAGAGAGAGAGAGGAGAGAGAGAGAGAGAGAGACGAGAGAAGAGAGAGAGAGAGAGAGAGAGAGAGAGAGAGAGAGAGAGAGAGGGGGGGGGGGGAGAAAGGATGGATCAAACAATTTTTTTTCTTCTGTTTAATGCAAAAGAACGTCGTTCATGGATGCATGCATGCATGCATGCATGCACGTGTGTGCGTGCGTGCGTGCGTGCGTGCGTGTGTTTGTGTGTGTGTGTGTGTGTGTGTGTGTGTGTGTGTGTGTGTGTGTGTGTGTGTGTGTGTGTTGTGCGCGCGCGCGCGTGCGTGACTGCGTGCGTGCGTGCGTGCGTGTGTGTGTGTGTGTGTGTGTGTGTGTGTGTGCGTGCGTGCGTGCGTGCGTGCGCGTGCGTGCGTGCGTGCGTGCGTGCGAGCGCGAGCGCGCGCGCGCGCGCGCGCGCGCGCGCGCGCGTGTGTGTGTGTGTTGTGTGTGTGTGTTTTGTGTGTGTTGTGTGTGTGTGTTGCGTTAGCCTATAGGTAGCCGCTTTGCCATCTTATAGATAGCAGCTGTACCATCTGTCCCATCCTATATGAAGCTGTCGTGCTATCCTATAGGCAGCTATCATACTTTCTACAGGCAGCTATTGTTCCATACCATCCTACAGATAGCTACTGTACCATGTTACAGGTAGCTATTGTACCATGCTATAAGCAGCTCTTGTATCATCCTAAAGGCAGCAAATGTACCGTGCTTTAAGTAGCTATTGTAATATCTTATAGGTATCTCTTCTGCCATCGTATAGCAGCTATTGTAGGTATATAAGAAGCTATTTAAAGCAGCTATTTCACCATTCTTTAAGGCAGCTATTGTACACTCTTACAGGCAAGTGTTGTACCATTTTGTAGATAGCTATTGTACCATCCTATGGGCAGCTATTGGACCATTCTATGAGACACTTACAGTACCATCCTGTAAGGCAGCTTTTATATCATCCTACCGGCAGCTGTTGTAACGTCCTATAAAGCAGTTTTGTACGATTCACCCAAAGGCAGCTACCGTAGCATCCTATAAAGCAATTATTGTACGATTCACCAAGGCAACTACTGTAGCATCCTATAAAGCAGTTATGTACGATTCACCAAGGCAACTATGTACATCTATAAAGCAGTTATTGTGCGATTCACCAAGGCAACTAGTAATCTATAAAGCAGTTATGTGCGATTCACCAGCAACTACTGAATCCATAAAGCAGTTATTGTGCGATTCACCAAGGCAACTACTGTACATCCTATAAAGCAGTTATTGTGCGATTCACCAAGGCAACTACTGTACATCCTATAAAGCAGTTATTGTGCGATTCACCAAGGCAACTACTGTACATCCTATAAAGCAGTTATTGTGCGATTCACCAAGGCAGCTACTGTACATTCCTATAAAGCAGTTATTGTACGATTCACCAAGGCAACTACTGTACATCCTATTAAAGCAGTTATTGTACGATTCACCAAGGCAACTACTGTACATTCTATAAAGCAGTTATTGTGCGATTCACCAAGGCAACTACTGTACATCCTATCTAAGCAGTTATTTTGCGATTCACCAAGGCAACTACTGTAACATCCTATAAAGCAGTTATTGTACGATTCACCAAAGCAACTACTGTACATCCTATAAAGCAGTTATTGTACGATTCACCAAGGCAACTACTGTAACATCCTATAAAGCAGTTATTGTACGATTCACCAAGGCAACTACTGTAGCATCCTATAAAGCAGTTATTGTACGATTCACCAAGTCAACTACTGTACATCCTATAAAGCAGTTATTGTACGATTCACCAAGGCAACTACTGTAGCATCCTATAAAGCAATTATTGTACGATTCACCAAGGCAACTACTGTACATCCTATAAAGCAGTTATTGTACGATTCACCAAGGCAACTACTGTACACCCTATAAAGCAGTTATTGTGCGATTCACCAAGGCAACTACTGTACATCCTATAAAAGCAGTTATTGTACGATTCACCAAGGCAACTACTGTAGCATCCTATAAAGCAGTAATTGTACGATTCACCAAGGCAACTACTGTAGCATCCTATAGAGCAGTTATTGTGCGATTCACCAAGGCAATTACTGTAACATCCTATAAAGCAGTTATTGTACGATTCACCAAGGCAACTACTGTAGCATCCTATAAAGCAGTTATTGTACGATTCACCAAGGCAACTACTGTACATCCTATAAAGCAGTTATTGTGCGATTCACCAAGGCAACTACTGTAGCATCCTATAAAGCAGTTATTGTACGATTCACCAAGGCAACTACTGTAGCATCCTATAAAGCAGTTATTGTACGATTCACCAAGGCAACTACTGTAGCATCCTATAAAGCAGTTATTGTACGATTCACCAAGGCAACTACTGTAGCATCCTATAAAGCAGTTATTGTGTGATTCACCAAGGCAACTACTGTAGCATCCTATAAAGCAGTTATTGTACGATTCACCAAGGCAACTACTGTAGCATCCTATAGAGCAGTTATTGTTACGATTCACCAAGGCAGCTACTGTAGCATCCTCTAAAGCAGTTATTGTATGATTCAGCAAGGCAACTACTGTAGCATCCTATAAGCAGTTATTGTACGATTCACCAAGGCAGCTACTGTAGCATCCTATAAAGCAGTTATTGTGCGATTCACCAAGGCAACTACTGTACATCCTATAAAGCAGTTATTGTACGATTCACCAAGGCAACTACTGTAGCATCCTATAAAGCAGTTATTGTACGATTCACCAAGGCAACTACTGTACATCCTATAAAGCAGTTATTGTACGATTCACCAAGGCAACTACTGTACATCCTATAAAGCAGTTGTTGTGCCATCCAGTTAGGCAGCCGTTGCACCACCCAGAAAAGCAGCTCTTGTCCCATTCTACAAGGCAGCTGTAGCACCATCCTATCAGGCAGCTGTAGTACCATCCTATCAGGCAGCTGTAGTACCATCCTATCAGGCAGCTAATGTATTATCCTAAAAGCAACTATTGTAAAATCTTACAGGCAGTTATTGTGCCAGTCTGCAGGTACCTATTGTACCATTATATTAGTTATTGTACCAGCCTGTAAGTTAGCTATCGTACAATCCTATCGTAAAATCTTACAGGCAGTTATTGTGCCAGTCTACAGGTACCTATTGTACCACTATATCAGTTATTGCACCAGCCTGTAAGTTAGCTATCGTACAATCCTATTGTAAAATCTTACAGGCAGTTATTGTGCCAATCCACAGGTACCTATTGTACCATTATATTAGTTATTGTACCAGCATGTAAGTTAACTATCGTACAATCCTAGTAAGCAACTATTGTATCATCCTAAAAGCAGCTGTTGTAAAATCTTATGGGGAGCTATTGTATTATTCCACGGGTACCTGTGGTTGTATCCAATTGGACAGTTGTTGTAACAGCCTGTAGGCTGCCCATAGCACAATCCTAGTTCAGTTCAGTTCAGTTCAGTGGGGTTTTTTAATGTCTTTTTATCGCCAGATGATATTAGACACTTTTATAAAAAAATAAAAATAAAATAAAATAAGATAAAATTAAAAAAAAAACACCTCCACACTTAACTTATCACCCACATTAGTACTTTCAAACCCACATCCGATATATGCATATTGACATGAGTGAAATACCCTAGCGGTACACAAAATTGTTGATCTTCATAAAAATTTTGCAACCTGTGACTGCGAAATAACCATGGCAATTTCAGCAACATATGAACCATATAAGACAGTATTAACATTATCAAAGTTATTCATCTGAATACCTTTCTCCTCATAGAGTGGGGTCAACACTGAGCATTCAAACAGATGACGCACAGAAATATTTTCTCTGCATACACAAGAAGCACCATGAGAATATTTAGTGTTCCAAGTATTCAGCCTTAATTTATGAATTAATCTAACAATGTGCCTTGGGCACGACGGTAAAGTAGCCATTTTTTGACTAGTATTCTGCTTATGCATACATTTTTCCATAATTTGGATCAGTTCACAAGAGGATAGATCTAAGGGATTGTTCAGTAAATTTTCCGTCTTTCTGTTTGCTCCTTCTTTTGCAAGACTGTCTGCTATTTCATTCCACTTTATACCACAATGAGATGGGA
>CM031597.1:84504965-84622465 GCA_018398815.1 Conus ventricosus
TGATTGAGCTCTTGTTGGTTACTGGTTGAGCTCTTTGTCAGTGATTGGTTGGGCTCTTTGTTGGTTATTGGTTGAGCTCTTTGTCGGTGATTGGTTGGGCTCTTTGTTGGTGATTGGTTGAGCTTTTTGTCGGTGATCGGTTAAGCTCTTTGTCGGTGATTGGTTGAGCTCTTTTGGTTATTGGTTGAGCTCTTTGTTGGCGATTGGTTGAACTATTTTTAGTGATTGGTTGAGCTCTTTGCTGGTGATTGGTTGAGCTCTTTGTTGGTGATTTGGTTGAACTCTTTTGGTGATTGGTTGAGCTCTTTGTTGGTGATTGGTTGAGCTCTTTGTTGGTTACTGGATGAGGTCTTTTTGGTGATTGGTTGAGCTCTTTGTTGGTGATTGGTTGAGCTCCTTGTTGATGATTAGTTGAGATTTTCTTGTGATTGGTTAGCTCTTTGTTGGTTTTTGGATGAGGTCTTTTAGGTGATTGGTTGAGCTGTTTGTTGGTGATTGTTTGAGCTCTTCTCTTTGAAGAGCGTAAACCGATAAGATCATTCATAAAGCTTGACGTGAAGGCGCAGACAGAAGGGAGGGCTAAAATGCGCCGTTTCTGACCATGTCGCACAGCTTGCAGTTCTGATCGCTTCTTTCCGTAAGGTAATTCCTGATTAGGGGAGCAGTCAGCCTTAATAAACGATCAATTTAGCGATGCTGAACCTAACACACACGCACACACACACGCACACACACACACACACACACACACACACACACACCACACACACACACACACACACACACACACACACACACACGCACACACACGCGAGTAAAGTAACTCAATAAATAACGTCAAGAACTGTTATCCAGTTTGGGGTAATAATCTCTAAGAAGTAACGCCTCTCAAGAAAGAAATAAAGGAATAAATAAAGCTGTTAGGTGACGCCCTCTAGAAACAGCACTGAATTCGGTACATTTAAAGGACAGAACATGCCAGCCTGCATGATCCGTTCGAAACACAGGTAGGCAACCACTGGAAACGACAAAACGCGCATTTATCATATTCTTTCATTTGTTTTCTCATTCCTACAAGCACAGTGGCCACTACACAACGGAAAAGACGGTAATTCATGAATTAACTAAGTAACTTAGAACAAAAATCTTCGCACCAGGTGCGCTTAAATCTTTCTTGTGTGCACAAACAAACCTATGGTAGCATATATGGCCAACTCAATCACGATTCCATTTCCCCGAGGCTTTCCAATAGAAAATGTATAAACATAAAAGTAGTATAGGGTCGCTTGGATATCCCTGTAATAACAGGCGTTGACAGCTAACATTTGCGTGTTTGTTCTGTGTCACCGGAAGTGAAGGAGAACACACACACACACACACACACACACACACACACACACACACACACACACACGCACACACGCACGCACGCACACACGCACGCACGCACGCACGCACGCACACACACACACACACACACACACACACACACACACACACACACATCCCCCAAAGATCCTTTGATGGCGCTTATTCTACTCCTACCCATCTCCTTCCCATCTGTCGTTCTTTTTTCCTTCCTCGCTCTTTCACATCATTCCCCCTTATCCCCCCCCTTCCTCTCAACTCTCCCCCTTATCCCCCATTTCCCTCCTGCTCCCCCCCCCCCCCCCCCCCCCCCCCGAGTAATTTGTTACTTTCCCACATATCACACGCTGTCCCATCCTTCTCACGACTAACTTTCAAAAATAAGGTATTTTTCCCTTCTGTGTTGTCACTTTCAGCGGAAACAGTTGAGACACATTTGCATTTACCACGGAAATAGGTCAGACGATAGCGAAAAGAAACATGCAGACGACACTGTCAGCAGAATCACAATCAACAAAGTACGAAAGGGAGGAAGTGGGAGGAGGAGAGTGGGAATGGGTGGGGAGGGCGTATGGGATGGAGTAATGGGGATGGACCTACTCAAGGCACATGATATCTACATTTTTTTTTTTCTACAGTTGTGGTAAGAAATCAAACAAAGCAAAGTCACTTTGAACAATCTTTTCAGTTGTCCAGGTAAGGAGAAACTCACACCAATTTCAGCTTATGCACCTGAGTACAACTGGATTGAACACATCGCTGAAAACAGATTGAACATATTACTAAAAACAATCACTGAAATTATCCCGCCTCCCCCTCTTCACTAGCTCTCAATGATTTTGTTTCTTTTTCTGGATTATCGTTTCAGCCTTTCTTTTGGCTTCTTGTTCCTAGAAATTGAAACGGTTATTCCCACACAGTCAAAACATTGTTTTAAACCAGTGGGATGATTTGCTAGTCAAACTCAGACACAAATGGGATTTTAAAGATTGATCTGTTTTGGTTTCATTGGGACAGCTTACCATATAGGACAATTTTCTACAGGATAAAACGCACAAATATTGGAGTGTATGCGAATGTGGTGATAAAGGAAGAAATACAACAGGAGGAAAAACATAAAACAACTGAAACACAACAAAGTCCACACATTTGCGAACAAAAACATGAAGAAAACAAAATACAATCATCAGTGAAAGTACGCTATTAACAACACAGTAACAACTTTGAGAGAGAGAGAGAGAGAGAGAGAGAGAGAGAGAGAAGAGGAGAGAGAGAGAGAGAGAGAGAGAAGAGAATGAATGAATGAATGAATGAATGAATAAATAGTTTATAGTGACAAGCTTCACAAAGCCCTTTCACAAGGGCGGGAAATGGGGAGGGGGTAGGGATTGTGTATAAACAAAACCCACAGATAAGCATAATCAATACATAACAGGAAAGTTCATCGTGACGAGGAATCCAGATCACGGAAAAGCATCGAATTCAGTTATTAACATCGAACATTAGTTACAGTCAGATTCACAAAACAGTTTATGAATATTTTCGATGCGACGCATTGTCACGATGGACCGCCCAAGATTTCGGTTTTCGCCCTCTGTCTTACGTGTCGCGGCGCCTCTCAATTCTTCCTTCAAGGAACACGAGCGGTCATCCAGTCTCCTTGTTATTTCTTCCAAACATGTCATGACGTCTCTTACTGTAATATTGTCTGCTCTTGATGTCGCTGACTTCATGAAATCAGAGGAATCTTCACAATCACAACTGTTATCTGTCATACACACGTGTGCTTCTGCGACGAAGTCTTCAGTTTCACGTTGTGTTGAAGTATGTGTCGTCGTTACTAACTGACTGTCTTTTTGTCTTTCGGCATCAGAAACATCTTCTACATAATCTTCATCAACACTTTGTCCACATCACTGTCATTATGGAATTCTAACTTGGAACAACAGTAACTGACTCACAGTCTGTGTCACACTGTGCCATGTCGCGTTCCATTGTTAGACGGTGCACTTGGTGCAGGCAAAGATACAGATGAGGGATGCTGGTTTGAAAACTGTAAGATGTCAGCACGGGCAGCCTCATCGATGTTGTCACTTCTGTCGGATGTTGTATCACAGGCCGGAAGGAGTAAGCACACATTCACATCGCCTTTTGCTTCCTGTGTTCCTCGGCCCTTCTCCTGTCCCTGTTGACCTGTGATGAACATTTTCTCCTGAACACAGCACTGTGAACTTTGGCTTGCACGGCAAGGGAATGGTCGGCAATCGTTTTTAATCTAAGGATGACAACAGTCTGATTTTCTTTGCCTTCAATTTTTAAGGACGATTACGTCATGTTACGCAGTGCGGCGTTCAGAATGTTTTCTAGACTCAATGGAAATCCTTCAACAGGCATTTTTAAAGTTTTATTGTAAACAAGGACAAAATTTACCGGAGCTGTGGAAAGTTCGACTTGCTGGCAGCCAGACAAGGGAAGTCACTCCGAGAGAGAGAGAGAGAGAGAGAGAGAGAGCAGGCAGTCACCAGCCAAAGTTCTTTAGAACCGCACACCATTCAATCAGTTCATACTGACCATTTAATCACTGAAATAATCATTTATTCAACAATATAAACAACTTCAGAACTAAATTTTCAGGACATGGAAGCGAAACGCGTGCTGGAGACACTGGTCCCACGCCTCATTCATTGCCTTGGACTTGAAAAAAAAAATTGAAGCACAACTGAAGTGGAGAACACTTAAGAGGGAATCAGAACGAAGACAGCACACAACAGATAGCAATGCGTATTATGGGATTAATATTCATTTCTCTCTCTCTCTCTCTCTCTCTCTCTCTCTCTCTCTCTCACACACACACACACACACACACACACACACACACACACACACACACACACACACACACTGCACGCCAGCATTGAGTATGTTATGGTCAACACAATCACTAAGACAATTAAGAAGCAAAGCAGTCAAAATTCGCAGGGATTACAGGGAACAATTTCCTTTCGGATTCCATCCCCAACCCTACTACTTCATTCCGATTGGATCTTTTCTGTTTTCGCCTCCATCTTTCGTTCTACCTGGCTCCTTTCTATTCCACCTCGCCCCTTCCGATGGCACCTTTCCACCCCCCCCCCCCCCTCCATTTTCTGATGGGGTTCTTTCTTTCCCACAGCCTTTCTACCGATGAGTTCCTGTCTGTTTCACCCTTCCTACTCCATTTTGATCATAACGTTTTTGTTTTACTCCATCCCTTCTTCATTTCGATTGGCTCTGTTCTGTTCTGCTCCCTCCCCCTTGGATTCCGACTGGTTCCTTTTGTGTTCTACATCCTCAGTTTCGATTGGCTCCTTTCTGTTTGACTCTATCCGTCCTCCATTGGAGCAAACTTGGCTGAAATACTGCAAGAACGTGATCAGTTTTGCTTATTATTTCTACAGTGTATACTTGTGGGGAAAAGTCATGCGGCTCAGCTACATGGGGGTGGGAATGAAAGAGAAGTCAAATGCCGCCCACCATCACAGTTTTTCTCCTCCAGCAAAACAGTGCATCCGACATTGGAAGGAAAATCGGCATGATTAAAATATGACAGATTTACATTTTTTTTAGGATGGTGACAGCCGATAAATGTCCAAATCATGCCATGCTGTTTCATTAAAAGTATTACTTCATTTAGAATTTCACGTGCTGCCACGCTCTCCACGAGTTTCTTTCTACTGATGCATGGGTAAACCATTGACTTCCGGGAATAGGCTGGAGGACGTCCGGGAAAGACCGGAGGACACTGGGAAAGACCAGAACCAAGGGCTCTGTGGGCTGGCTCCCCACTTTGCCTTAAACATGGGCTACTAAAACTAAAAGGAAAAGATGCTCCCAGGATTCACCGAAAGGGGGAGAGAATGATGAATCCATCGGTGCTCAACCAATCACGACTGCAAATCCCAAACGGACTATGAACATGGACCAAATGGAATATCCATGTGTCTGTGGAAAGCGTTTCGCTACCACCCGTGGCATGAAGATCCACAGAACAAAGATGGGATGTGTGAAGACTCATCTGAATGAGCAGCAGCGCACTGCATCAGCAGATAAGACGTCGGAAGACCAAGGCCAGGATTTAAACCACAGTGCCAAGGACATCCACGCTGTTGGTTCGGATGAGGAATTTGCACAGGACCTCGATGCCAGGCGCCTGAAACTCAACCTGCCACGAGCAAACGAAACTGAAGATTGGGAGAAACTGGATGCAAAAATCGTCCAAAGACTCGATGCACTGATAGGGAAAAGCACCCTGGAACACAAACTAGCCACATATGGGGACATTGTGTATGCCACATGTAGAGACGCCTATGGAGTAAAACTACCCAAAGAGAAAACACCTCCAAAGAAATCCAGACGCCCAAGAAAAGATGGACAAGATCAGAGTCCAAAAAACAACCTCAAGAAGCAAATGAAGACCGCACAGCCAGCTGAAAAACAAGGCTTGGAAAAACTGTGGGAAGACCTGAAAGAAAAAACACAGCGCCCTCAGCAAAGCGGAATCTGCAAGGAAGAGGAAGAGCAAAAAGAAGAAAACACAAGAGCGCTTCTTCAGAGACCCCTTCCAGTTTGCCAGAACACTGTTTGAGCAGCCAAAATCTGGGACCCTAAGTGTGGACAAAGGAGTTCTTGAGCAGCATCTGAGGAAACATACTCCGACTCACAGAGCAAAGCACCACTCGACATTCAAGATCTGGTGTGGCCAACCAACCCTGAGGAACAGTTCAATGGCAAGCCTCCAACGTTGGCGGAAATCAAGAAGGTGGTCGACAAAGCCAGAGCCAAATCATCACCAGGGCCAAACGGAATACCTTACCAGCTTTACAAGAAATGTCCCAAGGTGCTGGAGTGGCTCCACAGGCTACTGCGATCGGCTTGGAGAAACCAGAAGATCAGCGGCCAGTGGATGACGGCAGATGGTGTGTACATCCCCAAAGAGCAAAACTCAAGTGACATCAGCCAGTTCAGGCCAATATCACTACTGAACGTCGAAGGAAAATCTTCTTCTCTGTCATGGCAGCAAGGCTGACCAAGTACCTGATGGAAAACAAGTACTTGGATGTGTCAGTCCAGAAAGGTGGCATCCCAGGCGTGGCTGGCTGTGTAGAACTCGCCACAATGATCTGGGACGCAATCCAAAAAGCAAAAACAGAAAAGAGAGACCTGGACGTAGTGTGGCTTGATCTGGCAAACGCATATGGATCTGTGCCCCATGAGATGATACAGTTGGCTCTTGAGATGTACCATGTGCCAAGAACATCCGTGACATGCTCAAGAAGTACTTCAATGGCTTCTCAATGCGGTTCACTACCAAGGAGTACACAACTGATTGATCAACATGGAAGTGGGCATTGCAATGGGCTGTGCAATTTCCCCGATACTGTTCGTGCTGGCAATGGAACTCATCTTGAAAGCAGCAACAAACAACGCGAGACAAACAGACCTTGGCGATGGATACAAGATGCCTCCTCTCAAGGCCTTCATGGATGACACTACAGTGATTTCATCCAGAGAAGACGAGACACGTCATGTGCTGGAGAGGCTGGGACGACATAGTTGCCTCATCCAGAATGAAGTTCAAGCCAAAGAAATCACGGAGTCTCTCATTGAGGAAAGGAAAAGTGGCCGAAACTGTGGTCTTCAGTGTTGCCAACCAGGCCATTCCAACAGTCACAGAAGAGCCAGTCAAGAGCCTTGGAAGATGGTATGATGATACGCTGAAAGACACACAAAGAGCAAAAGAAACAAGCAGATGGCGAAGAAGGCTTGGAGACCATTGACCAGTGTGGGCTCCCTGGCAAATACAAGGTCTGGTGTCTGCAGTTCATGCTGATACCAAAGCTCCTATGGCCTCTGATGATACGACATCTGCACCAGCACAGTGGAGGCAATGGAAGCCAAAATCAACAAGTTCACAAGGAAATGGCTTGGTGTCCCACCCTGTCTGACTGACATCGCGCTGTACTGTCGCCAAGCAAAGCTCAAACTACCACTGAAATCCATCCTGGAGGAATACAAAGCAGGGAAGATCAGACTTCAAAGCATGCTGGAGGACTCAGGAGACAAGGTGGTAGAAGCAATCAAGCCCCAGCTGAAGACAGGCAGAAAATGGAAAGTTCAAGAGGCGATGGATTCTGCAAAAGAAAGTCTCAAGATCAGAGAAATAACAGGACACACACAGACCAACAGACAAGGACTGGGGGTGACCAAAACTGAATGGTGGTCAAAGGCCAAAGGAAAAGACAAAAGAGACATGCTGATTCAGGAGATGAGAAAAGAAGAAGACCAAAAAAGACTCCAAAAAGCAGTCCAGCAGAGCCAGCAAGGGCACAATGGACAACGTGGGAGAATGCACTCCAAAGAAGTCTAACTTGGAATGACATTTGGCACATGGCCCCTCTCAGGATCAGCTTCATTCTCAGATCTGCATATGACCTTCTGCCCTCAAATGCAAACCTGGTGAAGTGGGGGAAACAGACGATCCTGCATGCCCCCTCTGCCATGAAAAACAAACAGTGGAGCATGTTCTAAGCTCATGTAAAGTAGCCCTGTCTCAAGGAAGGTACACATGGAGGCACAACCAAGTGCTCAAAGAAATTGTACAAGTAGTCTGGGCTAGTACCAACACCACAAAAGGGAGAATCAGGACTCCAAAAGCACCCGCAACATTCTTCACGGCAGGAGGCAGCAAATCATGGCCAAGAACAACAGTGCCACTCGAAACATGCAGGCAGAGTCTGCTGGATGGGGCAGATGACTGGGAGTGCACTGCAGACCTCCAGAATGGAAGAGTCACCCAGAGATCATCAGCAAGAGTGGCATGAGACCAGACATAGTAGTCCACTCTAAGTCAACCAAGCAGCTGATCATGATCGAGCTCACGGTGCCATATGAGAACAGAATGGAGGCAGCTCAAATCTACAAGACTGAAAAGTATGCTGATCTGGCAAACAGCCTGAGGAGAGAAGGCTATCAGGTCAAAGTCCTCACTGCAGAAATTGGAGCTAGGGGATTTGTAGGAACGTCTGCATACAGCCTCATGAAACAGCTCTCAGTTGCAGGGAAGGAAAAAACCAGAGCCCTGAAAGCAATGGCAGAAGCGGCAGAGAGGTGTTCAAGCTGGATCTGGTCAAGGAGGAACAAAAGTGAACTTCATAAGGCTTAATTTCCCTACAAATATCAGGTGTCCCTGTGGCTCAGTGGTTAAAGCGCGAGTCATTAAGTAGAAAATGAGCATGTCCAGAGGGTCATGGTTCGAATCCCAGCCATGGCTCGTCCCAAGATGGGGGAAAAAAAAAAAGGGGCAGCAGAGGGACATCCGGAGTCATGAACCGGGTGTGGCCCAACCCCCCTAGAGTGTCAGGAGATAAGGGCCGAAACACTTGCTTGAAGGGGGCTTCTCTTCTGAGGACTCTCTGCTGCCACGCTCTCCACGAGTTTCTTTCTACTGGTTAATCTAAAGTGCTGAAGTGCACCGATGACACTTTTTTGGCGTGTTTTTTGCAGCCTTTTTTGTTGTGCATGCTTCATTCTGTGTGGTGAAGGTTTCAGTCTTTCTGTGTCACCTTTTGTGCCAATAGAAGTATGTACAAAATAAACTACTCTTCCTCTCTCTCCTCTCTCTCTCTCTCTCTCTCTCTCTCTCTCCTCCTCACACACCACACACACACGCAGGCGCGCGCGCGCACAGACAACTACACATACGTCCACACAGACTCGCTTTCTTTGTACAGTAACAACTCACAAAATCCTGAATACACAAACAGACACCAAGAACATCAATATACACAGCAACACAAGAGCGAAATTGAACTGAATGAACCAAATGATAACAATCGTCAGCATGAGCATTACAAATTACAGGCGATCAAAAATAGTCTGTGCTTCAATTTCGCAACAGCGTAACCAGTTTTTTGTTGTTAATTTATTGCTTTTTTTTTGTCTCGGAAGTTTTAGCAAAAAGTGACCTGAATTTAGAAGGATAACCTTGTAGTCTAAGGAACAGACGGCACAAGACCATCACAAGAGAGAAATTCATGTTCACCAGCAGTACAGGAAACGGGAGCCACTGCATATAAAGAAAAGGCGCGTGCAGTGGAGAAAGAGGAAGGGCAAGGTTGGGGATAATAATACAATACAGGTAACAACATTAAGGAAAAACAAAAACCAGACGGGATTAAATGGGCCACATATTAAAAACAAGTCCCGGAAGAAGGGAACGTGAGAAATATGAAAAATGACGAACATTTATTCAGCTCGCAAGGACACAAAGTCTGTCTTCATTTTTTTCTTCTCTTTTATTTAAACACATAATCCGGACAATAAGAAAACACACAAAAGGAGTCTGTTACCGCAGAGAGAGACAGAGAGAGAGAGAGAGAGAGAGAGAGAGAGAGAGAGAGAGAGAGAGAGAGAGAGAGAGAGAGAAAAGACAGAGACAGAAGAGGAGAGAGAGAGAGAGAAAGAGAGAGAGCGCATTTATATGACACAACGTGTAGTTTTGACACATCAGGTATTTTGATTTGGAAAACTGTCCCAGACACATAAACACAACAATAAAGTTAAATATGAATAACTAATTAGTTGCAGGTGATCAACTCATCAGTTACTAACAAAATGACTGCAAAAGGGAGAAGAACCCCGAGGACAATGAAGAGAGGAACCAAGTAAAAAAATACGAGACCCTTCACTATCAGTACAATTTATGTAGAGTCCATTCAATTTTCTCTTGTGAAGAGAACCATTTCGTGTGCCTGGCTCTACTCGAGTTTCGTCCACTGGATGAGTCTGGTATCAGTCGATGCATTAATGGCAATGATGGTGCACAGGGGCATATCACTAATATAGTGGTATACCCGTCACCACTGGAAAAAAAAATTCTCATGCTCACGGTATGTATATATAAGCAAATCAAAAACAATTAATGATAAATACAATTTGAGAATGAAGGTGGTAGAAATAAAAACCGAGAACCACCATGACTTAACCTTGATCAAAAGACGTAGAGGAGGAGAAAGGATTAGCTTCTCGTATCACTTTCCCACTATTCATTCATCTTTGACAGAGTCCCGTTCGTCAAGCAGGTAACCAGCCACTACTGCGTGAGGAAAGGGTTCAGCCGGCTGGGCTGCCCTTTTATGGTTAACGTGAATGCTAGCTTCTTGCGCGCTATTTAGCGAGGTAGACCTGCTGCCTGCACGCAGCCCTTACCCGCGAGGGAACCACCGTGTGTGTGTTTCAAACTTGACAGCTTAGAGTGTGTGTGTTTCAAACTTGACAGCTTATAGTGTGTGTGTGTTTCAAACTTGACAGCTTATAGTGTGTGCGTTTCAAACTTGACAGCTTATAGTGTGTGTGTTTCAAACTTGACAGCTTATAGTGTGTGTGTGTGTGTGTGTGTGTGTGTTCAAACTTGACAGCTTATAGTGTGTGCGTTTCAAACTTGACAGCTTAGAGTGTGTGTGTTTCAAACTTGACAGCTTATAGTGTGTGCGTTTCAAACTTGACAGCTGAGAGTGTGTGTGTTTCAAACTTGACAGCTTATAGTGTGTGCGTTTCAAACTTGACAGCTTATAGTGTGTGCGTTTCAAACTTGACAGCTTATAGTGTGTGCGTTTCAAACTTGACAGCTTATAGTGTGTGTGTTTCAAACTTGACAGCTTACAGTGTGTGCGTTTCAAACTTGACAGCTTATAGTGTGTGTGTTTCAAACTTGACAGCTTATAGTGCGTGTTTCAAACCTGACAGCTTATAACACTATCAGCTGCGAAGTGTGGCGAGCAGACAGGCACCTCGAGAACAGGTGGCAGACACAGAGCCAATCGGGTCAACCCGAGAACAGGAGGCAGACACAGAGCCAATCGGGTCAACCCGAAAACAGGAGGCAGACACAGAGCCAATCGGGTCAACAGGCAGGATCTAGGAACAAATGCCTTCAAAGCGAGTCCTGGAACTCCCACTAGCAAACAGTGAAAAAGATACCAATCTTGTCCCTTCTACATCTGTGTATTATCTAAAGCCGTTTCTCCGTTGTAAGCACCGTCAAACGGTCTCCCCAGACCTGCACCGTTACTAAACTTTGGGCCTATGGGAGAAAGGGAGGTGGTGGTGGTGGTGGTGGTGTGGTGGGGCGAGGCGGTGGAAGATTTACTGATGGCTTAATACCCCAAGTCCCGGTCAATCCACGCTTGGTTCAGTATATATTCATGCCCTAGGTATATATATATAATTCATTTGTATATGACTGCAGTTGGTTGGTAAAGGATGAAAGAAGGCAATACGAACAGAGTCAGATTGGGGTGCGGGGGTGAGAGAGAGAGAGAGAGAGAGAGAGAGAGAGAGAGGAGAGAGAGAGAGAGAGAGAGAGAGAAATATTGACGATTGGAGGAGTGAGATGAGTGAGTAAGAGAATGGAGACGTCAAACCCCAGTCTCTTCTTTCCATGAATCAAATTCACAAATAATGAAAACACGAAGGAACCACAACAACAACGATACCACAACAACAAACGACAACAACATGAAATATTCAACAGTCTGCCTTATTACTGGCCGCGCGGACACGGAGAACCTCTGTCTTTCTCCTCCTCCCCATTGCCCGCCATCCATCGCATGGGAAAAACATGACACTCTATCACTTCACACCAGTCTTCCCACTCCAGCCCCCACCCCCCACGTTTTGATTCTTTTGTCTCCCACCATTTCTTCAACATGGCGCCTGCCGCATTCTTGGTCGTCTGGGCGATCCGTCATGTTGTCCGATCAAACGCTGCCTCCAGTCATCGCGCGACAGGTGACAATGCCGGCCCAAAAGAATGTCCGCGCGCGAACTATGTTTCAGCGCACGTGCTGTCATGGCTCAACACCTCCTAAAATGTCTGTGTTTCCAGTTCTTTCCCTTTTCTTTCAACTGAAGAGAGCGGGAAGTTAGGGAGGGGGGGGGGGGGGGGGGGGGGGGGGGGGGGGGAATAAAAGATGTCATAGTCGCTTGTTCTTTTCTCAATTACTCCACCTTTACCACCAACCTCTCCCTCTCCCTCCACCCCCATCCCATCACATGTCAAGAAAACGGGACTGCGGTAAAGCTCTTCACAATTCCTGCATCATAAATAGTTGTGTTTTTTTTTTGTGTGTGTGTTTTTTTTGTGTGGGTTCCTTTTCCTCGTTAAACAGAGGCGCACTGTTGTCACGAATTCTTTTTGTGAGAAATCTTTGCAAATGAGGTTGACTCGTACTGTTTTATATTTCAATCGACGACAATCAGGCAAGTTCTGACTACTAGTTATGAGAACGGCTGCATCCTGCGTAGTCCATGGCTTGCGTGCATATGTGCGCGCAACAGCGTTTACGTATACGCGTCTGTGTGCACGCTCGTACCTGCGTCTCTAAAAATACGCCGCGTCAACCATATGATCATAACTCATTTGAGTACGTGCACTTCCTCGTGAAACGTCATGGGTCTGCAAGAGGGCGAGTAGGACCAGACGACGAACTAGAATTCAAGGCGGCTCTGGCCACACTCCACAAGTAAACTCAGCAGCCGCAGGCGACGATACGGGTGAAGGGTAGGATTCTTCGCTGGGTGGTTCCATCCTTTAAGCGGTAGTAGCCCTCCACTGCCTCTATCTTTGGGAAGAACATGCCCTGGCTGTACACTGCACAACAATAACAAATTCAACCTGTACCCTGTGTGTTTTAAATGAATGAGGCTAAATACTGCGTGGTATAGATTATTTGGACAAGGATGCAAAGTGCACTAGACAAACAATTCAATCTTATACATTGCATAACTGATGCTAAACGTTGCATAAAGTCAATAACTGTTCAAACAAAAATGGATCTGCAATGCCTGCAATATGGAATTGTGTCTGTACACTGTGTGTTTGTAAAAAAATGGATCAACAGTACCTCCAGTAAGGAATTGCGCCTGTGTATTGTATGTCTACAAAGTTGACGTTGAATATCAATAACTGTTCAAACTCAAACGGACATGCAATGCCTGCAAGAATGAACTAGCTGTGCCTCTACATCATATGCTTACAACATTGATGGCAATATTAGCGAACGGAAGGACTCGTGATTTTTCTCCCCTGATTTGTCTTCCGTGTCCTCCCACTGTCATCATAGTCACACGGATGAGCCGGCGTCCCTTGCCATCGGCAGACGTTGATGCAACGACAGTCCCAAGGACTCGGAAACACTGGTGAGTTTGAGGAACACCCTCCACAGCTATGGACATGAAGGGGAGACGAAACTGACGTCATGGCGGGCAGGAAGGACCACAGAACTTGATCATTTTGTTTTGACGGTCAATGCGCATGATGACAAGGATGCACAAGAATTATTTTTTGATTGGAGGCAGGGGTGTTTTTCTGCGCTTCCTTTCTTAACATATCTTGGCGTAAAGCAGGCACGAGAGACACAGACACTTGAAGTGTTGCAGGAAAATTGAGGAACACTTTCCGAAACGCATCCGTCAAGTGGATGAAACTAAACCGTGTGCTTCCAGTCTTCGCAGATGAGCCCATGACACTCTCAGTAACTCTGGGTAGGATTTGGATGGGATAAAAACAAAAGCAAAAACAGGAGCATGGACCTCTGATGGAGTTGGTTCGATCCATGAACTCTCCAGTCAACAAATCACGACACCAGCTCATCACTATAGCGCGGTAATGGTCCTAAATTGTTATCGTGATTAAGTAAACAAACATAGAACTCATCAATGCATGTTGAGAAAGGGGGAGGCTCCAAACCATACTCTGGTCACAGTGACCAAAACTCATTATTAATATATATATATATTATATATATATATATATATATATATATATATATATATATATATATATATATATATTAATTCGGTTTTCTATATGATAATAATCATAACTGAAACACGTTAATACCGTAATAATTTAACATAATAATCTTGATAACAACGATGACAACTAAAACAGCATACAGAAAAATAAAGTTTGAAAAGCGATAACAAAATGTCTCCTGAAAAATAAAAGAAAAATGCACAAAAGTACTGATGAAAAAAAAGAAGAAAGAAATAGAAGGAAAAACACTGACAGAAAAGAAAAGGTGGCGAAGTAAAAGAGATTAAATCTACAGACAGACAGACCAATAGATGCATTAGAGGTCAAAACAAAGACAAACCTGTCCATCAGTGGCACAGTCCCAACACTTCGATGGGCAGATGTGCGACACAAAAGATTTGGGTTGCTCTATGTCAACATCTGAAACAATCAATAACTTCAGTGTTAACGTTTGATTCAGACACAAAAGATTTGGGTTCCTCTATGTCAACATCTGAAACAATCAATAACTTCGGTGTTAACGTTTGATTCAGACACAAAAGATTTGGGTTCCTCTGTGTCAACATCTGGAACAATCAATGACGTTGGTGTTAACGTTTGAATCAGACGCAAAAGATTTGCGTTCCTCTATATCAACATCTGAAACAATCACCGTTATCTGCAATCGCTTTCAAATTGTCCAAACAGTGGCAGAGCTAAGCTGTTGTTCCAGAAGATACCCTGGCCTGAAACAATGTCCAGTAACCTTTGCAAACACCTAGAACCCTGGCCTGAAACAATGTCCAGAAACCTTTGCAAACACCTAGAACCCTGGCCAGAAACAATGTCCAGAAACCTTTGTAAACACCTAGAAGGGCACTCAGGAGAGCGCAGACCTCCACAAAGGTAGAACAGCTCCTAAATCCGCCCTTTCAGTCAGTTCATGGGTGAAAACGTACGATTTCTTTCGGCCAGGGGAGTTAATAGCAGGTACAGACTGGCAGAGTTACATCCCACATATGTTCTGTTTAAAACGACGCCGAAAATACTAAAATTTACTGTTTATATCAGTAGAAAGTTTTTGAATTCCATGTAAATATACTACTTCAAAGGTAGTCATCAAAATTCATAACAGTAATTTTACAGTGTTCATGTTCAATTAAAAAAAAAAAAGTAATAATCTTGCGCAACGGATTCTGGATACGTGGGTTGATTCAGATCTGACCCAAAATATAAATGGGTTTCCCCCCTAAGCCACATTCATCTTTCCATCATACTTGGCTGACTGCTTTCTGTGTAATCTTGCTGAGAGTCCACCATACAAACAACTGATGCAGATGAGAATGCCACTTCCTTGGCTGAGGTAATTATGATCTCAAGGACTTTCCATTCAAAGTGTTCATAGAGAGGCCTCTTTACCCATGCACTACTTTCGGTGTATTTTCCCACAGAAGCGAGCGGATTTTCTCCTAATTTCTTTTAAAAAGCAGGAGGGGGTGGGGGCATTCATTTCGTTTTCACCTGCCACCATACTGCAGAGGCTTCCTCCCGACAGTAACCACCTGATTTTTGCGTTTTAACTATGGTAAAATTGGTTCTTTCTAACACAAAGCCGGAATAGCTCAGTTGGTTGAGCGCCGGAATTGTGATCCTGGGGTTGCGGGTTCGAACCTCCGCCGGGGCGTTTCCGTACAGGGGGATTTTTTTCCCTCTGAGTTAACGTTGGTTCTGACTCCATTCCCCATACAGTCCTTCGAATGAGACTATAAACCGAGGTTCCGTGTGTGAACGCACGCATAACATCTTGCACACACGTAAAATCCCATCACCAACTTTCGGAAGAGTAGGCCAGTTTGGCCGTTGGTATGGATGACACGTTACACATAGCATGCACCCTGCGTGAGAAATGGAAAGAATGAAGGAAGTAAGGAAAATGAGTGATCGATATTGAACGATACTGACTGGATGACACGGGAAACAACTGAATGAAGCGCCAGCTGGCAGCTCTTCAGTCGGCACTACCCAGGTAGGCAGCCCGTTGTGTAAACGAGTGTTGATTGTAAAGCGCTTAGAGCTTGGCCTCCAGCCGAGAATAGGCGCTATATAAGTATTCATTATTATTATTATTAAATTACTTTAAAACCCACTTTGGCATAAGCCTATGCTCTCACCGGTTTTTCCGATGTTTCAGGGCATATTATCGGGGGAAAAAAAACCAGACACTGCTTAACGCGATTTCTCGAGCGGAAATTAATAAGAGTTGTCACTCTTTGGTCGAAGCCTCCGCCGTAGTTACACACTACAAGCTCAATTATTGCTCAAGAACTTCTTTTTTTTTTTTTCGACTTTTTTTTTCTTTTTCTTTTTCTTTTATGTTCGTCGTATTTTCGCCAAACACGTATACAAATACGGCAAAACTGTATGGGTAAACAGGTCAGTATAAAAGCATTCTACAAGCGTGAAATATATATCGTTTTTGTGTCTTTTCGAAGTAATCACAAAAGAAGACAGTCTGTAATGTCAGTGTAAACGGTGGTAATCGACGTCATCTCATTTCTTTTTTTTCCCCTCCTATACAAATGACGTGCCTGTCTCGGTCAAGTGGAGATAGGTGGAAAGACCCTAAGTTGGCGCGGCGGCTTCTGATCTCAGTCGAGTGTATGTGTCCACGGGAGCTGTAGTCTGAATCTTAGTTTTTTGGGTAGAAAAATAATGTGTGCAGCAAGCACTCAGTTTCACGTTAAAATATTCACGGCAATAAGACAAGTTGTTCTTATCAAATCGCTGTTAAGAGTCCTCTCTCAAACTTCATCAAGAACTCTCACACAGGAAAAAAAATTGATAGGTGTATTACAGATTGTGATGGTTCGACCCTCTCTTCGACTAAGTCTCACCCAGTTTAATTATATAACAAAAAACAACAAAAATCATCACATCACCTTGCCTGTCGTATTACATACCTGTAATATTTACAACCACCTTTTCTCCCAAACAAGTCTCCCTTGGCGTCGTGTCGACCAGATTAGTTGAAAGGGAGCTGTGAGGCTGCTGTGACGTTTTTGAGTGACGTAGTGGATGACGTAAAGAACGCCTGAAGCGGGGCAGGGATGGTCTATTGCGCACGGCTTCCAGGTCGACGTATGGGAAGTTGTCCCGGTAACTGAAGAACAGCGGTCGGCTGTAACTGTCGTCGCTGTTAGAGACCTCCCGGCACCCGATTTCTGTCAAGGAAACGAAAAGAAAGCACCTTTAGAAATTATCGCGACAACGTGCAGACAGAAACCCCACGAGAACTGGGGTTCGCCATGTCCATATATAGACGCCAAGTTGCCAACACATGACTGCCGATATGACATCAGAACTGTGTCCTATGTTCTGTCGCTGAACTCAAGGACCACAGTGAATCTTATAGAAACCTCACGCGCCACTGCAGTGTATGTGTTGTGTCGCAAGAACTCGCCTCTGCCCAAACTTTGAAGCTTTGTGTTCATTATTCTCTTCTTCACCTCCCCACCTCTCTCTCTCTCTCTCTCTCTCTGTTTCATTATAGCCCAGCCACATACCCACGACATTTTCGGGGCTATCACCACGTAGAATAGAGACATCCTATCATTAAAAAAAATCACACGGACATCTGGCTGGCAGATCGTGGTTCGATTCCCATCAAAGCCATTTACTGGTGGGATTTTTTTCTTCCCCGAACGGTTTCTAGCCAGAGTTGAGTTTGCCATGGGCTCATCTGGGAAGACTGGGACCACACAGTCCAATTTCATACACTTAAGGGATGCACCTCTGGAAGTGTTGGTCAAATTATCTGACAAACACTGCAGGTGTCAGTATCTCTCAGGCCTGGTTGACGCCAGTAAGTTATCATTTATGAAAGAAAGCGTAGAGTACAGTCCTGTCATGCAGTCTCAGATCTGAACGGAAATCCGTACCATCAGCTTCATCATTCTCATCCTCATCGATCAACATACAAACAACGTCTCAAATTCTGCGACTCTTCATGCTCTGCCTACACGGTGATTTCACTTTCAAATGCCTCTCCACACCTATGCCCTTGCTTTGGTTCTATCGGGATCACAGGTATCGGCAAATTCATGGGCACTGTCGTGGGACGGACGTGGTGGCGCGCCCTCCGGAGGCTGAGCTCGCTCACTCTGACTCCGCGACTAAGCAATGATTGTCGTCAGCTGGGCCTTAGCAGGGGTGTCTCGCGCATGTTGGATCAGAACAGGCACCACTGAACACCACCGGACAACAGCGCAGTGTCTCCTCCAGTGGGTTACCTCATGATGACTTGACAGTCGTTGTGAATCGTCTCATGCTGGGCTGGGGCTGTGGACGGGGTGTCGGACTGAGCGCTATGGATGCAAAGCCACCGAGGTGGCACAGAAAACGAGACAGCAAAACAAACAAAACCAACGAAACGAACAACTGAAACCCGCACAAAACCCAAAACAAAGCATGAACGGCTGTGTAGGCAAAGAGACAGTGCGGAGCGGACAGCTGGAGTTCACTCCGCCGGACAGTGCTCCTTACCCTCTTACGGCTTTGTTGCAGTTTAAGAAGTTTTGAAACCCTCTTACGGCCTTGTTGCAGTTTAAGAAGTTTTAAAAACCCTCTTACGGCCTTGTTGCAGTTTAAGAAGTTTGTAAACCCTCTTACGGCTTGTTGCAGTTTAAGAAGTTTGTAAACCCTCTTACGGCCTTGCTGCAGTTTAAGAAGTTTGAAAACCCCTCTTACGGCCTTGTTGCAGTTTAAGAAGTTTTGAAACCCTCTTACGGCCTTGTTGCAGTTTAAGAAGTTTTGAAACCCTCTCACGGCCTTGTTGCAGTTTAAGAAGTTTTGAAACCCTTCACGGCCTTGTTGCAGTTTAAGAAGTTTTTAAAGCTGAGAACGGCTCTTTAGCAAACGAATACATAAACAAGAATTCGGGTCAGATTACAACAGAAAAATCACAATGTTATACACTGTATTAGAAAAAAAAGTAGTAAGAATTTCTAGAACAAATACTAGTACGTGGGTCGCAATGGCACGAAAGGAGCGAACAATAGTTTTAAAAAAAGTAAAAAATAAAAAGGCTAAAACAAGATATGGCCAAAAAAAGAAAGAATTTACTATGATAGATTTTTTTTTTTATGGGATTGAGGCAAAAAGAGCGAGAGAAAAGTGGAAATTAACATGGCTAGTTTTTGTAATAGTGGGGATACAAACATACTGAAAACCATCCCCTCCGTCCTCTCCGCTGGCATCATGTGTCTTACAAAATTGCGCTTTTTCTTCTTTCCCATCCCCTGCCCCTCCCCCCCCCCCCCCCTCTCTCTCTTTTCTCCCACTCTCACAAATTTACTTACAGCACGTTTTTGTTTTTAAACTGACAGCTCTCCTTTAAGTATTTTCTAAATTTATGACCATTAAAAAAAAACGAGATCAGGAATAGAGTTTTAGAACTTACCGCCAATGACATTGACAAACAAAGCACAAGACAAGACACGATGCATTTCAACCACTTGGGTCTTCATCAGGCGAAAAATAAATCACATTTTAACATGTGGGACAGTACAAACTACGAAAAAAAAAAAAAAAAGGGGAATGAAAAATGACTTATCCGTAATTCTCATGAAGGCGGAAATGACATGAGGCCAGGGGGATTATGGGAGAGGAAACAGAGAGAGGGGGGGGGGGGGGGGGGGGGGGGTTGCGTCAGGGGAGGTGTGTGTGTGTGATATGATAGGGTTTGTGTGTCTAGTTTATTAGGATGGTATGATATTTTTGTGATGGTTGTGGTAATGGTGGATAGATAATGATCAAAAAAAAAAAAAAAAAAAAAAAAAGGTGTGTGTGTGTGTGTGTGTGGGGTGGGGGGGGGGGGGATTTAAGGGGAAGGATCAAAACAAAATTAAGATTAGATAGAGGAGGGTTGCTGTAACTACTGTATGAAGTGAGTGAGAGGATGTGGTGGTGGTGTATGTAAGTGTGTGTGTATGTGTGTGTGTATGTGTGTGTGTTGGTAGGGGATATTGCCAACTGATGTGGAGAGGTGGGTATGTGTGTTTGGTTATTGTTGGATATTGATGCCTTGGGGGTGTAGTGTGCCCAGTTTGGAAATGAGATGGGATTCTTGAGTTGTGCGTTCAAAGCGGGTCACTCTGTGACTGCCAGAGGGCCATAACTTTGACATGTTCGATGTTTGTGGTTTGGGTGTGGTGAAAAGTGTAGGGCGACGGGTTTGGGTCCGGTGGTGGGGATATCAGCCGAGTGTTTCAGCGATAGCGTGTTCAGTGTGCGTGAACGTTTCCCCTATGTTAGATCTTGCCACCACAGCGGGCAGTGGAGGCATATATAAGGTTGCGGCTCTAGCACATTAAAATGTTGCGTGATGACTGTGAAGGAAGTTTTTGGGCCCGCAGTAAGATGGTGTCAGGTTTTGTGAGGGGGCAGATTTTGCGAGTTGGGTTTGGAGCAGGGGTGAGTACCTGGTGGTGTAGCTGTGGGTTCTGTTCAAACAGGATCGCACAAAAACTCAAAACGCTCCTCGTGCGATCCAGTTTTGAAACAGAACCACAGCTACACAACCAGTTAACTCACCCTGCTCCAAACCCTACTGCAAATCTGCCCCCTCACCAACAGACACCATCTTACAGGGCCCCAAAAACTCCTTCACAGTCAAAACGCACATTTTCATGTCAGAGCCGCTACATTATATATGCCATCACACTGCCAGCTGTGTTGGCAAGATCTACATAGGGAAACGTCACGCACACTTGAAACTCGCATCGGCTGAATATTCTGCTGATATCCGCCACCACGACCCGAAACCCTTCGCCTACACATCAACCACACCCAACACAACATCGACCATGTCCCAAAGTTTATGGCAATCTGCAGTCACAGAGTGACAGCTTTGAACGCACAACACAAGAATCCAATCTCATTTCCAACTGGGCACGACCTACACCCCCAAGGCATCAATATCCAAAATAACAAACACAGATACCCACCTCTTCCACATCAGTTGGCAATTCCCCTACCAGACACACACACATACACACACACATACACACACACTTACATACCATTTTGAGAAAAACACAAGGCAAGGGAAAAGACTAAAAATTGGAAAATTATATGAAGAGGATAGATAGATGAATGGTGGTATATTAAAGAATGAGTGAATGAGTTGGTGGGGGGGTGAAGGAAAAGGTTTTAAAAAAAAAAAAAAATATATATATATATAAGGGGGGGGGGGGGTGATGGTGAGTGAATAATTGTAATATTAATGATATTTGTGTGATGTATGAAGTTTTTAAGTTATATATTAAAGTGATGTGATGATATATATATGAGAAAAGGTAGATTAAAAAAAAAAAAAAAAAGAGGGGAAGAGAAAATGTGAAAAGAGATGGGATGGGAAGAAGGATGGGTGTTGGTATTTGGAATGTGGATGGAAAAAAGTTGGGTGGGGGGAGGTGGGGTAGGGCAATATTGATTGGGTTGGTTTGGGGAGAGGTGTTTAAATTGGGGTTGATGAGGTAGGGAAGGGGAGGGGGTGGATTGTATGGGAGGTTTGGGAAGTTTTAGAGTGTATTGAGTAGGAGGAGAAGAAGGATGATATATTTGTGTTAGTATTAAATAATATTATGTAAGGGTAAGGGGGGGTTGTTGGAGTTAAGTAAATATGTTAAGAAGATTTAATTAGAAGGAGTGGGGTTGGAGGATGGATGAGGAAAGAATGGAAGTATGGTTTTAGTATGTAAGATATGTTTAAAGAATGCGGGCCAATAAAGTAGTTGTTTATAGTGTATGGATTGGTTTAAGTTAATGCGGAAAGAAAGTAAGGAGTTGTTTGAGGTTGGATGTGTGGTTTACAGGACTGAGGGGAAGTAATGAATAAAAAATGATAATAAAATACTATGAAATGTGCTATGGAAAGGGAGGAGATGAATTATGAAATGAGGGCAAAAGGGAGAAGGGATATTATTAGTTGAATTTGAGATGAAGGAATTAGTTGTTGGTAGGAGAAGGATCATAGGCTATGCGATTAGAAAAAGCTTGTGATTAAGTAACAGGGAGGGGGATAGGAGAGGCATTAAGGTTGTTTAGGAGGTATAAGTGTAGTGTAACGTGATCCACAAAGCCTCACTCTCCTAATAATTATCCCGGTCTTCCAATGTCATCTCTTGGTGGGTGGAAATCATACCATCATTAACTCATTAAAAAGACTTTCTCTCTGACTCTTCATCTCATCGTGCTTATGCCGCAGCTAGGGGACCTTTTCCCTCCCTCCCCCCCCCCCCTCCCTCTCTTTCCGTGTCTATCTCTCGCGTCCAAGCCCTCTCCTCCCCCCCCTCTCTCTCTTCCGAGCGTGTGTGTGTGTGCGTGTGCGTGCGTGTCGTGTGTTTGTGTGTGTGTGTTGTGTGTGTGTGTGTGGTGTGTGTGTGTGTGTTGTGTGTGTGGTGTGTTGTCTGAGGCCTTTTGCACGAAAGAAACGAAACAGTCTGAAGCAACCTCTGAAGCTTCGTGTACTTTCTGCAGTCCCAGTCAACCGTATAGCGATTCCTGTTACGTTTTGTGTCACTGATCATCCATTTCCACCTGCATCATTTAGTCTGAAGAAGTCTGTTAGTACGATTCAGTCAGAGAGAGAGAGGAGAGAGAGAGAGAGAGAGGAGAGAGAGAGAGAGAGAGAGAGGCGCAAACATAATCACACAAATTCGCGGAGACCTCGAAAAGAAAATAAAGACGTACACGTGTCTGACAAAAGCTCTTAAACTAACGGTAAGAATCGCAAACATAAACAGAAAAACAAACAAACAAAATGAGAGTGCAGGAGACACCCTTACAAAACCAAAAGATATTTTTTGTGAGTCATCTTCGTCTCCCCGTCTCCATTCCATCCTTTTCCGCCCAAAAAAAAAAAAGAAAAACAATCGACAAAAATACACCCCCCACATGCCTATGACCAGGTAGGGAAACTGCGCTAATATTAAACCGGCGGCAGGAATAAGATACCCAGGGCAATGGGGCCTTTTGTGGATGAAACAGGGGAGATAAAGGCGAAAAAAAAAAAAGCCCTCGCCAGAACAGCACAAACAGGAAACCATTCTGTCCGTCTTCTCTGTGACAACTGAAACGGGTTCCTTCCGCCGGCTCCTTACTGAAGTCTATGCTAACGCCAGGTCTGGTATGAGAGGGGGGGGGGGGGGGGGGGGGGGGGGAAGAGAAGGGGGGGGAGGGCAATGCGGTGTCATAAATTTTGTCTCCCGAACGTCATTCTTTGTCGGTCGTCTGTCCGTCGTTTTGTCTGGAGTTTTGCACTTTGAAACAGTGCATACGCACATTGAGTATTTGCTATGTTCACTTTTTGTAAAAAAAAAAAAAGAAAAAAAGAAGAAAAATAAAAGAAATGGGGTGGTTACATTGTCGTCACAGTACAATACAAATTGTCAAGATTTACAAAATCAGTTTCACGTTTAGCTGAGGGACGGAGGGAAAAGAAAGTGAGGAGACGGGAGTGAAGGGGGGGGGGGGGGGGGGGGGGGGGGGGAAGGAGGACCAGGGTAAGGGGGAAAAACAAAGAAAAGGCTAGTGGATAATGAAGGGCAGAGCAGAGCTTAAAAATGGAATTAAGTGACAAAGAACAAAGGAATGAGGGGGGGGGGAGAGAGAGAGAGAGAGAGAGGAGAGGAGAGAGAGAGAGAGAGGGGAGGAGAGAGAGGAGAGAAAGAGAGAGCTGGGCAGGTCAAACGTCTCTGTGACTGGCCATGGGTGCGATGCTGTTGTAAAAAATTCATATCCAGTCAGACTGCCTCTGAGCAAGGCTCTGCGACGGTCATTGAAGAATGTCATCCTGTACGACCCTACACCGCAAACTACGGAAGATGATAAGCCGGAGGGCACCTGCTGGAGTACAGAATTATGCCTTGGTTAACCGATTCTAGATCCAATCCCCCCCCCCCCCCCCCCCCCCCCCCCCCCACTTTTTTCCTTCTAAATCTGCAACCGGAGCAAAAGATAAGGTCAAAATGTTTTGTTGCAAAATAAGGAGAAAAGATTGGACCGGAAGGCAAGCTTTCTGTCTGTCTGGCTGTCTCTCTTTTAATGAACTTCTATCAGCAGCACAGTTCATGAGTGAAAACAGATTATTCTTCCATCGGGAAAAGTATTAACAGGCATAGACTGAAAGAGGTGCTTCCATATTTTTCAGTAGAATATGTTTATATCACTAGTAAGCTATCAAATTCCATGCACATGTACTTCACAGACAGACAGTGATCAGTTCGTAGACAGAAACTCCAGATTGTTCATGTTCTGAGGAAATTACATGATAATCGTGCTAAAGAGAAACTGGATCTGCCCTCTGATCAGGTCCACGCGAAAAATGGAGTCCGTCTTTGGGCCACATTTCATTTTCTCCTCCAAATTTCCTTAAAATCTGTTTAGTATCTTTTTCATCTTACAGTCTGACAGACAGTCAAACAAACAAACAAACATATACACAGGAATAAGAGAAAATATTTAAACTCTTGGCGGGCTAAAAAGAACATGCCCCCCAAAGCTTGCTTGGGATACTTTTACAAACACAGTGAACTCAAGAACTGTCACTAAGGGCAGCGTTCACAGGCAAGCCACATTTTACACAGCATGGTTAAGTTCAAAGCGGTATCCTGTCAGAAATGAGCACAACGATCCTCCTGTCCATCTTTGGTACATTTCAATTATCCTAACATCGTCACATTTTTGTGAAGCTTCAAAATCGTTTATTCTTAGTGAATTTGGGGGTATCTTAACACCTACCGTTCACACACACACACACACACACACACACACAACAAAGCTCAAATAAGCCACAAACAACGGTACACAAGACAAATGTTTAAACTACAGGCATGCATACATACACAAAACAGAGCCCCAAACCTATCCCCGCCCCCACCCACCCCTTCTCTCCTACCCTCCCCAGACGCCTGTCCTCAGTCTAACGTCTCCTCTGAGGTGGGTGGAGGGACGTCAGTCAGACTTGACCGACATCTGACCTGACCTCACTGACCTCTGCTCGTGGTGCAGTCCGGCAGGACGAACATGGTCTTGGCGTCGATCTCCGTGTCGTTGTCGTCCTTCATCGTCACCTCCACGCCGAAGTTCCGGCGGTGTCGGCGCCAGTCGGAGGCCACGCTGCGGATGTTGAAGGACAGCCAGGCGTTGCCAGTCACCGGAACGAACTTGGCGTCCAGCAGCCGCCGGCGGTTCACCACTGCAACGGACAACACACGGGGTCAGATGAGAAAGAAGGGCAAGAAAGGAGGTGGGTTCAACCCCTGCACGGACAAACCCATTGGGTCAGGTGAGAAAGAAGGGCAACAGAGGCGGTGAGTTCAAAGATAAAGAGGGGACAGGATTAGTATTTTCGGCTTTTGCTGGTTGGAGCTCAATTGGGAACACTGAAGGCATTCAAAACTTCCTGTTGGTCTGACTGGCTCTGTCTCTGCCTGCTGTTCATGGGTTGTGAAATTAAAGGCATTCAAAACTTCTGTTGGTCTGACTGGCTCTGTCCCTGCCTGCTGTTGAAGTGTTGGCTGTCTGTCCGCCACACTTCACATCTGACAGATTCAAATTGTCATGTTTGAAGCGCATACACAGTGGTTTACGCGCAGACAAGGGCTATGTGCAGGCAATAGGCCAACCTAACTGAACAGCGGACAAGAAGCAGCTGACATACGTGGTTATCTGAAAGGCACAACGGTCAACTGAACAATTCTCTTGCGGGTAGTGGTCAGTAACCTGTGCAAGTGAGCGGGACTCGACAATGACAGGGAAAGGGAAAACGAGACACGAATCCTGTCCCCTCTAGATCTTTGGCCAGTTCAAGTAAGTGAATATATTTGCGTGTCACGCTGCTTGTGCTGGAAGTATTGACAGGTAAACTGCTACAAGGGAACGAACAAGCGCGAGGAAGTTTACAAGTATCCCGACACATACACTGTTTTTAAGTAAATGTAAGCGACAGGAGTGAGAAAGAGTGAAGGAGTCAAACAATGCAGTCTGTAATTCAACTTCTTTCCGTTTCTAATTCACTTAATTTGCAGTGTTGTCTGTGGTAATTTGCAGTGTTGTCTGTGGTCACTACTGGCTAACTGCGTGGACATGATGGCCTTTGTCACACTGACCTCTCCCTCGTCGTCTGACGGACAGTGGCCGGACGTACTGGAACACCTGCACCAGAAAGCCGTTGACCGTGGGGCAAGGTCCGGGCTCACCGTCTTCCTCCCCTTCACAGTCACACGGCACGTGCCTCGCTGCAACTATCATCATCATCGTCATCGTCATCATCATCATCACAGGCAGCAGTCACAAGACGACAGAAACAGTAACGACGATACAGACGACAACGAAAACAATAATAACTCCGATGGTGATGATGACGTCAAATATAACGACGACGATGATGACTAGAACAATATTGAGGATAATGATGACAATGACAATGATAATAATGGTAATGATTACAATAACGATAATGATGACGATCATCATCATCATGACAACAATAATAACGGTCATGAATGACCCCCAAAAGTACAATGAACCAACATAAAAACGAAGAGGATAATCTCACCGATGACGAAGATCGTAATAACAACCATAATGACGATGATGGTGATGACGCTGCCACGGTAATGACGAATTCAATAAGCACATACCAAGCAGCCAGCAGCCAGCTGGGGTTGGAAGTTTACCTGCATTAGGTTTGAGGAAGAGGTGGAGCGTGGCCGACTGCAGGGTGGCGTGGTTGCTGCGGTCCCGGGGCACGGGCACGAACAGTCGCAGCCCGGGACTGCTGGAGTTGCGCCACAACGTCTCGTTCACCTTGTGGGGCCACGTTACCTGGGGGCATCAAAGACATGGTTTATTAATTAACCTTCCCGCTGTCGGGCGTATGGAAAGTCAATACTTCTCAATGCCGGATTTTTTTCCCCTTTCTTTCTTTCTTTCTTTTTTATCCGTTTTTTTTTTTCTCTTCCTTTTCTTTCTTTCTTTTTTTTTTTTAACAGTCGCTCTCGTCAATGCTATAACTTTGTCACTGTTGAAGTTGTTCTCTTGCTACTTTCAGTTGAAAATAAATGGAGGACTGTTGTAGAGGAAATCTGCATAGCAAGAAGTCGAGGAAGAAGAAGAGCAGCAGGAAGATCAGCGGAAAGAGCAGAAGGAGGAGGAGGGGCAAGAACGGTCACAAAGGCAAGAGTCAGGAGGAGAACCACAGCCAGGACTCACAGGAAGCGGAGTAGCAGCGCCGGTCTGTCTGGTGGGGGGGCTGATGAAGTTGGCGAGGGCGGGGTAGCTGTCCAGACTCTCTATCACACGGTTCCGGGTCTCGGGGCTGATGGTGATGCTGGGGGGCTGGTCCATCCCAGCCTCTGCAGGATCTGATGCCTCAGCGACTGCAGCCGCTGGTTCCGCGACCTGTAGGCCACAATGTATCAGTTTTCATTTATCGATTTATTTGTGTATTGATCTTTTTGTATTGTCGAGGTTCTGCCAAATCAGATGAGTATGGGTATTAAGCCTCAAAACAACTAACTCAGGTGTTTGTCCCAACATGGTGTGTGTGTGTGTGGTGTGTGTGTGTGTGTGTGTGTGTGTGTGTGTGTGTGTGTGTGTGTTTCTGTGCGAAATTCGGGCTCCTCCACCAATGGATAAGCTACGCCTTAGTACAGCGTCACACCCGTTGTGTGTGTGTGTGTGTGTGTGTGTGTGTGTGTGTGTGTGTGTGTGTGTGTGTGTGTGTGTGTGTGTGTGTGTGTTTGGTAAAGTTCGTTTGAATGCTGAAGTAAATAAGAACGGAGACAGAAAAATACACACACACACACACACACACACACACACACACACACACAACACACCGTTTGTCGGCGGATGTGGTAGGGTCGGGAGTGGGGGATGGTGAAGGAAAGAATATATATGTGAAAGGAATAGCTTGTACGGGAAAGTTGAAATTTGGGGTTAGAGGGGGGCATCAGGAGGGAGACGGTGGAAGATTTGGAGGTTCAGCTTTTATCGAAAGGCACTGCAGGTAGGAGATCGCGGATTGGAACCCAATCAGAGCTTTTTCTTTTGTTTTTTCATCTTTTTGTTTGTTTGTTGTGTTGTTGTTTTTAACATGGATTTGTCAGTCCTGACTAGTTCCACCCGAATGGACTAGCTGCGCCCCAGAGTCTACGGGCTTAAGCAGCGCGACTCTGACTACTTCTAACTGACAGATCTCTTAAAATGGTGCTAAAAAATTCTGCCCAACACTGCAGGTTCTGCATTTCTCGGGACTGGTCAACGCTGAAATGTGCTGACAAAAAGAGCGGAGTACAGCTCTGCAATGCAGCCAGTTTCAGGGCAAGATGGAACCCCACACAGCGACATCTTCCCCTCTCCTCATCTTTCTGTCCATGATAAATGAGGGAAAACGGAACCGTGTGAGATTCTGTGGACTCGTAAGCTTGTCATGAGGTGTTTTCCGTTTTGATTTCTCCTCCGTGTCCAAAGTTGTGGTAGGTTCGTGTTAAACAGCGCCCGTCTCGAAAGAGTTTATCTATCCTCACCCCACGGTCAAACTTTGTTTTATTTCATAGGAGAATTACCACAGAAATAGGAGAATAACGAGTAGCATCGTGCCAGGCCAGTCATGAATTATAAACAAAAATCTTGCGGTGGGCCATTAGAATATTCCAAGGAACCAGCAAGCAAGTTTCAAATAACCTCTTCCTCTCAAGGCCGTGAAAACAGTTCACCACCAAGCCCACCAGGACACTTCAACGTAGCACATGTCTGCAGTTGCTATAGAGACCAACCGCTACGGAGACGAAGAAAAAATCTCCCGCGAAGAGAAACGTACATACTGACGTCGGACTCAACTAGAGCAATTTTATAATGTCTCGCACCTGATTCACTTCTGTCTGTGTGTACTTCCTCAGCATGGCATTTGACACAAGTTACATGCTAATCTTCTCTAAAAACATCTCCCGCGAAGAGAACGTACATTCTGACGTGGACTCAAACTAAGAGCAATTTTATAATGTCTCGCACCTGATTCACTTTGTCTGTGTTGTACTTCCTCAGCATGGCATTTGACGCAAGTTACATGCTAATCTTCTCTAAAAACATTCCCGCGAAGAGAACGTACATTCTAACGTCGGACTCAAACTAACAGCACTTTTATAATGTCTCGCACCTGATTCACTTCTGTCTGTGTGTACTTCCTCAGCATGGCATTTGACGCAAGTTCCATGCTAATCTGACGCACTTCGTGCTTCGAAGTTGTAAACAAACAAACATCCAGCAGCAGCTTCGGTGTTCCAGACAGAAGCCTGAAACGCGTTTCACTGAGACGAGGGTACCGAGACTTACCGCTCGCTTGGCGACTGTCAGCGTTTAGGGAGAACATCCTAGCTGTAGCGGAGACTAGCTGTTGTTGTTGTTGTTGTTGTTGTTGTTGTCGTCCTGGCTAAAAGACTCCAGGGATCATCCGAACAGCCAAGTGCTTGAACACTATGGTACAAATGCATCAGCTGGGGATGAGGAACATTACATGTTCGACCGTTTTTGATTACCCCGCCACGTGGGCAGCCACACTCCGACTTCGGGGGATTTTGGAGACTGATAATGTTATGCTAGGAGCTTGTCACGACTGAAGGCAATCCCGCATAACTATGCAGAGCATAAAACATTTTGATGTAGCCTTGGTGTTCTAGCCTAAGACAATTGGCTGACACAGCCTTGACATAAGGCGGGGGAGACTAGTGATAGGCGAGATTTCGCTAAACTGCCTGGGGCTCTTTCGCATGCGAAGGGAAAAAAAAATGGCCGACTGTATTAACATCGTGTTATTGGTGCACGAAAATAAATATTTCTCTGATCAAAACTGACTCTTTAACAAGAAGGAAAGATGGAAGAAGTAGCCACATTGTTTCATGTGAATTTGTCTTGCGCCCGTTTCTATATTGCCCTCACCTCTTGCATCCTTCGCCGCTAGCATAAGCTAGCCACTCGCGAAACTCGTCTAGTATGTCATTGAACACACCGCAAACTGTTGTATCAGTGACAATTATATAATGTGAACAACAGGACAGATCTACCAAGCAAATGTTATAATACAGAAAATTAACTGAACTGGACAATGCAGGAACTGTGTTGTACCTGCTTTGTAATGGAAGGGCGATACGTCATAATGTGTGCAGCACAGTCGTCCACGGAGGCCAAGACAGGGCAATAATTCATATGTCATCAAGGGACGCACAACGATCTAGAGAGATCAAAACCGTATTCTTTAAACTTTGAAATTCAAGATGTTAAAGAATTATCAGATATACGGGCTCAGACACAATTGTACAGTGGGAAGTATCATCCACTTTTCTATCTGTACCACATGTACACATCTAAAGCCACGTAGTCTATCAAGTTTTTAAAAAAAACGTCCCGAGTGAATCTGATTTTTGAAAATGTGATTATGACACAATTACGTCTGAGATCGTGGAACAAACGATCTTTTCACACACACACACACACACACACACACACACCGTGATAAAGAGGGAAATTTGGGACGCTTCACTCCAATTCTTGAGAAAGTGAGACTCACAGTTTGACGTAACTGTGTGTAAAAAGCACCGGAAATACGGCCGTACACATGACATGCACACGCGCGCACACACGAACTACGCCATACCAACCACACCAAACCACGCGAACGCACGCACGATCAGACGCCTGCGCGCGCGCGCATAGACACGTACATAAAGAGAGGGGGAAAAAAGGGGGGGGGGGGGGGGGGGGGGGGGGGCATACTCGGTAAGGCCTCAATGTATTTTGAGAGACACGCTTTGGAACACTCATCAAGGAATCTTCAGAGGATTTCGTATACATGAGACGTTTAAACCACTGACGAATCAGAGATTCATTAAGGTTAAGTTCAGTCTTCCATCCTTCTCTGCTCAGCTTATGAACCTTCATGATGATGTAGACTCTGCTACGAAGTAAAATATGCGTCCAAAACATGCCTGGGAAAACTGTTCAATACAGACTCGGGAAGTTTTTGTTGGAAGTATATATCTGCTTTCACGTGCAAATGATTTAAACGATTTTTCATATTAGTTTCCACTCTAGTAGCTAGCTAGCTACTGGTGTGCTTGCATATCTAGGACGAATATTGTGGACCGTGGTGTGCCAAATTTTCACTAACAAAAAGTGTCAAAGCCCATCTTGTCACGAGTGCCTTTCAAAATGCAAGTGTATGGCCAGAAATATTTCACAAATGATCATTTAAAAAGAAAGAAAGAAAGAAAGAAAGAAAGAAAACTCTAGACATTCCTTTCAGTCTTCTGTGCTCCTCACGTCTTCCTGGGGATGCTCTTCCAGAGCTAAGTCAGTGCGTTTATTTGGATTAGCATGTAGCAATATTTCATGCGTGGCGAAGGGTATATGTGCGTATATCACAGACACTCTACAAAAAGTGTATGCACATTCTAATGTCATGTCATGTCATTTTTGAAATAGAACTTTGAAGAATACTGGCTAAAAAGCCAAAGACCCCCCCCCCCCCCCCCCCCCCCCCCCCCCCCCCCGTAGTTCAGTTTCGATCTAATACATGGACGAGTATTTTCTACATATTTTACAGGATGAAACTGAAAATGAAAGTTTGAGTTCATATGCGTTTCGAAAGAGTTTGAAAGCACATTGTTAGTTCCAAATTTATTATATCAATGTCATCTGCAGTGTTTTTTTAATGATACATTGTCTATGTTGCATTACTATTCTTGTAAACCATTGCTTGATCAGCCAGATAGCGGCGAACTATTCATGTTATCCAGAAACGGAAGAATCAGAAGAGTTCTTCTTCTTTCAACCAATGTAACTTTAATACTTTCAAATGCAGTGTGTGGCCGCGCTTTGAGCTGGCTTCGTAGTCTCCATTACGATTTAACATTATCAGTGTTATTTACTGGAAAGTAGCTTCGAATTCTGGATTTTCATAGGACTATTGCTGGTCTGTGATAATAAAAAGTGATTTGATTTGTTTTATTGGTTTTCTTGTTGTTCTTGTTTGTTTTCAATTATATTTCAGTAGTGTTCCCCCAGCTCCAGTTGAATGGAAAATTGGAACTCGGAGAAAATGTTGGGGGGAGGGGGTTATCTTATCTGAGAAGGAAAACACGGGTGACAGAGCTATAAGTCAGACAATAAGATGCTTAACAATTTGTAACTAAGTATTTGCACGAGTTTTGGCCCTAATAATCTGACAAAGACAGAACATATTTGCTCAATAAATGACACACATAATCATATGTGTGTAAACCTGAAAATGTCCAACACTTCTTGTCAATATTCAGTTGCATTTCAGCATCTCGTCCATGTTTCTGAACTCTTTCAACTGTCACAATCTGTTCCCTTTAATACAAAACATGGCTCATATTACAAATGATTCTTAATATTTCTGCGGTGTTTCCGAAGTTAATTGACAGATATACTCCTCATGAGGTGTGTGAAAGGGAGAGGGTTGGTGGAGAAGAGCGCACCCATCTGCACGCGCGCGCACACAGACACATATGCACCCCTCACACACATTTGCTCACACACACACACACACACACACACACACCCCCCACACACACACCACGCCCCACCGCACACGCACACGCACACACCACCACACACACACAACACACAACCTTTGTTGCTTCAGACAGGTGGCATTTACGGGACAATGAAATCGGGTGGGGTCTCGGCCGGCAAAGCCGGTAACCGCCGCAGCAGCGCGGCACCCGCAGAACAAAACAAACTCATCAACCCAACTGTTTCAGCCGCTGTCACTCCAATTACCAGACAGACCAAAGAGACTTTTTTTTTTTTTTTTACCCAGACTTCCCGGGAAGAGACGGCCCTGTACTCGTTGACTTAGCCCCCCCCCCCCCCCCCCCTCCCATGCCTACCCTACTACATATCCCTGGCCCTCCCTTCCGTGGGTTCCTGAATCCTCCCTCTCCTCACACACACACACACACACACACACACACACACACACACACACACAACACCGGCGCGCGCGCGCGCGCGCGCGCGCATACAGTCCAACACAACGATCTCTCCAGCACCTTGACAAACGAGGCCACCCTGCATGCTCTCTCTACCTGCGGCCTGGCGACCGACCCCTCCTGGGGTCTCCCAGACTGCATCCCCTGTTGCTGTGAAGACAGCTCACCCATCTGGGCTGTCGTCTGCCCCTGACGCGGCAAGCCATCACTGTCCCCCGCCTGTCTGACAGTCTGCCAAGTCTCAAGTGTGACTGACATGTCTGGATGTCTGGCTGCCTGCCGCTGCACTCGTGAAACACCAGACGGAGACTCGCAGCATACAGCGGTGGTCCAGATGTGTGTGGTGTGTGTGTGTGTGGTGTGTGGTGTGTGTGTGTTGTGTGTGGTTCCCTACGTTGGGTGTATCTGGTTAGCTCAATGGTACACACAACCACAGAGTTCGCACTCCAGGCGTTGCGAGCTCGAATCCCTGCAAGCGCCCAACATTCAAGCACTGGCACTTAGACGTTATCGATGTAGTGATGTCTGAGTATTATGAACTGGTCCCTTATCCACAATCCCCTGTGACTGTTAACCCCTATTACCATATCACCCAAGTACGTTTGGATATGTAAACCTTGAAAGTAGTAATCAAACGGCGAAGTTTTCTTTCTTGGCTTGCGATCAAACGACATTTCATCTTAATTTTCTGATCCCTTTCCGTGGTACTGATATCGCCGGTTCTGATATTACTTCACTTGGATTATTACATGAAACATTTCTTGTCAAAGTAACACTGCGAGAACGCGCCTTCTGATGTGAACTGACTGTGGCAACTGACACCACCGCCCCGTTCACATTTTCATGGGTACCGAAGTCCTTCTGGGCTAGGGTCACTACCACGGTGAACGCCGCACTATTTCAGTCCACGTATGGCGGTTGTTGCTTGCTTAATTGGGCTTGGGTCACGGCAAACCTTTTCCAGATCCGCTCCACAAGGTTACCTGTAGCAACTCTTCATCTGCCCTGCCTTCTCTTCCTCTGTACTGTGTCTAGGAAGAGTGTTTCGGAGAGTCCAAGTCCGCTTGATCTTGCCACATGTAAGTCTGATAGTTCTACGTGTTTCGTTGTTTGTGGCATATTCAGTATCATTACCCAGAACTCCTCTGAAACAACTAACTCTGAATTACTTTGTCAACCGAAGCTGGAAGAATACAATTTGTGAAAATTACGAAGTCACGCTATTGTTGTATAAGTAGACACAAGATTATTCAAGTAGACAAAAAAATTCCCGTGTTTGTTACATAAGTAGACACAAAACTCTCTCTCTCTCTCTCTCTCTCATCTCATCTCTCTCTCTCTCTCTCTATACATCTTGCAACAAACTAACATTCCCTTCTTGACACAGGCACTCTCTGCGTGTATCCATCGCCCATCTTGCCTACCTCATGCGCAGCGCCCCAAAGTCGATGACCGAATTATCCCCCCCCCCCCTCCCTTCTCTTCCCCACCTCCACCCCCACACAGTCACGCGCGTTCCGAGACGGGAGTTGCTCCCATAACTTACACTTTGCCGGGCTATCGCTAATGAGTGGCTAATGAGTCCCAGACACAACAACAAGACCATGATCATTCTGACTTCTTTCTCCCACACAGCAGTCCTGTTCACCTGGTGGACCACAGGCGGCGATTTCACCGCACACAGACACATTATGCAGCTCCCTTTGCCAGCTTCCGCCCACGCGAGCACGTGCGCGCGTGCGCGCTTGTGTATGTGTGGTAAATAGATTGCCCGAATAGGAAAAAAGAAGGGGAAAAGAAGTTCATCTGATATGCAGCTGGCATCTACATATCCCAGAAGCCACTCTTTAACATTAGTGGTGGTGGGTGTATTTCTCCACACAGTATTGAACTGCACTCTTTATATTTGGGAAAGCATAGGTCCATGTGAAATTTGAACTGAATGGAAAGGGAGTTTACCGCTGACCGGAATTCATTAGAATGCCGGTGGAAAAAAAAAAGAGTGAGAATAAAATAATAGCGTAACTCAGAATTCTTGTTAGATCTCCCAAAACAAAATGTAACATCGACATATCTTCGAGGAGTTCTAGATACCGCATTCCATGGAAGATAATAGGAGAAGCGATTACAAAACAGAAAAGTCCTTAGTAATGGGAGATTATAGAGAAGTCACAATAGAATATTACAAGGGCAGCCGATTACTTTTTAAAAGCCATTTTAGAAGATAATACGGAAGCTGTTCTCTGCTTTCTAATCAGTTCATCGGTTTCCTTATATGACATGACTTTGATCGAAAGTTTCATTAGAAACAAGTGACGACGATGCCGAAGAGGATTCAAACTCCAACAACTGCAAACCATCGACAGTAGTAACAACATCAGGGCAGAGAGAGAGAGAGAGAGAGAGAGAGAGAGAGAGAGAGAGAGAGAGAGAGAGAGAGAGAGAGAGAGAGACAGACAGAGACAGACAGACAGACAGGCAGAAGTTTATTAAGTATAGACTGACGCGGAGAGAAAAGAGAGAGAGAGAGAGAGAGAGAGAGAGAGAGAGAGGAGAGAGAGAGAGAGAGAGAGAAACAGGGACAGAGAGACAGAGACGGAGAGATAGGACAGAGACAGAGACAGACAGACAAGAGAGAGAGAGAGGGAGTCGAAGAGGGAGGAAGATGTGGAGGGAAGGGGGAAGACGTGGAAAGATAAGCGGGTGCTCATGGTTTGAAAAGACACAAATTAGACTTTTGGATAAGGCAATACGCTGAAGTCCTGTGTTTCGGCATGCTCTTAGCGCACAAAAGAGCACCCCACCGCCCCATTTTGACCAGATTAAAAATCATATGCAACAACAACACACACACACACACACACACACACACACACACACACACAGGTGGTTGTGTACTAAGCTGGCACTCCCTTCTCAGGGACAGCGTTCCCAATGTCACTCCCAGAAATCTGTTGTGATTATGAAAATGTCCAATGCAGTCCACGGTGAAAAACACAGCAACTAACCCATCAGGAGCGCGCTGTCACTGCCGGCATCTTTAGTCACTGCCGCTGTGACAAAACACTGCCACAGAATCAAAGCACAGAACCAGCAGCGACACAGCGCATACCCAAAAAAGGGCAGTCATGACTGAAGAAAATCAAATAATTATTTACAGATCTGCGAAGATCCGAACCTTCCAGCGATCTGCGCACCTGTCCATCTTTATGTTAAATCTCGTGTACGAACAGGACTGCAACTCAGATCGTAAGTCATTCCTTCCCTTTATGGCCAGATAAAATGAGAAGAGGCCATCCTATGCAAAGTGCGACTGACTATAAATGTTTTGTATGCTTTAATCTGGTACACAACAATAAAGCTTTGTGTGTGAATTTTAACTTTTTGTCGTCATTCTACATCATATCATGTTGAAACCTATTTCTGTTTATCACACGGAGCACCAGCATATTTCAATTTGTCACTGAAGTGGGTAAAGGTTACATCCCTTTATCGAAAGCTGTTGCCGATTGTATTTTGTACAGAAGAGGTGTTGCTCCTGCGTCTCAGTAGTACAGAAGTGTACAAATTTGAACGTTTCACGTAGCCCGGAAGATATGTTGACATAATTATATGAATAAACGAGACATAGCTCAAAAGCAAAGACGAAATTTAAACAGTCCAATTTTTTTCTTTAGGTTTCTACCTTTTAAATTTTTTTTCCTTAATTGATTGTTGTCTTGCATGGCCATAAATCGTAAAGGACATACTTACAATCAGCTATTGTTTTTCATCCCCCCCCCCCCCCCCCCCCCCCCCCCCCATCTACCAAAAACATCTTACATCTTCGCAGAACCCGTGGCATTGGAACTTAGGAGTCCACATGTTATACATACGTAACTAGTAATGTTCCTTCTGATCTGGCCAACACAGTAGTATGCCTCTTTTCCAGTTCTTTCCTTGCCTTTCTATTTTCAGATCAAAGTTGTTGGAATTTCTGCGCCACTCAAGCGAACACGCCCGCGAAGTTGGTCTTCCTTGTGCTTGCACTGCGTTGTTTCGGTTTGACCTATTTATTTGCCTGCAGAAGTCCTCAAGCCGAAACGAGTTGCGTGTGTTCCGTTCTGCGTGTTAGGCACCTCCCGTTCGTCCAGTGGTCAGTAACCTATCGTTTATTTCGTGCTCCGTTTGTTGCTAAACAAATGTAAGAGTCTGGCGGAATGCCATTTATGTCTTATCCCAAGCCTACGACGGAACCACCCTCCTCCTCCTCACACCCCCAGCCCTTTCTATCCTCTCTTCCCAGGGCACTCCCCTCACCCCTTTCCAAAAGGCCCACCTCAACACTCCCCCCCCCCCCCCCAAACCTAACTCTCAACCTCCTTAGTATCAACAACACGAAAGGAGAGACCCTCACACATTCGGTGAAAAAAGGCGCTTTTCATTGACTTTGAACACTCCTATCCTATTCCCACTCCATATACTCACAGCCACAATCATAAACTGAAGGGCGGGGGGTGGGGTGGGGGGGGGGTGGTGGTGGTGGGGGGTGGGGTGGGGGTGGAAGGGGAAGTAGAAACACAGGCAAAATGACCGACGAAGTGAACAGCGACGTGATGCAAGTGTGACGAGTGAGGAGAGGAAATCGGATTTGTCTTTTGTTAAAGGAGGGGAGGTCTATGTGTGTGTGTGTGTGTGTGTGTGTGTGTGTGTGTGTGTGTGTGTTGTGTGTGTGTGTGTGCGCGCGCGCGCGCGCACGAGAGCGTGTGCGTGTGCGTGTGTGTATGTGCGTGCACGTATGTGCGTGTGTGCTTACATGCGTGTGTGTGTGTGTGTGTGTGTGTGTGTGTGTGTGTGTGTGTGTGTGTGTGTGTGGTTGCGGGGGGGAAAGGAGGTAAGGAGACGAGGACTGGGTGGGGGACTCGGTGTGTGTGTGTGTGTGTGTGTGTGTGTGTGTGGTGTGTGGTGTGGTTGCGGGGTGTGAAAGGAGGTAAGGACGGGATGGGGTGGGGGACTCGGTGTGTTGTGGTGTGTGTGTGTGTGTGTGTGTGTGTGTGTGTGTGTGTGCGTGCGGCGCGGCGCGCGCCGCGCGCGTGCGTGCGTGTGGTGGGTGTGTGTGTGTGTGTGTGTGTGTGTGGTTGGTGTGTGTGTGTTGGTGTGGTGTGGTGGGGTGTGTATGTGGTGTAGTGCGTGCTGGTACGTGCGCTCGCGTGTGTACGTATGTGTGTGTATGTGCGAGAGTGCGCGCTCGCACGCACGGCTGCCATTAAGCGCACGCACGCGTTGGTGAACTTGAACGAGAGCAACAGACGGAGAGAAAATTCGGTCAACATATCCGGGTTACTAAGCTCCTCTTCCCGTCTCGTCTACCCCGTCCCCCCCCCCCCCCCACCCCCCCACCTCCTCCTCTCCTCACCCCATCCCATCAAGTCTCAAACCACAATTAACGGCTCCCACCCACTCCAAAGCTCTCGAGGTTCCGGCATGATCGTGAAAAAGTGATATGACCCAAGACCCCACGACTTGAGGCAGGAAGCAGAGAGGTGGGGATGGTGAGGGGGGGAGGAGAGGGTAGGGATGGGGGTAGAGATATGGAGAGGGGGGGGGGGGGGGGGGGGGAGGGTGAATGCAGCCGGCGTGACCTTGTCTGGAGCGGAGGGAAATTTCCACAGACCCGGTGCCGGAGAAGGTCAGCACCAGCGGGAGGGGGAGAGTGAGTGAGGGGAGGGGGGTGGGGGTGAGGGGAGGGGGTGGAAGCCACAAGAATCATGCCGAAGGTCTTCTACCTAAAAACAGGAGCCCACCAAAGTTGGGAAATGTTTCTTTTGTTTGTTTGTTTGTTTTGTTTGTTTTTTCCCCCTTGTCGGTGGTTCCTGTCTCTTGACTTGTTTTCTTACCCTGCGCGCGAGTGGGCTCTATAAGAGCAGGGTCTCGTTTACTCAGCTCTTCTGTAGTCTGTCATCGTTGCCCCCCCCCCCCCCCCCCCCCCCCCACCTTCCTTTCTGTCCCCTCAGCCACGCGTCCTGTGATAACCCATAAACAGTTGGTATTAGGTTTATAATTTGTACGGTCCAAATCCAGAACCAATATCCTATGAAATGCTATGGAGGCGAACCAGATGAAATGTGGATGGACAGGCGGTCGACTAAGGTAATGTCATTTATTTATTCATTTATTCATTCTTAATTGATCAAGGCAACCCGCAAAATTGCTCTCACGCTTTCGGACGCTGTTTTCGTTCGTGCTTGGCAACTAAATGCTGGTCATTCCCCCCCCCCCCCCCCCTCATAAATCTTTAATGACAATTAAACACAAAAATATCAATACAATCAAATATGCGCAGCGAAAAGCATAAAGCTTACAGCATGTCGCACAGCAATGCAGTTCACACTTAACTGACAAATGATGTAGGAACACATGAGACTTTATTTCATTTACTTGACAATAAATGGTTAGCCATCTGTGATTTAAAAAAAAAAAGAAAGAAAGTAAAGAATGGTGAAAGAACTTGAGACAGAAATGAAAGAAAAAAAGGGAACTTGAAATTAGATAACAGACATAAGGTGTGAAACACACCGTCGACGTGAATACAGGTCTGATGCAGACTACAACTTCTAATGAATTGAATACTGATGATGTTTCCAGTCCGATAAAAAAAAAAAAAAAAAACCCGTTATACGTGCCCACAAAATCCAAACAACAACAAAGACAATCGTGAAAGATAAATTCTATCGCCACGATGTCCCCCCCCCCCATCTCCACCCCCTCCTCCTCATTCCTCCCATCCCCACTCCGCCACATCCCGCTCCGACATGCGGAGATGCAATTCCTTTTTAACACATCTTCTTCACCCATACAAAACATCTTCATAATTCACTGCGTTTGTCTGTCTTTCAAAAGGGACAAAACACCGGAAAGAATGAGCAGGAAACAGTAAACAGTAAATAAAGAAAAACAAGTAGGGTAACTCTTGTCCCCATGATGGAATGAGTACACGCCCATAATCTTAAACGAATACTGCTTACGACTACCAAATCGCCTGGTACTGTGGTAGAAATGCCAACACAGAGCGGATAGAGCAAACAAGGAGACTCCCCCCCCACCCCCCCCCCCCCCCGAAACAGACAGGAACAGATCCGAAATGGGATAAATATCACTGATGCAAAACAGAGATATACCTACCTACAAGGATGAACAGGAGAGGGGATGGGGGGGTGGGGGAGGGGTGGGGGGGGGGGGGGAGCAGTTGCGGGCAAGGAAGGTGAGGACAGGGCATATAATTAGTCAACCAATGTATATAAATTGCGTTTTCTTTTCCTGGAAACAAAACTGTTGTAGTAGAACCACACTCACTAAGCAGCATACACTGTACCGACGTAAAGTTGACAAACGCAAAACGCTATGTATAGACTGTTATACCTTTATAGGAAAGAGGCCCACAAACGTTAAAACAAGCTGAGAGAGAGAGAGAGAGAGAGAGAGAGAGAGAGAGAGGAGAAGAAGAAGAAGAAGAAGAAGAAGAAGAGAGAGAGAGAGAGAGAGAGAGAGAGAGAGAGAAGAGAGAGAGAGAGGAGAAGAAGAAGAAGAAGAAGAAGAGAGAGAGGAGAGAAGAGAGAAGAGGGTAGTCAGGTGAATGTCCTTTTCACCTGGGGGAAAACCCGGGGTGGTCAACAGAGGCGAGTGCTGGTCAGTCGCCGCGACAGCCATCAATGAAAAACCAACAGACGCTATATGACCTCAACCATTCACGATCAGCGGAGCCACCCTAGGCCATCCTCCTCCACCCCCACCCCTCACTATTGAGCACCACCACCGTCGCCGTCGCCACCACCACCACCACCTTTGTTTCACATAAGGCGGGTGTGAGGAAGGAGGGTGTGGTGGGAACGGGAGGTAAGAAGATAAAGCATTGTGAGTCATAAGATAAAGCTATTGTGAAGTTCATAAGATAAAGCTATTGTGATTCGAAGATAAACTATGTAATTCAGAAATAAAGCTATTGTGAAGTTCAGAAGATAAAGCTATTGTGAAGTTCATAAGATAAAGCTATTGTGAAGTCGAAATAAAGCTATTGCAATCAAGATAAAGCTATTGTGAAGTTCATAAGATAAAGCTATTGATTAGAAGATAGCTATTGTAATTATTTGAGTTGCGAATCGGGTTATCCGGGAATTATACTAGGAAGAGATTTCTAATGATTTCTTGGATCATAGGACAATGCAATGTATATTATATGCATGATATACTGGAGCGAAGGGGAGGGAGGCAGGGATGGGGGAGAGGGAGAGCAGGGGTTGGGGGTGGGAGGGGAGACTAGTAGGGCATAAAAAAAGTCCTTTCTGACTTCTAACCCTCACGGACCACACTGACCTTCTTTGTACTCCAGATTAAGTGTTTTATTAAATATTGACCATAAGCGCGCATGCAAACGTTAATGCTATACAGGCCGCACTTTTTGGACCAAGAAGCGCGCACTTATGAAATTTAAAAAAAGAAAAGAAAAAAGGGCAGGACGTCTGCGTCGCAAGAGATCGCAGTGTAAAATGTGAAGGATTAATGTATCAGATTGAACTAACCTAAATTAACGGGAAGTTGATTAATCTCTCCTCTCTCTCTCTCTCTCCACTCTCTCTCCATCTCTCACACACACACACACACACACACGCACACATACACACACGCACGCACGCGCGCGCACGACACACCACACGCACACACACACACACACACACACACACACACACACACACACACACACAAGATTTCTGTGCTGTTTGAAGTGCGTCTTACTACCGCTTCCCTGACCTATCCCAACAGCAAACATCCTTTTTTCGTATAAACAAAAACAAAAACAAAAAAAGAGTGAGAGAGAAAAATGGAAGGAGAGACAGGTGTGTTGGATAAACGGGTAAGCGGAAGCGGGTGGAAGGGGTGGGTGGGGTATGTGGGGAGAGGGGGGGGTAAGGATGATATAGGTACGTGGAGAAAGGTGGGCCATGTCCGATGTTCAGAAAACTCACATCCAACAGTTGCAGTTTACATGAAATACGTACCTCCGATGGAGCTGAATTTCTCAGTCACGAAAGAGACGGGAGAGGAGACAGGTAGGCGGCGGAGACGGATTGAGGTGTGGGGGTGAGGATGGAAGAGTAAGGGTGTGCAGACCTTTCCCAAGGCACAAAAAAAAAAAAAAAAAGAAAAAAAAAAAAGACTGAAAATCTCACGTCCGGGACCGGTGTAACTCGCCACGAACCATTACGCAGATAGAGCTTCCGCCCACTCGCCTACAACATGATTTCTCTCCCTTGTGTTTTCTTCCCGTCATGGATCAAAGTGAGGTTAATTACAAAAACACCCTAATGTCGCCACAAATGCGACATATATACACATGTTGACACGTCCGTTGGTTGAACGTGTGACGAATCCAACCGTTGGTTTTGACATAGAGAAGCTTTCTTTTAAAGGGAAGTTATCTTGTATGGGGTTGAGTAGCTAGGGACGCCGATTCAACAGCTTCTTGTGACTGTATTTTTGGGCTGGGTAGCATTTGTACTGTGTTATATATGTCGGCGGATTATAGCCGCACCCGTTTCCTTCTGGAAACCCCACTCGTCGGACAATAATCCAGTCGCCGTCACTGGACGACCTTGACACTGTGTCGTCACGTAATTAATAGCCGATCTCCCTCTCCACCACTCCCACCTTCCCCTCGCTCCTCCCCCCCCCCCACCCCCCATACTACGCCCGTTTCTCGCCCTGTGTTTCTATCCCACCCCAACTCCACTCTACTTAGAGTCTCTCACACACACACACGCACACACACACACACACACACACACGGGCACACACCTTCCCACTTCTGCCTCGGCTACAGTTCTGGGAGGCCTCCGACCCAGCCAGATCCTATGACAATGCCCGCGCGTTGATGATGAATGAACTACCTACTGGTAACCTCACCCTTTCCATTCAGTCGTTCGTTTCACCACAGCACTTACTTTTAAAAAGAAATTCCGCTCGTGAAAACCGGATACTAGGGAATTCTGCAATCCTGATGTTGCTTAATGGGAGAGAGAGGGCGGAGCGCATTTCTTTAAAAGCGGATTCCGTATATGGATTGTAATTCTCTCCGAGCTTCTCTGTTTCAAATTAATTGAGAATTTATGTAAACGACGCCAATGACGCCAGTTGATAGGTCAGTGCTTCAGCACCGCATTCACGGTCAGAAGTTGAGAGTGAAAAGCCTTTAAGCGCCCAACCGTTGGCATTTTCGCTAGCTGTCTTCAATGTTTTGTTGGTTTCTGGGACGGTTATTGTCATCTATCATGTTATGTTTGGTTTCCGTGAGCATTATACCTCTACGTGACGTAAAATCAAAGCGATATGGTCCATGACAACTGCACAGCGCTTGATCTGTGAACTATTTCCTCAATAAACATCTCAGTGGTGGAACGGTAAATTCTCTGTCATCACAGGCCTCGATCTGTGAACTATTTCCTCAATAAACATCTCAGTGGTGGAGCGGTAAATTCACTGTCTTCACGTTTTTGTGGCCAAGGGGATAAGGGATGCACACTTTCCAGAAGTGGGAAGACCGCAGGTTCGTTCTTGGCGTTTCGCATGGTTCTTTTTTTTTCATTTTGTTTTTGTCTTTTCTCCTCCACTATATTAAACTTGGTGGTCTTGGTGCTGATCTTGTGGATCCGACAATATACTGAGATCCTGCGTGCAGTCTGCACTACAAAACGCGTGTTGAAATGACAAGGGCATGACCTAAACAGCAACTTTGCTACGGGGAACAATAAATAGGAAACGAAAGGACTCGCAAGCAAGACGTAAGTGGAAGGCACCTACTATGGCGCTGCGCTCTCCTCAAAACGAGGGATTTCAGAGAGAGAGAGGAGAGAGAGAGAGAGAGAGAGAGAGAAGAGAGAAGAGACAAAAAGAAAGAGAGAAGAGAGAGAGAGAGGAGAGAGAGAGAGAGAGAGAGAGAGAGAGAAGAGAGAGAGAGAGAGATTGCGATGTGATATGAAAGTCATTCAATACAATACAGCATTATACTTGTTCTTATTACTATTATAAGCCAGCTTCCCCGAAGATGGAGTATGGCTGCCTTAATGGCGGGATAAAAAAGGGTCATACACACAAAACTCCACTGCCTGGCTATACAGGGAGTGTCAGCAGGAGTATCAGCCTGCGTACGCAGAAAGAAAGAAAGAATAAGCCAGCTGACAAGACAAGATTTTTTTCAGAGCCGTCACCGCTCAAGAAGTCCTGTCTTGCAAACAACGACTATAGTAAAAATTAGTGTACACGTGATATGCACAGAACGTTACTAACACGATAACTTATTTATTAACATCCTGAAGGATGATGAAATTAGGCTTTACGGAGGGCGCCAGGCTTGTTTTATTTCCCTTGTACACACCACACACACACCACACACACACACACACACACACACACACACACACCACACATATTCACACACACACACACACACACACACACACACACACACACACACACACACACACACACACACACACTTCACCACTGCCACCACTCATAAGGACATATAGCCAAATATTTAGACAACGAAATGAGAATGAACAGTTATAACAAACATTTAAATACAACAAAAATATACACAAGGTCGTATTGGCAAATGAACACTGAACTGAGAATGAACAGTTAGTGCCCACTCCAGAGACTGTGCACAGTTACACTGCCTAATTGCCAGACCACAACAAAGGTGGCAAGCTGGAAATTCTACCAGATGAAAACGAAAAAAGCTTATCTAGAGCAAGGACAGGTATATGGGCAAGCAAAGACAGAAAACAGCGGATAACTTGATGTAAAATAATAAATAAATAAACGAAAGGTACTTAAAGAAAGTATCAGACAAAGAAGAAAATGACTAGCACATAGCTCCCAGCCGGCGGGAATACAATTTGAACCAAAAGCGTTCCCGGCATTCTCACGGGGGTTGGTACGACTAAATACAAAACAATGAAATGCGACACAACACAGTACAGTGCAATACAACACAATACAGAACACATGCAAAACACTGTGCAATGTAACACGAAGAAGAACAGTACAACATAATATAACATTGCTCAGAAAGATTTAATGCAACAAGAAAGGCTCTCGTGCATCTTGTCAGCTGCTGCAGAACTGATGAAGCAATGGATGCTCACATCCCTCCCTCAGCATTTCGTTTCCCAAGTCCTCACGTTCAGTTTGAATCACACGACCCATCCCACCAACCCAACCCCTCTGCACCATCACCACCGCCACCACGTCTCCCATACCACGCACAGACATTCGCACTGGTTGTGGTCGATTTGGATATTCCAGAATTGCCCCGGGGGGAACATGAAAGTCGGGGTGGTTCTATATCACTACACCGGGCGGGTCCTTTTGAAGTCGTTTCTTCAATCATGCACTGAGTGATTGGGAGGGGAAACGCTCCATAAGCTGAGGACAGATGTATGTGGTTGTAAGCTATTCAGACGGGAAGCGGGAGGTTGGGCAGACTTTGTGACGGATGGTGATGGCTTCAGTGAATGATGGCGGGGGGCCACGGTCGACTGACCATTTCACTGACGTAGCACGGAAAAACCCAAGCTGCCGTCGGAGGGATAAGACTTGTGAGGATGCTGCTTCTTCCGCTCGCTGCCACGCTTACACACACACACACACACACACACACACACACACACACACACACACACACACACATACATACACACACACACTACACGCGCGCGCGCGCGCGCGCGCGCGCGCTCTAACCTAGCATCACACACGCACACAGACATATATTCACAGACATACGCAACCTAATACAGAGAGAGAGAGAGAGAAGAGAGAGAGAGAGAGAGAGAGAGAGAGAGAGAGAGAGAGAGACAAGACAGACAGACAGACAGGCTTGCAGACAGACAGACAGACAGACAGGCTGGCAGACAGACAGATACACAGACAGACATGGACACACCATCAGCAGCCTGATGTGGCCTCCAGTGGTTGATTGGCTTCAAACATTATGATTTGACTTCACACAGACAGGCAGGCAGACAGAGACAGACAGACAGACAGACAGACAGACAGACAGACACACACACACACACACACACACACACACACACACACACACACACACACACACACACCACATTCACACACACCACATTCTCACACACACACACACACACACACACACACACACACACACACACACACACACACACACACACATATGCGCCGCGCGGGCGAGCGCGCACGCACACACACTGGATGGCGTGCAAACTCCCAATGTCCCTATCACATTCTCATCTTTACAATGTAAAACGTCGACCTCAGTCACCCATACCTTCTTTCCTCTCTCACCCACACTCCATCCACTTCTGGAACTGCATTCTATATATACTGTGGCACAGCTCCCCCCCCCCTCCCCCCCCCCCCCCCCCCCCCACCTCTGTGCGAATACTTTTACTCTGTGCGCAGGCATATACGCAAGCGCAGGGTGTCTTCAGATCCACATCTGTGTGTCTGTTCACAATCTATCTCCAAAACAGTGGGGCGGATTTTCATTAAAACTAACGGTTATTTGTAGCTTTATTCTTGGTACCTGGTTAGCGCTGAGGTAAATCACCGATGTCGCAGTCACACGCTGAAAGTTTGAATTCCGCTTGCACCCAAAACAAGAAATGACTTTTTTTTTCACAAACCATCTCCACGTGCTGTCATTGTGCCATTTTCACCGGCCATTTTCATGTGTTGTCCTTCGGATATCATTTTCACTGGCCATCTTCATGTGTTGTCGTTCTGGTGCCGTTTTCACTGACCAATTACACGTGTTGTCATTATTGTGCCGTTCTCATTGGCCAACTACACGTGTTGTTGTTATTGTGCCGTTTTCACTGGCCAACTACACGTGTTGTTATTGTGCCGTTTTCACTGGCCAACTACACATGTTGTTATTGTGCCGTTTTCATTGGCCAACTACACGTGTTGTCGTTATTGTGCCGTTTCACTGGCCAACTACACGTGTTGTTGTTATTGTGCCGTTTTCACTGGCTATTTTCATGTGTTGCCGTTGTTGTGCCGTTTTCACTGGCTATTTTCATGTGTTGCCGTTGTTGTGCCGTTTTCACTGGCCATTATCATGTGTTGCCGTTATTGTGCCGTTTTCACTGGCCATTTTCATGTGTTGCCGTTGTTGTGCCGTTTTCACTGGCCATTTTCATGTGTTGCCGTTGTTGTGCCGTTTTCACTGGCCATTTTCATGTGTTGCCGTTGTTGTGCCGTTTTCACTGGCCATTTTCATGTGTTGCCGTTGTTGTGCCGTTTTCACTGGCCATTTTCATGTGTTGCCGTTGTTGTGCCGTTTTCACTGGTCATTTTCATGCGTTGCCGTTGTTGTGCCGTTTTCACCGGCCATTTTCATGAGTTGTTCTGATTCTATTTTCTCTCCCTATCTTCACGTGCTTGTCGTTCTCATGCCATTTTCACTAGCTATTTTCATGAGTTATTGTACTAATGCCATTTCACTGGCCATCTTCACTTGTTGTCTTTCTGATGTCATTTCCACACACCATCTTCACGTGTTGTCGTTTGGTGCCAGTTTCATCGGCCATCTTCACATGTTGTCGTTTGGTGCCAGTTTCATCGGCCATCTTCACATGTTGTCGATCTGGCGCCATTTTTCATTGACTGTTTTCACGTTTTGAGGTTCTGGTGTCATTTTCACTGGTGATAACCACGTGTTCTTGTTCTGGTGCCGTTTTTTGTCGTTGTTTGTTTGCTTGTTTGTTTGTTTGTTTTACCAGCAGTCCCCACGAAATACTGTTCTGGTGCCATTTTCAGCGGCCATCATTATGTATTGTTATTTTGGAGCCAATTTTACTAATCATCTTCGTGTGTGGTCTTTCCGGTGTGTCTTCATGTTCTGTCAATCTGGTGCGATTTTCACGTGCTACTGTTCAGATGCCAGCCCCACTGGCCATCTTCACGTGTTGCCCTTTTCAAGCCATTTTCACTGACCGTCTCCACGTGGTGTTGTTCTGGTACCATCTTCACAGACTACCTTCACGTGCTGTAGTTCTGGTGCTATTTCTCACAGAACCATCTGTACGTGCCATCGTTCGGGCGTCATTTTTACGGGCCGTCTTAACGTGTTGCTGTGCAGGTGTCATCTTCACAGACCATCTTCATGTTTTATCTTTCTGGTGGTATTGAGGTGGTGTTCACTAGGTACCTTACCTTTCCACTCCCCTCGGAACATCATTTCCGATTGCGATATCGCCTTTGGTGGGAGTGACTAAACTCACTTGAAGGGAATACACCCACAACTGATCCCACGTAGAGGTGTCAAATTCCGCGCTGCATCAACACTAAGGCCGAAACCGATCGGCGGCGGCGCTGTTTGTATACGTCTATATCCAGTACTTGTCAGCAAGGACTGCCGTTACAGCGCGCAGGGTGCGTCACACTCTCGGGCTTCTGTTTAGGATTTGCATTTGTGCGTGCATGCGAGAGAGAGAGAGAGAGAGAGAGAGAGAGAGAGAGAAAATCAAGTTATACACTTTGTCTATCGGTTTAATTCTCTGCATATCATTGCCGTCACACGTTCTTATTCCCACCCACCCACCCCGCTTCCCCTCACACACACACACACACACACACACACACACACACACACACACACACACACACTCGAACGCACACACGAACACGGAGACCTTCATGGTTGAACCTCCGAGTTGTTTGTGACAGACTCGTGGAGACATCGCCTTCCTCCGTACCAAGGCCACGGTCCTTTCTGGTGTTACGGTTAGCACGTAATACAGGTGCCCTAGGTGCTTTCTTCACCCGGCATTCCTCTTCTCCCTGCAGTTTGCCACCACTGTTTCCCCAGCCTTTCTCTGTTTTATGCCTGCATATCCTACCCATCCTGCCCACCCACTCCTTCGACGACTTGCTATATTCTTTTCCTGTTTTTCTGCTTATTAACAACAATCCCCACCCCCCCCCTCCCCCCCGTGTCTTTTTCCTGCTTCATTCTTTTTTCTCTATTACTTGTTATCGTTCCTTATTTATTCCCTACACTTTTCTGCACTTCTCTTTCATTCTTCCTATCTTTCCCTGCCTTTTTCCCCCTACTGCTTTCTCCTGCTTTTCCATACTTTTTTTTTTCGGCTACTTCCCCCCTTTCTATGCTTTCCACAACATTTTTTTTCTGCTTTTTTCTTTTTCTTTTTTACCCTCTCTGCTTCCCATCATTTCCAAGTTTTTGTTGCTACCTTTTTCTGTTTCTTTTCCCCGCTATTTCATATTTTCCCCTATTTTTTCATATCATTCTTCTCTGTTTTGTAAACCGATAGACACAGTGTTAACTTGATTTGTCTCTCTTCTCTCTCTCCTCTCTCTCTCTCTCTCCCTCTCTCTCTCTCTCTCTCTCTCTTTCTGGCTTTCCCTATTTTTTCCTGCATTCTTTTCTGTTAAAGCCTACTACTTCCCACCTTTCCTCACTTTCCCCTCGCCTTCTTTTCCAACTCTTTTCCTGCACCCCCCCCCCCCCCCCCCCCCCAGTACTTGCTACTTTTCTCTACTTTTACGCTCTTCTCTTGCTACTTCCTGTCTTGATCTACCTTTTTCCTTCCCTTCCTTTCGAAAATTCCCCCCCTAATATTTTCCTCTACAATTTCCTACCTTTCCGTACCTTCTCATACCTTTCTCTGCCCCCCCCCCCCCCCCCCCCAATCTTTTGTGTGCTATAATCCTGCTATTTCTTATCTGTTCCACTTTTTTGTTCTTAAACTTACCAAACCTTTCCCTACCTCTTCAGCTTCTTTTTCTATTACCACATACCTCTCCTGCTTTTGTTTCCTACTTTTCTCTAACCGTTTTCCTATCCTGTTCAACCTTTTCCTGCTTTTTTCTTACCCTCCTGCTACCTATCTTTTTTCACTTTTGCCTACCTTTTTTCTACTTTTCTTCACCTTTTCCTGCTTTTTTTTTATATTCTGCTTCCTTCTTTTCCCCACCTTTTCCAACTAATTTCTACCATGCGCTATATTTTTTATCTCGTCCTACTATTTTCTACTTTTCCTTAATTTCCGTGATATTTTCTAACGTGTTCTTCCTTTTCCTGTCTTTTCACGTAATTCTGATCTTAACGCACTTTTCCCTACCCCCTCCTGCTTATTAGTTCCTCACTGTTCACACTTTCCCCCTTAATGTTCACACCAATCCAGCATATTTCTCCCGATATGTATTCGATCTCTTTTCCTAATAGGTCTTGCCCTCCGTGACATGTCCTTCCTTTTCGTCCCTGTGGGAATAATCAGGGCTGTTTCGGCACACCACCCTCTGGAGGTGCTGTGCTGGTAATTTCCCCTTTTCTATTACTCTCTTTGACAATGCCTTTTTATTTTCATCTTTCTTTAGTGTCATCCACAGTTTTTCTTCCCTTGTGGGTTATCCTCTTGCATTTGTTACGGAAGTATTCTAAGACTGTTTTCTGATCACAATTTACGACATGCTACTTTTTAAAAAAAAATCTGGCGATTAGGTAATGCAATGGTACATACTGTCCAGATGTGTGCGTCTTAAGAAAAACTGTTTTCTCGTTCTTTTCTTTCCAAAAGAATTAATACAAAAAACAAAACAAAACAAAAAAAGACTGCGTGAATGGAAATAGGCACAAAATGCTGGTGACGCATGCGCAATGCACTAAGCCACACGAACGCAGAACACAGCCATGTTGGTGATGCAACCTCGACATGAATGTTGTTCAATGCTCCCCTAGCACATCAAGTGAGTGCCGTCTACAAGTGGAAGCTTATAGCGACATAGAATGCTTCAATACCGTTGAAAAGCACGGATCACATCTGCGTATCAGCCCGACTCTTAATCATACTGACACAGTTCAGTGTCAATAATTATGCTTCGCTGTAATGAACAGAAATAGCACAAACTGAATTGTGCAATCGTTCCATCTTCCTGGTTGCTGTCTATTCCAGGTCTGTATTGAAGCGCCCAATAAATAATTATCGGACGACAGGCGTGGTGAAAAAAACGTTGACAGCTTTCTTTTTCCTTACCTTACAAAAAGAAAAAGAAAAGGAAAGGGTGAAGATGGCCGACCGTGAATATGGTAAACAGAGTAGACACAATAGCAAATAGTTGTCGAACGAACGGAAAGGTCCGACAAAGCAGTTAAAACGAAGGAAAAAGTGGTGAGAAAGTAGTAAAACTTAGGACAAGAAGGAAAAGGAAGAAAGAAAGAACACGAAGCGGTAAAACATTGCGAAAGTAGACAACAATAGTAAAACAAATGAAAAAGGAGTACAAACAAATAAAACAAAGAAACAGAAGTTCGAAGCAGTTAAACGTAGGGAAAAGTAGGGAAAAAAAAATAGTAAAACGTAAAGAAAAGTACGGAAAAGTAGTAAGACCTAGAGAAAAGAAGAAAAAGTAGAAACATGTTGAGAATAATAGGAAAAGAAGGAAAATGTGTCACAAAAAGTCGTAAAACGCTGAGGAATGTTGTAAGAACGTAGTAAAATATAGAGAAAAGTGACAAAAAAAATAGGAAAAGGGAAAAAGTTGCAGAAAGTAGTCAAACAATTTTAAAGTGGTAAAAGTTATACACGTAGGGAAAAAAAGAAGCAGACGGTAAGGAAAACTTAGTCAACATTGTAAAATGTAGAGGAAAACATAGCAAAAAGTTGAGAAAAATAACCGAATGTTAAAAAAGAAATAAAACGTAGCAAAAATATGGAAAAGCAATGAAAAGTATGAAAAGTGGCAACATGTGGTAAAACACTGAGAAGAGAGAGAGAGAGAGAGAGGAGAGAGAGAGAGAGAGAGAGAGAGAGAGTGCAAAATGTTCTTAAACATCGAGGAAAGAGTTGAAAAAGTAGAAAAAAGGGAGAAAAACACAGGGAAACCAAAGGCAAATGTAGTGCTACCAGCTTCTCGCCTCGACAGAGCCTCCGTCAATGAAGGGTATACAGACGTGCTCACCGGGTCAGCGGGTTAAGAGGGGAAACACGACAGAAAATAAAACCCTGCCTCTCACACGTCTGGGATCTGTAAGAGGACTTGCCTGGATTGGGATGTGCTGTCAGAATGCAACCCAAACTGCCCACCCCTTCAAAGCTGTCTCTCCGGTCAGTAAAGGTCTGAAGTGTCCCTGAAGTATGGGCTGTGGGTTGTGAACGAACTGTCCCTCCACCCTGGATTGTTTTCCCCCCCTCCCCACTCCCCTCCTCTACACCCTGATGACTTCCATCACACAGGTAGCAAACCAACTGTTCAAAGACTAAAACTGATGGGTAAAAAAGAGGGCAGGTACCTCAACTGAATACATACCATGAGATCTTTATCTGGCTGATCCTGATCATAAGCTTTATGACGATATTGTTAACTGGGGGAAAAAACCACCAAGAAACAAAAAAACCATACATTTGATTTCTTATTTCTGTACTGTTATTCATGCAGCATTATATAACACTGATCTGCAGTAAGCAAACAGATTCCTGTCATTTCTCTGGTCACCAGTGGACGCTCGAGAGATGAGAGAGAGAGAGAGAGAGAGAGAGAGAGAGAGAGAGAGAGAGAGAGAGAGAGGAAGAGAGAGAGAGAGAGAGAGAGAGAGAGAGAGAGCAGAGTATCTTCCGGTCACAGAGCAGCCAACAGCTGACAGAAGGCTTGAACCTCGTAGCCATTGCAACCCGCCCGCCGTTTGTCAACATGCATGCCAGCACGCGCCGTGAAGGTCACGGCCTAGATAGGTAACAAACACCCGACAGCAAGTGGCGGGACCCCCGTGTGGAGGATCCAACACCCCACCTGAATCAATGAAACATCGTGTTTGCCTTCGATTCGAGCGAGTGGGACAGTGCGAGGTCCAGAGAAGGTGAGTGGGGGACAGTGCGAGTGTCCCAGAGACAGGTGAGGTGGAAGCGGGTGAAGGAGTAGGAAGAGGGGACGGGGACAGGGCAGGGGCGGATGGGGGGGGGGGGGGGGTGTTGGTTGCGTTTACCGAGATGGGGAAGAGGAAGGGAGGATAAGGAAGTGGTGGGAGGAGGACAGGTGGAGATGATGCGAGAAAGCGATACGGGTAAGGTCAGGGTGCAAAGAGAGGAACAATGCAAGAACAAATGCCGCGAGAGGTAAAACAGCTCTAAATAGGTCAATTGTGCACTGATTGTGATCACGGGACGTATGTCTGAAATGTAATGTTGACGTTGCTGTGTGTGTGTGTGTGTGTGTGTGTGTGTGTGTGTGTGTGTGTGTGTGTGTGTGTGTGTGTGTGTGTGTGAGTGTGAGATGCATGTGTATGCGTGTGTGTGTGTGTGTGATCTGTGGGCTTGTGGGAGCATGCTGCTGCGAGCACGCATCTGCACATATATGTGTACATATGTGTGTGTATGGGTGTATTCGCGCACACACACACTCACACACAAACGGATCTGTGAACTCTCCAATTTTCACATCTGCATCGCCCCACCGATGCACACCCACCAGCGCAAACACGTATACAGTGTACACTGGTCTCCTTGAGAGATTCAAAGTCTTATCTCATGTATTTGATCGTTTGTGCCTGTCATTGGAAAAAGCTGAGTATGAGTCTGCCCCAATTTTTAGGAGTCTTCGCCGTGTTGGCCTTGAGGTTATTCCTATGTTTATTCGGTTGGTGATGTTTCTTGCTCTTCCTTTAAGTCTGGATGTGCGGCCACTTCCTCTCTTGATGTTCAGATCTGAAACATGGTCTATGGTATAGTGGCTTTGGTCTTGTTTGTTTAGGTGATTCTTCAGATTTCATATCACATCAGATCGGTCAAGCTGTAATCCAGCCCTTATCATTGCTTTGCCTGTCAAGGTGTCTGCTTTCTCATTTCCTTTAACTCCTACATGTCCAGGGAAGTACATCCATACGAGTCTCTCCAATGGAAGGTTGCGCATTACTTCATACCAAGCAGGGCTTCCCATTCTACTCTCCACTTCTTGAAGTAAATTCGTGGAGTCAGTCAGTATCATGGCTTGTTGATTTTTCAACTGGTGTGTGGATGAGAGCTAGTAGAGTGCCTGTGTCACTGCTTCTATCTCCATTGTAAGACCTGAAGTTGTTAAACTGTTTGCACCATTGTCTTCCTGGATAGTTCAGCCATTTTGCTTCACTGTGTATCCCCAGCCTGACTTACCTTTGGTGACGAAGCCGTCAGTGTATATTACAATATCATCTTTTGTGCCAAGGTTTTCTGCCTGCATCTGAATTTCTGCATTGGTTTTGCCTTCTGGCCATTCTCGACAGTGTCTTCCAAGTTCTGGAGCGATGGCAGTTTGGTAGAGGTGTTTGAGATGTCTGGATACTTTTCCCATTCCATCGTTTCTTTGAGGTCTACTAACTGGCACACAAGCTGTATATTGTCTTCCGTTTGTCTCAGACATTATTTTCTACATCCTAGGCGAGTGCCTTTTGTTTCCCTGACTGCCGCATGTAGTGGGTTTTGTGGATTTTCTAGTGCTCTGAAATATGCCTTGACCTGTTCTAGCTTGTGTCTTGCCTACTTTGAAGGAAGGTCGAGCAGGTATCGCATAGTTTCAACTGGTGTCTCTTTCATGGCTCCAAGGTCAATCTCTTTGCTTCATTTTGAGTTCTTTCTCATTTAAAAAGATTGCTCTTGGGCGGTGTTGTAAGCCCTAATACGTAACCAATTACACTGAGTACAATTGCGTGATACAGTCTGTATAGATGGCGCTGTTCAGTACCTTTAACTGCCACTGCTTTCATGGCAGACAGGCTCTTTTGCATTGAAGAACAATATTCTCAACATGTTTTCTAAAGGTCAGCATTCTGTAAAAGCCTATGCCCAAATACCGTAGGTTGTTAGTTGATTCAATTGGTATTCCACTGAAGGAAACTGGTGAGGGTACTTGTCCTGATGTCTTGTTGTTGAGAGTGCAGACCAATGTCTGGGCTTTTGAAAGGCTGATGGACGATCCAGTTTCTTGACACCACTGAGCAATGTTGTTCAACTGCTGCTGAACTGCTTTCGTTCTTTCTTGAGCATTCTTTGATGTTTTGTAGATCAGACCGTCATCTGCTGGAGTCAACACTCGTACAATTCCGTTTCTGTTGAGGTCTGAAAGGCCTTGAGTGTAAACGTTGCATAAAACAGGGGAGAGAAGAGAACCTTGAGGTAATCCCACAGAAAATTTATGAGGTTCAGACATGCAGCCTCCAAATCGTAGGATGACGGTTCGCTCCTGAAGTGCTGCTGCAATCCATTGTGTAAGTGTTCTGCTGACTCCATAGTCGAAGAGTAGCTCCATGAGTAGCGAGAACTGAACTTTGTTGTATACATCCTTCAGGTCTATTGCAACAGCCAGTGTTTCTTCCTTTCTTTGGAATCCTTCATAAAATTATTATACTTCATAGGCAAAAGCGGCCGCGTTTTCCCATGTACTTTTACCTGCTCTGCAGCCTCCTTGATCTGGTGGGAGGACTTGTCGACTTTCAAGGTCTCTTGGGACACGAAGATTTAAACCAGTCTGATGCACTGGTGCATTCTAGCATAATTTCCTACTCTTTCTCTCTCTCCCCCCCCCCCTCCAATGTTTAAAGCCAACTGTAATTGTGATTATTCTTGAGGAGGTGGAGGAGACGATAGGCTACAACGCTGTCAGTGAATGGGGTCGACTTCCCCCCTCCCCACCACCAACTCTCTGTCTGTCTGTCTCTCTCTCTGTGCGCGCGCGCGCGCGTGTGTGTGTGTGTGTGTGTGTGTGCGTGCGCGCGCGTAATAGGGGACAGTATGTCGAGACAGGAGTGGCGGGTAGACGAGAGGAAGAGAGGAGGAGTGGGGTGGGGGAGGACTGGTTAGCGGTACAAACTATCATACTGTGCACAGAATGCGCTTTCGCACATTTCAGGAGAGAGAAAGAGCTACTTGACTTTCTGTAGAGTCTACTATGGTAGTCCTACTTTGTAACGTTGTGTGATCGTTCTCCGGCTGATCATACGGTATGTTTATCTGTCTGTCTGTCTATCTATCTATCTATCTATCTATCTATGTGTATGTGCGTGTGTATATGCGTGCGTGCGTGCGTGCGTGTGTGTGTGTGTGTGTGTGTGTGTGTGTGTGTGTGTGTGTGTGTGTGTTACAACATGTCAATCTGACAGTATATGGGTTTTTTTTGGGGGGGGGGTTCCCCCCCTTTTTTTTTGCTGTCCCAACCTCTGCGCCACCTCAGAGGCAGTGCACCCACGCCGCTCATTCCGACACCCCGTCCACAGCCACAGCCCAGTCGGCCCCGTCCCAGCCCGGCACCGGCAATCCACAGGGAGCAGTCAATGTCAAGTCGTCAAGAGGCAACCCACCGGAGGAGACACTGCACTGCTGCCGAGTCACTTCGGTGGTGTTCAGTGGCGCCTGTTCTGATCTAACATACGCAGGACACCACCTACTAAGCCCCCTACCGACGACAATAATTGCTTTGTCGCGGAGCCGGCGTGAGTGAGCTCTCACTCCAGAGGGCGCCACCACGTCCGTCCAACGACAGCCCCCATGGACCCGCCGATACCGGTGATCCCGACGGAACCAAACCAAGGCCATAGACGTGGAGAGGACATTGAAATTGAGGTTACCATGAGAGCAGGGCATGAAGGGCCACAGAATTTGATACTTTTTTTTAAAATGCTGATCGATGAGAATGAGGATGAGGATGATTAAGATGATGCTACGGATTTCCATTTCGGTCTGAGACTACATGACAGGCTGTACTCTACGCTTCCTTTCATAAATATCCCGGCGTCAACCAGGCCCGTGAGATACAGGCATCTGCAGTGTTGGTCAGGAAATTTGAGCAACACTCTCAGAAACGCATCCTTTAAGTGGATGAAACTTGACTGTGTGGTCCCAGTCTTCCCAACTGAGTCCACAGCAACTCAACTCTGGGTAGGAGCCGGTCGGGGCAGAAAAATCCACATGACTTCTGATGGGATTCGAACCCACGACCTCCCAGCCGGGAGTCCGCGACGCTAACCACTTCGCCACGGCGGCTGGTAGTAAATGGTTTCAGTCAGTCAGTGTGTGTGTGTGTGTGTGTGTGTGTGTGTGTGTGTGTGTGTGTGTGTGTGTGTGTGTGTGTGCGTGCGCGCGCGCGCGTGTGTATGTGTGCGCGCGCGCGTGTGAGTATGCATAGTCGTGTGTGCGCTTACGTGCAGTGCGACGAGTCGAGCATGAAGCTAATTTCCACCCCACCTCCCACCTCATCCCGTCCCTTGCCCCATCCCCTCCTTCCCCTCCGCAACGCTCCAGACGTTTCCTGTCTCGACAAAACCACAGAAACCTCCACTCCCACATCCTCCTTCCTGTCTGGGCCACTGTCTAGACACCTGCGCACACACGCGCCTTGTTGTTGTTGTTGCTATCTGATTTGCAATGCACCTGGTTGTGGCGATACAATATCTGATGTCGCATCGTTAGCGCCTCTTAGCAATCCAAAAGAATACGATGGGGACCCCTATCCAGAATCTCTCCAGACGTTCCCACAACCTTGTTAGTAGTGTGCCTGTGTATGTGAGGGATTCTCAGCCCCCCCCCACACACACACACCTCTCCAGTCCCCCCCCCCCCCCCCCCCCCCCCGCGCGCTTGCTTTGTCTACCTCCTGCCCTAATGTTTGTCTGGGCCCGTACAGACGTTTGTGTCCTGGTTACCCAAACCAATCCCACCACAAATTTCGCAGCTACAACTGGCGGCAATAACATGTGTGGGGGGAGGGGGGGGGGGAAGGAACAAAAAAAAAAAAAAAGCAAAAGCAAACCAAACCAGACCTAAACAAAAACATCCTTCAAAATATTACGTTGTATGTGGGAGGGACTTAGAATTTGAATGATATGATGATATGAGAGAACGAGCGAGCGAGCGAGAGAGAGAGAGAGAGAGAGAGAGAGAGAGAGAGAGAGAGAGAGAGAGAGAGAGAGAGAGAGAGAGTGGTGGCAAAACCATGATGTTTCAAGTTAGAGTAAATCACTTTTTTCAAGTCTCGGCGAAACAGTATTGACAAGGATAAAGCAGTATTGACAAGGATAAAGCAGAACTGACAAGGATAAAGCAGTATTGACAATGATAAAGCAGAAGCGACAAGGATAAAGTCCCATAGCTTTATGGCTGAACGGCAGTGAGATGCCACAGGTTCACCGGGTTTGAGCACAGAAAGATGAAGACGGAGCCCATCCCTGGATTGAACATCGACATTCAGTGCAGGCTTCATCAGTCAGGGTAAGTAAACATCAGCACGAAGTGAGGGATGGGAACGTGAGAAGTGGATCAGAATCCACTTTACCGCTGGGTGGACAAACAGGGTTTTCCCGGCCAGTCGCAAAAATCCCACCCAACTGGGGTTCCAACTCACGACCGTTAGCTCCGCAGGCAAAGACTTCTGGCATTTGACAATGGACTCCTCAAAGCAGTATGATAGTTTTGAAAATTTAAGGTTGGGTTACACGACTTGATTTAATTGTTGCTCCAACCTTTCACGAATCAATGATTTTTTCTCCAAGCCAAGGACAGTGGGGGTTGCCTCTCCTTGAAAGTAAGTCTCCCTGATAATCTCCTTGGTCTGAAGAGCTTGTTCGCTTTGCGTTCATTGTCTGGAGCAAGTATTTTTTAACCCACTCCCGACTTGTAGGGCTTTCAGCAGAATATCAGAGATGGCCTCCATTCTAACTGACACAAACCTCGTTGCACTGAGGTTTCGGACAGGTGAAGTCAGGGATTGCAAGATGAATGGCAGGGATGGAGGGGATGAGAGTGGGGGGGTGAAGAAAGTGTGTGTGTGTGTGTGTGTGTGTGTGTGTGTGTGTGTGTGTGTGTGTGTGTGTGTGTGTGCGTGCGTGAGTGTGTGCGCGTGTGCGTGCGTGTGTGGAGGGAAGAGAGTAAAGGGCAGGAGGAGTGAGTTTAGTGCAAAGCAGATATATCCAGAATTAAGACAACACTGAATTCAAAAGACACTTTGAACATCATCGTTATTAGTCATCACGTACCTTTTCCTGTCTCCTAACCTCTCCAGATAGAAGAATGCTACTACTCAAACTTAAAGGCACAGATGAAGAACACAAGTCCGCCAACAGTTTCGCTTCATGATCAATCCAGAACTGGGAGATGTCACTGATGACGTACAGTTACTTACTACCCCAGATTTCCCAGTGTATTCAAATGGCAAGTCTCAAGCCCAAAGCTCCGGTTTATGTCAAAGACCTCTGGCTAGAGGAATGGACTTCGTAGACGAATAGCAAACTCTTCCAAATGCGTCCCATCCTGAAAGTGTTTTACCGTGTGCCACGGGAGGCCAAAAAGAAGACATTGTCCCGTGCTGTTTGCTCATTGGCCCGTCCTTATACACCCACTCGTATCTTTTAAAAGTTGAAAAAGCTCCGTGATGCATTCCATGTGGTGTACCACTCACTATAAAACATGTTCGTGTATAGAGTGTTGGGACCTACATGGTGTCACACATCAACAGTTTACCGCAGACTCCATGAACATCTTGTTGAGAGATGTTCCACCTGATATGATTCTCAAGTTTCTGAATGAGATCAACATTTTTCATCTGATCTAAGATATTACGGAAGATAGGTTTCAACGAATTTCGGGCGTGTTTTTGGAAAATCTGTTTTAATGAGACGTGTGTGTACTTATTTTGAGATTTGTCATCAATGAGGTGACAGCCCTGATATTGGCCCTTTGCGGTCGGCTGGGGTATCGGCAACATTCTCTCTCTCTCTCTCTCTCTCTCTCTCTCTCTCTCTCCTCTCTCTCTCTCTCCTCTCTCTCTCTCTGTCTGTCTCTCTCTCTCGCGTGGCTATTTTGAGTTGCTTTTTTCCCCACGACCTCGTTTGCGAAGCCACACATATGCGGGTGTGGACTTGACTTACAAAACAAGAATTAATCTCAAATAAGGTAGGAAGACATATACAGCCAGTATAAACTGAGGAAGACAGCTCGGTGTATGTGGACAAACTTGGTGCTTTTGTTTTTCTGTGTGTTTTGGTATTACGGAAGTTTTCTTGTTCAATGTGCCTCGGCCTATATCTGTGCAATACGGTTCGGCGCTATAAGTAGCATTTTTTCCCCAGCGAAAGGTTCAATGAATTTGAATTGCCATTTAAGCAAAAGCAACCTTTTTATTCATTACTTTTTAACTGATGGAGCTATTTCAATGTATCTGTCAGTGTAGATTCCGCCTTAATAGTAACTCGAGGATTTTCTTTTCGTCAACAATTTCCTGAATTACACTTTGTTTCAACAAGAACGTTAAGACGGCGAGTGAAGGGGGTCAATCGATCTTTAAGAAATTGTTGATAAGAACAGTTCGAACTAATGGTGAAGGCATCAGCAGCTGCGTAGCACAGCGTGCACAGAAAGGTGACAAGAGACAACTGGCACCAGCAAGTAGTTCTGGAAAAGTCCCCTCCAACTCATTGTAGGGGCCATCTTGATTTTGTCTGAAATGGTTTGGACACCGACTTTGTTTTCGCTCCCATCCTCCCCCCAACCCAATCCCTTCCATCCTCTTCATTCCGCCTCCTTCCTCCCAAGGGATCGTTTTGGTTTTGTCGAAAATGGGTTTTGCACTCAGATTGCCTTTTTTACGTGAAACGAAGCGCTCTGAAGGGTTGGTAGCCCAAGGGAAACAAATTCGGTGACGTGGCAAATACAAATAGGGTAACTAGGTCGGATTTTCTTTATTTATATATATATATATATATATTATATATATATATATATATATATATATATATATATAAAATATATATATATATACAAAATGAATGATCAGTGAGATCCGACGGCTGGTTTTTGGTCCCTGTGTGTGTGTGTGTGTGTGTGTGTGTGTGTGTGTGTGTGTGTGTGTGTGTGTGTGTATGTGTGTGTGTGCGTGTGTGTGTGTGTGTGTGTGTGTGTGCGTGCGTGCGTGCGTGCGTGTGTGTGTGTGTGTGTGTGTGTGTGCGTGCGTGCGTACGTGCCCGCGCGCGCGCGCGCGCGTATGTGTGTGTGTGTGTGGATGAGTGGGTGGCTCTGTTTTCGTTGTTTTTCCACTCTTCAAAATTGCGCTTCACGGGTGAAGTGGCAATGAATGAGCTGAACCGAAACAAAGTTTTTGTATGTTCGGACTTCGAAGCGCACTGTTCTGGATCTCGTCTGCTATTTGACCTGCGCCCCATAGGTGAAGAGGCAATGGATAAAAAGAAATTAATCCTGAACAAGGTGTTTATCATGTTGATGATTTGAACGCTCCTTTACAATTCTTGTCGTCAAGCAAGGTGTTATCATGTGTCTAATAGCAGCGTTGTCACTGGTTCATGACGCGTAAAGCCTGAACCCTATGTATATTTCGACAGACAAGAACATGTAAATTGAACCCATGCGCGCAACAGCTTCAAAACCTATTTCTTACATTGTTATGTCAGACGGTAACCACGAACCACGCTTGTTTCGGCATGCTGTTTCTTGACTGCCCATGGGACATAGCTCTTTCCTCGACGCATTCTGTACACTTTTAAGAAGCGTTTGCATCTGAAAGAATCTGCACTGGCATACTTCTGACGTCACCGATCTCGGTCCTCTAGATTTTAACCATGTAAATTATTTTCGTGTGCATCTTCTCAAGCAAATAATGTCCGGAAACAAATTTTCAGGCCTTCAGATGGCATCTTCAGTGCTTCAGTTGGATTTGCAAAACAAACTGAAAAATGTTTGAGAGGTAGCATAGGATTGTTTTTTTCAAAACGTATCATGAGCGTTGACGCTGAGACGGCAATCATTCATGGTTCTTTTCCAAAGGGACGTGACTAAAAGTAGGACGGCAATCAATCATATTTTTTTATAAGGTTCTCTTTTCCAAAGGGACGTGACTAACAGTAGGACGGCATCAATCATTTATGGTTCTTTTCCAAAGGACGTGACTAACAGTAGGACGGCATCAATCATTTCATGGTTCTTTTCCAAAGGGACGTGACTAACAGTAGGACGGCAGTCAATCATTTCATGGTTCTTTTCCAAAGGGACGTGACTAACAGTAGGACGGCAGTCAATCATTTCATGGTTCTTTTCCAAAGGGCGTGACTAACAGTAGGACGGCAGTCAATCATTTCATGGTTCTTTTCCAAAGGGACGTGACTAACAGTAGGACGGCAATCAATCATTTTATGGTTCTTTTCCAAAGGGACGGGACTAACAGTAGGACGGCAGTCAATCATTTCGTGCGTTTTTTTTCCAAAGGGACGGGACTAACAGTAGGACGGCAATCATTTATTGTTCTTGTCCAAAGGGACTTGACTAAGAGTAGGACGGCAATTATTTCATGGTTCTTTTCCAAAGGGACGGGATTAACAGTAGAGTTTGTCCTGACACAAGTGATAGATAACTAGTCCACCAAACAGCGAGATTTAAGAAAACACTGTAGATTGTTCAGGGGCACATTTCTTCAAACAGTCTTTCACAAATATTATGTGGGACTATTGCATGACGACATTCGGTTTAAAAAATAATGACCCGGTTCAGTTCCTCCTTCACATCATTCCTTTTAAAACGGCAGAAGAAAACAATCAATTTATTAACAACAACAACGCACACACACACACACACCGCGCGCGCGCGCGCGCACACACACACACACACCACACACACACACACGCCACACACACACCCCAACACACACACACACACTGCTGTTGTCGTGTAATGGAAGGTAGTTTTCTTCTTTTTTTTTCCTTTTCTTGTTCATTGTATATTTTACAAGTGGCAGTTTTTAGCTTTTTTTTTTTTTATTGTTTGTTTGTTTGTCTGTATCTTTAAAAGTGACAGCTTTCAACCTAATTCACGCATCTGCCATCCTTCTGTATTGTTCTCTAGCATGGGCTCCTCTGTTACCTTCGCCTATGATGTTATATTTTCAACCACTTCTATTGCTGGTGTGTGTGTGTGGGGGGGGGGGGGGGGGGGTACATTCCGAAGCAGATCAGTGATGCCGATCCGGATCAATGGGCGGATCCAGGTTCCGTTCAGTCTTGGCGGAGATCTGCGCTCTCCCGGTTGTCCTACTGTCACAATTGTTCCTGAGCTTTGTAGGAACCTGAGTGCTAATGACAGATTATTTTCTTCTTGTATAGAATGGCACTTTTTTCTCTAGCTTCATGGTTTGTTTTTGGAAACAGCTTTATAGTTTTGGTACAAAGAAGTCTTAACAGCAACAGATGGTACAACATCATCCTCAGGTTGGACATTCCTGTAAATGTCAGTGAGCACACACTGCAATCAGCACGGTCCAAACAACCTCTCAGCTCACCCACACGAAGTCTGTGACGTCCACATTTTCACCTTTTCTTTTTTTCTGACAGTCCCGTTTAGTCTTTACTGTTAGTCAATAGGCTGAAAACAGTTGAAAAACCCCGTGGTTGAAAATACCCCCAGCAGACAGGGATTTGCAAGCATGGAGGATGCTGCCTAAGTCGATCGTCTTTCTTCCAGCCAAGCATTTCTGACCCAACACTTACTCTTTACGAAGAATGGCTTCTAAAAATCGCAGTGATTAAGCTCTACACGAGAGTCAACAGGGATAAAGTGCAGATTACGAACTGTATCGGCTATTGTCTTTCACGTGCACGCAGAAGCGGGGGCGAACATAAGAGAACTCGCGTGGGAGGTTTGGAAACGTCAGATATGTTGTTGCAGGATTATGCGTTATGGGTTCTAAATCCCGTACACCCGTTTTATTTCACCTTCATTGTCATCGCTGCATACCCTTTTCTTTTATCGTCATACATGTACTTATCCCGCCCGCTTCTTTTCCCATTGTCTCACAGCATCTGTCCATGTTGAGCGGAATTCCAAACTCTTTCTTTGCAACATTCTCGCCTGATCTTCCCTCCCTCACTCAGCCAAGTCTTGCAAACATCTGCGAGGTCCTGAATTCAATGAAATTGTTGCAGTTTGCACGTATATTATTCAGATTACAGATTTCACGCTTTTTGGATTCATTGGCTGAATGTTTCTTGAAATTCATAGATGGCAGTACGATGTATACATGAATCTTCTTAATCTTCTTCTCACGCCATCTCTCTATCCCTCCTTCTTTTTCTTCTCTACACTCCCCATCAAAGTCCGACATTAAAAACCATTTCGTTTAACAACAACAACAACAAAATTATGCAATCTTTAAGATTAACATTCACGTAACTATGAAATGGATGAGCAGTTAAGTCCTTACAGAGACAGAGAGAGAGAGAGAGAGAGAGAGAGAGAGAGAGAGAGAGAGAGAGAGACAGAAGACAGACAGATAGACAGACAGAGACACACACAGAGAGAGAGAGAGAGAGAGGAGAGAGAGAGAGAGAGAGAGAGAGAGAGAGTTTGACACTTTGATATTTTACTGTCATTACCAAAGAGGCCTTTTGACAAGGGTGGAGGGGGTAACAGAACAATAACTTTTCCCTCTTCCTTTCCTGCAAACAAATAGTACACATGCATTCCTGGTGTGTATCAAATCAAAGGTAAACAAAAACAAATAAATTCGTAACATTTCCTTATGTCCTCACGCACAGGAGTAATACAGTAACGTTAACAAAAAAATTTAATCGTAATTAAGACTGACTCGACCATCCACTCAATCAAATGATGACATTGTATCTAACTGATCTCTTACTGATGCGATGAATGATATTGTTCATTCATATATCTCCTATAATGCATTATCTTAAATTTCACTATCCTTCACCTGTCTAATTTTCAATGCTTCCGCGATGAATTTCGCAACTGATTTAATTACAAGTTCATCATCTGATGATAACACGACAGCGACATTTTGTCTTTTCACTATATCTAACGGGAAAAATGAACAATTTGTCCGCACTTCATTATAAGCAGTACAGTGGAACAGAAAGTGTTCTTCGTCGTCAATAATGTGTCTACATGCAGGACAAGGAGATTCTGTGGATGTTTCACATCTTTTGCTCTAGGTTGCATTTGTAGATTTCAAGAAGGCCTTTGACTCGGTAAATCGGAATGCTTTGTGGAATGTACTTCGTAAAAGTGGTGTTAATAGTAAATTGTACATGGCTATTAGAGGGGTCTGCAACTCAGCGCTTGCATGTGTGCGTGTGAAGAGTGAGTATTCAGATTATTTTGATTGTCCAAATGGAGTAAAACAAGGTTGCTTGTTGAGTCCACAGCTGTTTTCTTTTATTTCTTCTTCTTCTTCTTCTTTTTAATTTTTTATAAACGAAGTGGCTGTGGAACTGTTCCGCAAAGGAAGGCATGGTATCCAGATAATACCCGGAGCAGTTGAATTGGTTTTATTACTGTATGCTGACGATGTTTTATTATGTCCTGAACAGTTGTAGTTTGGCAAAACCAACTAAATGTATTGAAAGAAGAAGCGGGTCGCTTAGGTTTATCAGTTAACTTGGATAAGACGAATATAGCGGTTTTTAGAATGGATGGCCACCTATCAGTGCATGAAAAATGGTCTTATGGAAGGCAGATGTTAAAGTAGTTAATTAATATAAATGTCTTGGGATGATATTTTTAACAAAATTAATTTTCCAATACGCATGGGGAGAGAGAGAGAGAGAGAGAGACAGAGAGAGAGAGAGAGAGAGAGAGAGAGAGAGAGAGAGAGAGAGAGAGTTTCAACGGAAATCACGCGGATTTTCATTTTTTTTAAGCCTGGTTTTTCTTCACGGGGACTGTAGTCGAATACACATGCTGACACCATGTATGGATGGGACGCTCACTCACTCTGGCTCCACGACGAAACAACTACTGTGGCTAAATGGAAGGTTAACAGGGGGTGTCAGGGCATACGCTTGATCAGAACAGGCTCACTGAACACACCCAGTGGCGGTGCAGTGTCTCCTCTGGTGGGCAGCATCATAGCAGCCTGACATTGATCCCTCCTGGTTGTGGCGGGGTAGAATTGGACGACACGAGTAGAGAAGTAATGGTATGAAAAAGAAACAGAAAACAAAATTATAAAGAATTAAACATTTTTGTCACTGAAGTATTTTCAATCTCTCTCTCTCTCTCTCTCTCTCTCTCTCTCTCTCTCTCTGTGTGTGTGTGGGGTGTGTGTGTTTTGTGTGTGAACTCCGACCAATATTTTACCATTTAGAAAATCAGGAGGGAAGAAATCAAGCGAAATGGATGATGCCCCCGTAACTGTCGGATTTATCATCGCGTAGGTGGTTTAGCGCTATGCAATCCATTAACCCTCGACTCATCTTTTGTGCTTTTCACCGCTTTGACAAAGTGCGGTGACGGAACACAATGGTATTTGACTGTTTGCGGTGAAGCGCAGTCAAGGCGGACAAATGCCACTCAGTGGTACTTATGTGCTTGTGTTGTTTTGGGCCGGTTTGAGGAGTTGACGTAGAGGTCCTTTGGCGTTTGTGTCGCTTTGGCATGGTTTAGAGACAGACAACTGCGAATTAATTGCCCCTTGCGGTAGGTTGGTGTTTGGTTCGTTTCGGGTCGTTTCTAGACGGCTATTAATACTCTGAACAGCGGGACCCCCGGGTGTCTTGATATTTTGGACTTTTAGGGTTTTTGTTGCATTGGAGTGGTTCGCAGACAGAGTATTCTGAAAACGAAAAAGGATGTGGGACTTGGTGTTTGCGCTGGTTTGCAGTAGTTAACCCGCATTGTAATGCTTTAGTGTTTTGTTATTTGAGGGGGATTTGAAGACAGATTTTTTATGACATGGCAGGTGGTATGTTGTTTTGCTTTGGGTCGATTTGCTTGTGGTAGCTGGTGTTTGTTTGTTTTTGGAGGCTTTCAAGACAGAGTACTGGATTGTTGTTGGTAGTGTGTGTGTGTGTGTGTGTGTGTGTGTTGTGTGTGTGGTGTGTGTGTTTTGTGTTGTTTTAAACCCGATATCATGACTTGACATGGTGGTAATTCGACGATCGTTTGGAAATTTATGGTGTTTCGGCAGGAAACCCCACCCCGGTATTTGTACTTCGGTTTCTGTTGTTCGGCGAGCACGGTTTCAAGACATTGTGGAACTTGCTATGCAGGCACTTTGGTGTTCGTGCTGTTTCGAGGCATGGTTTCCAGAGAGCATCGGACTTTTGCGATGGATTTTTTCGTATTTTGTGATATTTCAGAAATGGCGTCAACCCCTCCGCGGCCCTTCGGGTCGGCTACGCATAGAGAAGAAGAAGAGAAGAAGAAGAAGAAGGAGGAAAAAGGGGGAGGAGGAGAAAGAACCAAGGTTTTGTCTATGTCTCTGGCCCCGGTACAGCCCTCTGTGTGGAGGTCATGTCTTCTCTCGAGTCCCCCACCCACCCCTCCCCACCACCGCCCCCCACCTCCCTTTTCACCCCCCCCCCTCCCATCCCCTTTTTATCCCCGCACCACCTCCCCTTTATCTGCGTTGGAATGTTGTTGCTTTTGTTCCCATACCGTCTCCTTCCTCCCCTCGCAAACAGACGTCTTCCGCCGCGTTAGTTCCTTGACCTGGGTACTATACTGGCCAGGTCACTCGCTCAGGGTAGCCGCTCGGGAAGAGGGGGAAGAAGAGTGGGGGGGGGGGGGGGGGGGGGGGGGGGAAGGGGGGATGAGGGTCGGAAGAGGTGGGGTGGAGTGGAGGAGGCTTCGAAGGGGGAAGGAAGGAAGACTTACATCGTTCCTGGTGTCCATTCACATTTCCATGTACTCGGTGGGGCTCGACCTTCTTCTTGGTGCCCGTTCTTTACTCTCTCTTTACACTGTCAAATACTTTTGGGAGGAAAGGGGGGGGGGGTGCGTTCGGTTTCCCTCCCCCCCTCAGACAGTGCTCTCCCCCCCCCCACCTCCTCCGTGTGCCTTCCTCTTCCCCGCCCTCTCCCCCCCCCCCCCCCACCTCCTGTTAAGCTCGGACGTGTCTTCGCAGGGTCAGGGCAGGTCACGGGCACAAAGTGTCCGGAAGTTTCATCAGCCTTGGAAGGAGGGTGGAGGGATGACGGAAGAAGGCGAGGGTGGGGGGGGGGGAGGTGTGAGGGGGGAGGGGAGGAGGAGCGACGAGGGCGGAGGGAAGGGGCGGTCACTTTACAGAGGACTTCGATGGTCAGTCACCATGAGTGACTCATCAATATCTGGATGCTCCCTGTTCGAAGCGGCTGGCTCCTCAACAGCCGCCGGCAAACCGGCCAAGCGTCCACCCCTGTAGGCGATTTTGAAACTACCCCCCACCACCCATACCTCCTCCCCGCCCCGTCGCCGCTCTTCCTAAAACAACAACAACAACAACAAAAGTTCTGTGTATACGGCAACGGCTGTCTGTGGTGAAATTCTCAGTGTCTGCATGGGCACGTCTACAACAAGCTGTTCAAGACTTACTTATCCTGGCTGAACAATTGACCTTTCCCCCTAATCAGTGTGTAGCTGCTCAGGGGAAAAAAAAAAGAATCTGCTTCAATATGCCTATGTCTTCTTTCTTTCTACTTTTGAACGACACTCGCAGGTCATTAAAACCAAGTCAGCTTTATGACCGTAACCGGTTTTTGTTGTTTGTTTCTTTTCATCTTCTGGCGATAGCCCCGCCAAAATCTCCATTTCTGTTATTTTAGTGTTTATCATTCATTTTTATGTACTTATAAAAAATAATTCTATTCATGCGTTTAATATTCATTTTTATGTACTTTGTTTTTAATTGCCACACCTTCTGTTCTACCCATATTCACAATTTTAAACAACACGCGATGTCAGGTCCGTCAGTCTGGAGTTTACTGTCACGTGACACCGGCACACGGATCAGCAACAATGCGTGAAAAAGTCAAAGCCCGCAACAAACGACGTATAAAGCAGGCGAAGAGAGAGAGAGAGAGAGAAAGAGAGGAGAGAGAGAGAGAGAAGAGAGAGAGAGAGAGAGGAGAGAGAGAGAGAGAGAGAGAGATTTAACATATACAGAGATTTTAGGCACTACGATGTCTTCCAATCTGTCCTTGCTATTCTGCTACGTTCTATTTAAACACAAAGTAAGACCAAAACGATAATAAGAATGACCATTAAGGTATAACAACAATAACAATGCAAGATAAGGAATGATAAGCAAACAGCACAGGTTTCACACCCACAAACGCTCGCGCGCTTACTCACTTGATTTATATCATATGCGTTACTACTGGCAAAACAAAGGCTATAAAACAAACAAACAAACAGACAAAACAGAGCACAAAGGGAATTTGAATTAGAGAAGGGACCATAGAAATAAAGCCTAATGAATAACGAGCAGGAAAACGAGCACAGGGAAACAAGTCATCAGTCGACTGGCGAGTCGTTTACCTGCGCTTGTTTTTCTCCCTGTTATTCATCTGTCTTCGTTGTTTGTTTGTTTATTTTGTTCTTGTCCTGACTGTAAAGAAAACCAGTATGTCGCGGCTTGTGACGTCACAGTTTGTCGTCTTCGTCTGGCACCTAAGTGTTTCAACTTCTGATTCCATGCTTTGAGCCGCCCTCTGCGGCTAATGACTTGTAAACTTCCTTTTATTCAAACTGCGCACATTGACTTGAAAACTTCCTTTTATTCAAACTGCGCACATTGACTTGAAAACTTCCTTTTATTCAAACTGCGCACATCGACTTCAAAACTTCCTTTTATTCAAACTGCGCACACTGACTTCAAAATTTCCTTCTATTCAAACTGCGCACATTGACTTCAAAATTTCCTTTTATTCAAGTTTCGCACATTGACTTCAAAACTTCTTTTATTCAGCTGCGCTCCGTTGACTTTGAAGCTTCCTTTTATTAACTTGCGACATCGACTCTGAACTTGCTTTCATTCGACTGTTTGTCTCTTTTTTTTTTACGTATCCACGCGACTCTCTTTAATTCTTTTTAAAGCCCTTTTAATGCGTTGGCTCAAATTTTGGTAATTCAATACGGAAAAATTATACCGTAATATCGTTTTCCCCCCATCTTTACTTTTCTGTAACTGGCTGGCCCCTTTAGTATTGCGATGGCCCTGTGACGATCTCCCGAGGTGTTTGAAAAACACCACAGAATTGTAGGTGGTGTTCCGTTGTCGAAACCCGGGGGGACAGAAAACATTCGAAACCAGCCGTGTATAGGCTTTTGACGAATAGCAACCAAGAGACTAAAGTCGACTCTAGTTGGGCACAAAGAAATGGTATGTTCGCAATACAGATTCAATGGTTCCCATACGCCGACAGTGAAAGAATTTTCAATATTTACATTTCGACTCCTATTTTGCATCCCTCTTGGTTCTTCTTTTCCCCTCGGATCCCCCCCCCCCCCCCCCCCCCCCCCCTTAAAATCCTTTAAAGCTCCCCGTTAAGTCATTTTCATAGTGACTGACGATTTCGTTCACCTGTTCTTTATTATTTTACTTGTATACTCGGACACCGTACTTGTCATTGAAAACAAAATTCCTGTGGCATGCGCCTGGCAACGTCATCACATTGACATCAGCAGCTGACCCTCCTACGGGTGAAAAAATCAATTCCTTTGTGTTGTATATTCAAAATTATCAATTCCTGTTCTGTATAATGCCCCGAAGATGGTAAGCTGGCTGCAACCTGTACTGATTCCGTTTAATTGCAACGTGATTGTTGAAAAACACACCGGACTACATAGCGCATCGTTATCTTATTTCTTGTTTGATTTGTCAGTAATAACGTCAGCAAAAAGCCATAGTGACGTTGTGTTCATTTTTCGCGTTTACCATTTTCTGACAATAGATTTTCCCTTTGTAACTAGATTTTATCCTCCCTCCCCCCCCCCCCCCACCCCCCCCCCCCCCCCCGCCCCCTCTCTGTTTATAAATAATTTTTTTAAATTTCTTCCGCTTCCCCCCCCCCCCGCCCCCCCTCCCTCCCCCCCAACTTTCAGAGCATTTGCACGGGGCATGACAATCATGATGTCCTGCGTTTCGACGTGGGGCAAACGTTTTATCAACGAACGGGAAAAAGGTACTGTTTCCCAAGACATTGCACGCCTCGTATGGATCCGAATATTAAACTACAAATGAGAAGTCCAGTCTGGGAAGCAGACCCCCTACACCCACCTGAGGACACCGCGTCTTGTACGACATGGCCCCTTAAGTTTCACCATTTTAGACATGGCCCCTTGTTTCACGAGTGTATCTCAAAGGGGAAGACATGGCCCCTTGTTTCACGAGTTGTATCTCAGGGTAAGACATGGCCCTTGTTTCACCAGTTGTATCTCAGGGTAAGACATGGCCCCTTGTTTCACCCGTTGTATCTCAGGGTAAGACATGGCCCCTTGTTTTCACCAGTTGTATCTCAGGGTAAGACATGGCCCCTTGTTTTCACGAGTTGTATCTCAGGGTAAGACAATGGCCCCTTGTTTTACCAGTTGTATCTCAGGGTAAGACATGCCCCTTGTTTCACCAGGTTGTATCTCAGGGTAAGACATGGCCCTTGTTTCACCAGTTGTATCTCAGGGTAGAACATGGCCCCTTGTTTCACCAGTTGTATCTCAGGGTAAACATGGCCCCTTGTTTCACCAGTTGTATCTCAGGGTAAACATGGCCCCTTGTTTCACCAGTTGTATCTCAGGGTTTAAAACTGGCCCCTTGTTTCACCATGTTGTATCTCAGGTAAGACATGGCCCCTTGTTTAACCATTGTATCTCAGGGTAAGACATGGCCCCTTGTTTCACCAGTTGTATCTCAGGGGGAAGACATGGCCCTTGTTTCACCAGTTTGTATCTCAGGGTAAGACATGGCCCTTGTTTCAACCAGTTGTATCTCAGGGTAAGACATGGCCCCTTGTTTCACCAGTTGTATCTCAGGGTAAGACATGGCCCCTTGTTTCACCAGTTGTATCTCAGGGTAAGACATGACCCCTTAAGTTTCACCAGTTTTTTCTCGGGTAAGACATGGCCCCTTAAGTTTCACCAGTTGTATCTCAGGGTAAGACATGGCCCCTTGTTTTACCAGTTGTATCTCAGGGTAAGACATGGCCCTTTGGTTTCACCATTGTATCTCAGGTAAGACAAAGGCCCCTTGTTTCACCAGTTGTATCTCAGGGTAAGACATGGCCCCTTAAGTTTCACCAGTTGTATCTCAGGGTAAGACATGGCCCCTTGTTCAACCAGTTGTATCTCAGGGTAAGCATGGCCCCTTGTTTCAAACCCGTTGTATCTCAGGGTAAGACATGGCCCCTTGTTTCACCAGTTTAAACTCAGGGTAAGACATGGGCCCCTTGTTTCACCAGTTGTATCTCAGGGACGACTGGCCCCTTAAGTTTCACCCGTTGTATCTCAGGGTAAGACATGGCCCCTTAAGTTTCACCAGTTGTATCTCAGGGTAAGACATGGCCCTTGTTTCACCAGTTGTTTTCTCAGGGTAATGACATGGCCCCTTGTTTCACCAGTTTGTATCTCAGGTAAGACATGGCCCCTTGTTTCACCAGTTGTATCTCAGGGTAAGACATGGCCCTTGTTTCCACCAGTTGTATCTGAGGGTAAGGACATGGCCCCTTGTTTCACCAGTTGTATCTCAGGGTAAGACATGGCCCCTTGTTTCCACCAGTTGATCTCAGGGTAAGACATGGCCCCTTGTTTCACCAGTTGTATCTCAGGGTTAAGACAAAGGCCCCTTGTTTCACCAAATTGTATCTCAGGGTAAGACATGCCCTTGTTTCACCAGTTGTATCTCAGGGGAAGACATGGCCCCTTGTTTCACCCAGTTGTTCTCAGGGTAAGACATGGCCCCTATGTTTCACCAGTTGTATTTTCAGGTAAGACATGGCCCCTTGAGTTTCACCAGTTGTATCTCAGGGTTTAAAACTGGCCCCTTGTTTACGAGTTGTATCTCAGGGGAAGACATGGCCCCTTTTTTCACCAGTTGTATCTCAGGGTAAGACATGGCCCCTTGTTTCACCAGTTGTATCTCAGGGGAAGACATGGCCCTTGTTTCACCCCGTTGTATCTCAGGGGAAGACATGGCCCCTTGTTTCAAACCCGTTGTTTTCTCAGGGTAAGACATGGCCCCTGTTTCACCAGTTGTATCTCAGGGGTAAAACATGGCCCCTTGAGTTTCACCAGTTGTATCTCAGGGTAAGACATGCCCCTGTTTCACCAGTTGTATCTCGGGTAAGACATGGCCCCTTTTTCACCAGTTGTATCTCAGGGTTAAGACATGGCCCCTTGTTCACCAGTTTTTATCTCAGGGTAAGACATGGCCCCTTAAGTTTCACCAGTTGTATCTCAGGGTTAAGACAGGCCCCTAAAAATTTCACCAGTTGTTTCGGGGGAAGGGCTGGCCCCTTGTTTCACCAGTTGTATCTCAGGTAAGACATGGCCCCTTAAGTTTCACCCATTGTATCTCAGGGTAAGACATGGCCCCTTGTTTCACCATTTGTATCTCAGGTAAGACATGGCCCCTTGTTTCACCTTTGTATCTCAGGGTAAACATGGCCCTTTTTTCACCAGTTGTATCTCAGGGTAAGACATGGCCCCTTGTTTTCACCGTTGTATCTCAGGGTAAGACATGGCCCCCTTTTTTAAACCCGTTGTATCTCAGGGAGTAGACATGGCCACTTGTTTCACCAGTTGTATCTCAGGGTAAGACATGGCCCTTGTTTCACCAGTTGTATCTCAGGGTTAAGAAAATGGCCCCTTGTTTCACCAGTTGTATCTCAGGGTAAGGGCATGGCCCTTGTTTTACCCCGTTGTATCTCAGGGTAAGACATGGCCCCTTGTTTCACCAGTTGTTTTCTCAAGGTAAGACATGGCCCCTTGTTTCACCAGTTGTATCTCAGCTAAGACATGGCCCCTTGTTTCACCAGTTGTATCTCAGGGTAAGACATGGCCCCTTGTTTCACCAGTTGTTCTCAAAGGGGAAGACATGGCCGGTTTTCCTTGTTTGTTTGTCTTTTGTTGAGTCTTGTAAAGGACCCCCGGGTTTTATCTAAGTCTTGTAAAGGACCCCCGGGTGTATCTAAGTCTTGTAAAGGACCCCACGGTTGTATCTAAGTCTTGTTAAAAGGGCCCACGGGTGTATCTAAGTCTTGTAAGGACCCACGGTGATCTAAGTCTTGTAAAGGACCCACGGGTGTACTAAGTCTTGTAAAGGGCCCACGTGTGTATCAAAGTCTTGTAAAGGACCCAGGGTGTATCTAAGTCTTGTAAAGGGGCCCAGGTGTATCTAAGTCTTGTAAAGGACCCACGGGTGTATCTGAGTCCGTAAAGACCCACGGGTGTATCTAAGTCTTGTAAAGGACCCACGGTGTATCTGAGTCTTGTAAAGGACCCACGGGTGTATCTGGGGTCTTGTAAAGGACCCACGGTGTATCTAAAATCTTGTAAAGGACCCACGGGTGTATCTAAGTCTTGTAAGGACCCACGGGTGTATCTAAGTCTTGAAAGGACCCACGGGTGTATCTAAGTCTTGTAAAAGGGCCCACGGGTGTATCTGAGTCTTGTAAAGGCCCCACGGGTTTTATCTAAGTCTTGTAAAGGACCCACGGGTGTATCTGAGTCTTGTAAAGGACCCACGGGGGTTTTCGTTTTTAATTTGTAAAGGACCCACGGGTGTATCTGATTTTTGAAAAGGACCCACGGGTGTATCTAAGTCTTGTAAAGGAAACCCACGGGGGTATCTAAGTCTTGTAAAGGCACGGGTGTATCTAAGTCTTGTAAAGGACCCACGGGTGTATCTAAGTCTTGAAAGGACCACGGGGGTATCTAAAATCTTGTAAAGGACCCACGGGTGTATTTAAAGTCTTGTAAAGGACCCACGGTGTATCGGAGTCTTGTAAAGGACCCACGGGTGTATCGGAGTCTTGTAAAGGACCACGGTGTAATGTAAGTCTTGTAAAGGACCCAGGTGTATCTGAGTCTGTTAAAGGACCCCGGGTGTGTATCTGAGTCTTGTAAAGGACCCACGGGTGTATCTAAGTCTTGTAAAGGACCCACGGGTGTATCTGAGTCTTGTAAAGGACCCACGGGTGTATCTAAGTCTTGTAAAGGGGCCCACGGGTGTATCTGAGTCTTGTAAAGGACCCACGGGTGTATCTAAGTCTTGAAAGGACCCAGGGTGTATCCCAAGTCTTGTAAAGGACCCACGGGTGTATCTAAGTCTTGTAAAGGACCCCCGGGTGTATCTAAGTCTTGTAAAGGACCCACGGTGTATCTGAGTCTTGTAAGGACCCAGGGTGTATCTAAGTCTTGTAAAGGACCCACGGGTGTATCTAAGTCTTGTAAAGGGCCCACGGGGTTTCTAAGTCTTGTAAAGGACCCACGGGTGTATCTAAGTCTTGTAAAGGACCCACGGGGTGTAAACAAGTCTTGTAAAGGACCCACGGGTGTAAACTAAGTCTTGTAAAGGACCCACGGGTGTATCTGAGTCTTGTAAAGGAACCCCCGGGTGTATCTAAGTCTTGTAAAGGACCCACGGTGTATTAAGTCTTGTAAAGGACCCACGGGTGTATCTAAGCTTGTAAAAGACCCACGGGTGGGATCTAAGTCTTGTAAAGAACCCCCGGTTGTATCTAAGTCTTGTTAAAGGACCCACGGGTGTATCTGAGTCTTGTAAAGGACCCACGGGTGTATCTGAGTCTTGTAAAGGACCCACGGGTGTATCTAAATCTTGTAAAGGACCCATGGGTGATCTAAGTCTTGTAAAGGACCCACGGGTGTATCTAAGTCTTGTAAAGGACCCACGGGCGTTATCAAGTCTACAAGAAATTCATAATAAATTGAATTGTTTGTAGGATCAATACTGGAGATATATTACCCTTATTCGGATGTTTTGGAAAATGTACAAGATAAGTGCACAAAGGGGAAAGTCATTCGAACTTCCGTGACCCATTTGTCACAAATGAACATCTGAACGTCTGGCCGTTTGTGTACATACGTCTCGGGATGAGGAAGCAGTCTTTTGATCACGGGTAGATTGCCAATGCACTAGTGCAATCCAAAAGAGCGACTTTTACATCCCTTTCGTTGCTGTTTTTAACAAATCAATTTAAAACCCAAACCAAAAAGAATGGCATTATTCTAACGTCCATTAACCATCATTTGCGTGAAGTTACCGTGGGCCAAAGAAAAGGACGGCAGATTTTCAATTCACATATCCTTTAAGAAAGAGACGCCGAATCTGAATTCTTCTTTTTGTATTTTATCTACAACGACATGCATTCTATATGATCTGGTTCAACGTCCAGTGGCCTTTTTGTCCAGTGAGCAATGTTTTGATTAACTTCATATATGCAAGTCCTGTTTTACCAAAGTGGTTTTGCTTATCACGTCGAACAAAGTTATTAGTTCGTTGTGCGCAGAGTTTCGTCGGTGAAACAAGATTTATAATAACTCCCTGCAAAATCCACCTTGATTTTTGCTAGGATGAAAATTTAGGGAACCGGTACACAACCCATTGTTCTTCAAAGCCCGTGCAGAACTCTTTCCCTGTGACCTTGGTGGGAACATCGACTGTCACCATTCTTCTCAGGAAGGATCCGAAGGGTGCAAGAAGCACACGTACAGTAGTAGTAGCAGAGAGGGTTGTGTTGTGGGGGAGAGGCAGGAGTAGGGAAGAGGGACTGGGGGGGGGAGGTGGAGGGTCGATGAAGGCGAGACAGGGACAGAGAGAAGAGGATGAGAGGAGAGACAGAAGACAGACAGCAGACAGAGACCTTTGGGGTTTAAAAAAAAGTTCGATTTCAGCACCGGCTAGCGATGCATTTTATGTCCTAGGATTGAAAAAGGCGAAGAAGGGAAGAGCGAAATTCACCTTGAAGAAAACCCAGGCTTCAGGTCCGAGGTCCGCAGTTGCGATTTAGGCCCAAATGCTATAATTCTCTCTTATACTTAAAGCTACATGTAACTTCCTCAGAGCATCAGCCCTCATTAGAACGAATTCACTGCACAGTTGGTTCTTAGGGCATACTGTACCTGATTTGAGACAGCACCAATGTTTTGTTTTACTTTTAGAGCAATCACAATCGACATGACCCCCGTTTCCTCTAACGTCTGCAAGGCTTTTCAGATCCTAATCCATGTGTCCTAACAAAAGCGTAGGAACACAAGGAGTCCGAAGTCGTGTATATTTCCACCATCTTTGTCGACCCCTTGGAATTGACGAATTCATTAACCCAAATACAAGGACAAGTCTCTCTTTTTCATTAAAAAAAATATTTTCACAGTAGAAAGGCAATTCCCATCTATTCAAACTGCGTTGTTACTACATGACCTCTACCGCAACCCCCGCACTCTGACCTTAGTATAGTGGGAGAGAACTGTCAGATGCATCACGGATGGTAGGTACTGCGTGGGGAGGACGGATTCAGGGGTGAATGCCGGTTTGATTGTGGCGAGCGTCCCCCAAGAGACCTGTTGCACCATGCTGAACAGCTTCAGGAGGAGAGTTTGGTCGATCGGTAATGCAGGCGATATCCGACCGACTAGGAGTAAGTTAGTTGCGCACATTGACTGGACCCTTTGGGGATTGTTTCTCTGGATTGAGCTTTCTTCATTTTTGCAGCTGTGGCGTGCGAGGGAGCAATGGCGCAGGGTTTTCAGGCTTCAGGCTTGCCAGTTTGGTATCACACGAAGGCTCGTTTACACGGCATGTAATAATGGCAGAACCGTGCGATTTGCCGCAACCATAGCGACAAGCCACCGACTGACAGGGGCACGACATCAGGTGAGAGAAAAAAAAATGTTTTAAAGATCTGATAATTTCGATGCAGGGTTTTGTTCTGAAACAAAAAGTCCTAACTTCTGTCTTCACCGGGGGCTTGCAGTTCACTGTTCATCAAAGATAAACATTTCCAAAAGATCAGTTTTCTAGAAAAGAGCTATTACAGCTTTTCTGGGAAAGGGAAATGTTGACAGGTCAGCGGGGAAAGCTCTTTCAACTGCCCCGCTCCCAGTGTTGTGTCGTACAGTGTGGGGTTTATGAAGACCATGAATGCCACCTGCTGCCCATCTACCCGGACTATGCTGTCACTTTCACACCCGGGCACTGTGCGCACACAAATGAGTCCAGCTCTGGGGGGGCCGGATAGCTCAGTTGGGTAAAGCGCCGGACTCGTGATCCTGGGGTTGCGGGTTCGAATTTCGGTATAGGGGGATTTTTCCTTCGGAGTTAACATTGGTTCTGACTCCATTCCCCATACAGTCCTTCGAATGAGACTATAAACCGAGGTTCCCTGTGTGAACGCACGCATAACTCTTGCACACACGTAAAATCCCATCACCAACTTTCGGAAGAGAAGGCCAGTTTGGCCGTTGGTATGGATGACACGTGACGCATAGCATGCACCTTCCCCGAAGATGGAGTATGGCTGCCTTTAAAGGCGGGATAAAAAAGGTCATACACACAAAACTCCACTGCCTGGCTATACAGGGAGTGTCCGCAGGAGTATCAGCCTGCGTACGCAGAAAGAAAAAAGAAAGTCCAGCTCTGTCTAGCTTCTGTCGGTCTGTGCACAAGAGCTTTGAATCCTTCAAATAGAATGAACAACCTTCCTTCCTGCGGATGACAGGTTTGGGATCTTGTTGCGGGCCTGCTGTGCTGCCAGTCTCGGGCTACAATGTCACGATCAGTCGTGGGCAGCGCTAGTGTCACACTGACTGATGAAACCAGTTTATTGTCAGATTAACTCAAGGTTGTACTGACTAGTGTCACACACACACACGCGCGCGCGCGCGCGCGCGCGCGCACGCATGTATGCACACACGCACGCACACACGCACGCGCGCACACACACACACACGAAAGAGAGAGAGAGAGAGAGAGAGAGAGGAGAGAGAGAGAGAGAGAGAGAGATACAGACGCAGAGAGTGAGAAAGAGAGAGAGAGAGAGAGAGAGAGAGAGAGAGAGAGAGAGAGAGAGAGAGAGATACAGACGCAGAGAGAGAGAGAGAGAGAGAGAGAGAGAGAGAGAGAGAGAGAGTTTTAATTAAATATAGTTCTCTCCCTAAACAGGGAACAGAATACAGAGAGAGAGAGAGAGAGAGAGAGGAGAGAGAGAGAGAGAGAGAGTTTTACATAGTTCTCTCCCTAAATAGGGAATAGAATACTCAAGAGAGAGAGAGAGAGAGAGAAGAGAGGAGTGAGAGAGAGAGAGAGAGATTGGTTTTCATACAGTTTCTTCCTAAATAGGGAACAGTATACTCAGAGAGAAGTGCGAGCGAGCGAGCGAGCGAGCGAGGAGAGAGAGAGAGAGAGAGAGAGAGAGAGAGAGAGAGAGGGGAGAGAGAGAGATTTACATACAGTTCTCTTCCTAAATAGGGAATAGAATACTCAGAGAGAGAGAGAGAGAGAGAGAGAGAGAGAGAGAGAGAGAGAGAGAGAATTTTACATACAGTTGTCTCCCTAAATAGGGATAGAATACTGAAAGAGAGTGAGAGAGAGAGGAGAGAGAGAGAAGTGAGGAAGGAGAGAGAGAGAGAGAGAGAGATTTACAGGCAATTCTTTCCTAAATAGGGAATAGAATACCCCACCGAGAGAGACAGATAGAGGGGACAGAAGCACAGACACACACACACACACACACACACCACACACACACACACAACACAGAGAGAGAGAGAGAGGAGAGAGAGAAGAGAGGAGAGAGAGAGAGAGGATAGAGAGGAGAGAGTGAGAGAGAGGAGAGAGGGGAGAGGAGAGAGAGAGGGAGAAGGAGAGATGAGAGAAGAGAGAGAGAGAGAAGAGAGGTTTTAGATGCAGTTTCTCCATAAATAGGGAAGAGAATACGCGAAAAGAGAGAGAGACAGAGATCACGCTGAGACAGACGGACAAACAGATAAAAATGTTGTGTGAAAGAAAAAGAAACAACAAAGAGGGATACATACTCAGAAATGCATAGTCGGAGAGATAGAGGAAAAAGAGTAACAGAACCAGTAAGACACATGAGAGAGAGAGAGAGAGAGAGAGGAGAGAGAGAGAGAGAGAGAGAGGAGAGAGAGAGAGATTTATACGCAAATCACTGGGTATATTACGTGCATGCGTGCGATGTACTGAAGTGTATGATCGTGAGGGTGCGCGCGAGCGCGCAACGGTGTGTGCGTTTCTGATGCAAAAGTTTTACCTTTCTTGTTCTTTAATCTCTCTTTCTTTCTTCCCTCTCTTCTCGCCCTGCCCCCCCCCCCCCCCCCCCCCCCCCACCCCCCCCCCCCCCCCCCCCCCCCCCCCCCCCCCCTCCCCCTCCCTCCACTCCCCTTCCACTCTAGTGTTTCTCTCATTCACGTTTCCATGCGTGAAAAGTCTTGCAGAGCTCCTCAATCTTCTTGTACCCGTTCAAAGGCAGACGTAAAACGCCGGCAATGCGTGCTCAAGTTCCCACCCTGCGTGTCTCCTGTCAAGATGTAAACAATGTACGGGGAAAGGGAAGTGGAAGGGGGGAGGGGTAAGAGCGGTGAGATGGATGGGTGGGGGAAGTTGGGGGGGGGGGGGGGGCTTGGCGGTCTGAATCTCTTTTAGCTGACCCCAAGGAAAGCAAGAGAGAGTGAGAGAGAGAGAGAGAGAGGAGAGAGAGAGGAGAGAGAGGAGAGAGAGAGAGAAGGAACAGACAAACGTCCAGCTCCTCCATTGTCTCATTCGGAACAAACGGTCTCATTTCTTCCGGTTGAGAGGACGATTCACGGTGGAGGGACTGAGCTTCGGAGGATGGCGTCGTGGCGTTCTCGATGGAATTGTCATTAATGAACTCACTGAAGATGGCCGAGGGCCGGCTGCCACGGTTCAACTGACTGTTGCTTCCCGGCCACAGCACCGCCATCACCCCCAGTGCCAGAGTTCTGATCTTTTAGCTTCATCACGGCCATGTCGTGGCCTTGCTGTTCCGGGTGCCGGGTAGGGTCTTCCGTATCAAACGAGTGGTTCTCAGACAGAAATATGCAGCATTCACCGACTCTTACGACAGCGACGATTTCGTCTGTGTTCGATGTTTCCTTCTCACGCTAAGGTTAGAATGAACAGAGCTGAGAACACCACTGACAAAAGAGATATGCTCGGAATGTAGATGTTCAAGATATTGAACATACCACGCTTGGGGATAAGCTGAGTCACCGGGCGCTCCGTTCATAAACCACCTTTTGAAAGCAATCACTGGAGCTTAATGTTTAATGTGACTTGCACGTCAGGCCAGTCAGTTCAGCTTAGGAGCGTACGTATTGACCGAATGCAAAGATCTGTGGAATGCATTAATTCAAAACAAATGACCTCGACGGCAGTCGTCCACCGGCCCATATGTACACAAAGCAATCGTCGTTCTTAATGTACCGCCTATGTGGACTCTGGAATTATAAGTTAAAAATGTTTTCAAGTTTAAGTTTTGTGCGAGGTTAAAAAAAAACACACACCAAAAATTGTAAAAATCGTCTCTGCAGTAAAGTTCTTGTAAAAACAAAAGATTGCGTTAAAAAAAAAAAAGTAATCAAAAGTTGGTTGTTGATGACACCAACAAAATAGTGATCAGATCGACAAAAAATTCTTCAGAGCTGCAAGTCAAGTCAGACTTTTAACCAAAGACAAGCCAAAAACAAACAAAAAAAAACATTATTAAAAAAAGCCTCGGTCTGTTGAAATGTGCCTTCCGATGCTAGCGTCTGAGGGCTGTCCGGGTCCGTACACTTTCGGCAGTTTAACAGCTGGGTGAAACACAAGTGTCTGCAAGTTGGTCGACTGTCTGCCCGTCTGTGTCCCACACCACAAGTGAAGCGTCTGCGTGCGCCGCCTCCCCTTTATCCCTCCCCAGTCCCTCAGACATTCACGCACTCATTGGCCACACGTGTCGCACGCGCCCCCGCCGTCTGGGTTCTTTGTATGGTTATCCACTGAGGACAAACGTGTTCAAATGAAAACGCAAAGGCGTTGGAAAATCTTCCGCCAGTATGTGTGGACTAGAACACCTTGGTTATTATAGAGCAGCAACACAGACGTACATAATTCTGACTATTTGATAGCAGCAAGGCATAGACAATGATAATGTGATCTGTTTATGCCAAATATCATACTCAACGTAGTCGTTCTGTGCAGTTATGTAGATTTGCTATGTCTGAGTAATTGTCAGGGCGCAGACTGTGTCTCAGTTTATTACACCATTTTATGACAGCAGTGCCATTCTCCGCCTTTATTTCTCACAGCAGAATTTTTTTTTTCCAAATCCAGCGATGCATGAGACCGAACCCATGTAGCTAAGCAAGATTGATCTGTCCAAATTACCTTGAAACTACGTGAAGAGATTCACGAAATAGCATTCCTTGCACAATGAATGATGCGCTGCCACGTACTGAGCACGTTGTGTTTATTGCCTAACTGATGTTCACTTAGACATTATGTCAGCATATAGAAATTGCAAATTTATACTGTACAAAACAATTCAATTTCCTATTCTGATCTGAAGAAAATTATTTTAAAAAAAGAAACAGAAAATAAAGTGTGACAACTGCGCGCGAGTGCGCATTCGCACACACATCTAGCATGCATGCACACACATATGAACGCACACATGTATGTGTGTGTGTGTGTGTGTGTGTGTGTGTGTGTGTGTGTGTGTGTGTGTGTGTGTGTGTGTGTGTGTTGTGTGTGTCTGTGTGTGTCTGTGTGTGTGTGTGTGTCCAAGCGCGCGTGTGCGTGCGTACATGCGTGCATGTGTGCGTGCATGTATGTGTGTCGCGCGCGCGCACGCAAAAAAACGCTAGATTGTCTTCCAAAGAAAACCATACTACATGCGCTGCGCTTTCCGTCACGTTTTAGGTGGACGGGTTATACTTCATTGAGGAACACACAACAGGCGCGGGAAACAAGAATCGGGATTCCATGAATGAACGGAGTGGGGAGAAAAAAAAAAAAAAAAAAAAAGCGGTGGCGTGACCCCAACCATTGCGCCGGCGGGCGAGTGGTTGTTTTCGATCCTTGGCTGAGTCCCTCTCTCTCTCTCCTCTCTCTCTCTCTCGCTCTCTCGCTCTCTCTCTGTTTAAAAAAAAAAAAGAGGCGGTGTCAGGCTGAAAGTGCCCCTATAATAAATTTCCCTCCCCAAGTTCTTCTTCTTCAAAGTGTGTCCTCCCTCTCACCCAGTCTCCTCCCCCTTCTCCCCCCTCCCCTCCCTCTTCGCCCCCCCCCTCACCCCCCTTACCGTGCCTCTATAGCCCCTTGTCTGCCAACGACGTAAGAAAGCGGAAGTGTTCTTGCGATGCGTCTCACACGGTTAACTTAAGCGTCTGTCCTTTGTTCCGTGGTGTCTGTCTTTCTCCCATCGTTTACCTTCAATGATGTCACTGCATGTCATTTATGACTGATGAGATTGAATGTGGAACTCAAAAATCAGATAGGCAAACGTCTGTGAGATCTCAGTCTGGTTTCACACACACACACACACACACACACACACACACACACACACACACACAACACACACACACGAGCGCGCACGCGCGTGCACGCGTGCAAGGCATGCAGTTATTACTTGATAACTTGTTCCGTTCAGAAGGGGGTCTCAGTGTGAGCGCAAACCTCTGCCAGAGTCGAACACAAATGTGTACATAGAAAGGTACACATAGGACACATGGACTACAACACAATCATGATGACGCTATTTTTATTAGGTGACAGAAACCAACTTTACATCACTGGTTTACCTCTTGTCTGTATAATTTTGCTATACTTATCTCGGGAAGCAGGTGTACACCACACACAACACACGCGCACACACACACACAACACACACACACACCACACACACACACACATATATTATATATATATTATATATATATATATATATATATATATACAAAAGGGAGTCATAAGACCCAGGCCACTGCTATTCCAACATTTATTTACTTGTGAATTTTCGCCCGACTTGGGCTTCTTCAAACATGCTTCTGATCGTAACCCGAGCAGGGCAAAGCGACAATATCCACACCAAGAGAAAAACTCACAGGCAAAAAACAAAAACAAAAAAAAAAACCCCACACACACCCGCACTCATCCCCTCCACACGCCATCTTACATACATTCTCTCTCTCTCTCTCTCTCTCTCTCGGGGGGTGAGCTCGTTCACCGTACGAAGAAGACGTGTTTTGCACAGCTCCGCAAATGTTTCTATATTTTCCGCAATAACTATAACAATTACGGTTTGTGTATCCTAATTTGTGATCAGTGTATATATATTTATCTGCCTGTCATGCCTGTGTCAAATTTGCACGCAAGAAGTTGTTGTGGTTGTTTTTATTTTTGTTTTCAAAACTTCATGCGGAAGAGAAGTGTCTTGGTCATGCAGTCAAGGACTTTGCGCCTCTCGCTTCGCTGGCACTGAGTTTGGCACGGACTGTGTTCACTGGCTGCGGTTGCTAACGCTTTGCCTCACAATGGACAGCACCGCTTCGGCCGACGGCGTGTCTCGATGTACGGCTCAGGATAACAAACTGTAGCACTCCTGTTTACAGCAAGACCATGGATGATCTGACATTGTCATTTTTAATGCTTGCCTGTGCAAACATATTCATAGAAGAAAACCCTGATGCACCCAGCAAGTACGTTACAGATGACACTTCACTTCAGGGGGGGGGATCTTCCGTAATCTTATGTGCCATCGCCACTGTATTTATAGCAAGCCCCCTTCTGCCTGTGGCGATGTGGAGTCCAACCCCGGACCAGCGACAGTAAAGGAACATAGCACAGGTGAGCGTGGTTGAAGCCATTTACAATGACGGAAAGGAACAGACTTGAACTCCCGTTTGTCCCTCCTTCACGATAATATATCTGTCATTACTGAAGCATAACAAGAATGGAGAATGCAATATCAACGACAAGGTCAAATGATCGAAGACAGACTGATAAGCGTGGAAGACAAAATTGATCGTCGCCTTATCCAGATAGAAGAAATTCAAAATCAAACTGACTATGATGTTCATGATTTGCAAAAAGAATGTCAAGCACTATCAGAAGAAAACACAGATCTGAAAGAAGAGATACATCTACTTCAAAACAAGTGTGATACCTTGAGAACCAGAGTCGGCGCAATTACCTTCTCTTTTTTGGCCTTCCATTAGAAACCTCTTGGGAAAAATGTGAACAGCTCGTGAAGAAGGTCATTAAGGAAGGATTACGTCTTGACGAAGAAGTTCATGTAGAACGAGCTCTGAAGTGTTTTCCCTACACTCAAAAGAAGTTCGTTTATATTACCCAGCACTTCTGCACTCGCACACACGCACTCTACCTTACCTGGTCAGTCCAGACTCTGGCTTGGGGGCTTCGTCAGGATTCTTTCCCAAGCCCTTCACTGGCATGAACTGCCAAGTAAGGTCGGTCACACACAGTCTGCGACGCACTCTATCCCAAACTTCCAAGCCGAGCTTGTAGCTTTCCTCAGAGGGTCAAGCAGCTGGTACAGTTTCTGGGGTTCTGTGTCTACCTGGCCAGGGGTTTTTTTTTTTTGGGGAAAAAAAAAAAAAAAATTTTTTAAAAAAAAATTATAAATTTTTTTTTTGGGGGAAAAAAAAAAAAAACCCCAAAAAATTTAAAAGGGTTTAAAAAAAAGGGGGGGGGGGGGGGGGGGGGGAAAGGGGGGGGAAAAAAAAGGGGGGGTTTTTTTTAAAACCGGCAAAAACCCCCCCCCAAAACCCCCCCCCCCCCCTTTTAAAAAAAAATGGGGGGAAAAAAAAACCCCCAATCCCCCCCCAAAAAAATTTTTTTTTTTTTAAAAAAATTTCCCCAAAAAAAATTTCCCCCCCCCAAAAACCCGGCCCCCCCCCCAAAAAATTAACCGGGGTTTTTTTGGCAAGGGAAATCCCCCAACCCCTTTTCCCCGGGGAAATTTCCCCCCCCTTTTGGGGCCTGGGGTTTTTTTTGGGAAAAACCCCAAAAAAAAAAGGGGGGGGGGGGCCCCCCCCCCCAAAGGGGGGGAAATGGGGAAAAAAAAAAAAAAAAAAAAACCCCCCAAAAAAAAAAACCCCCAAAAACGCCCCCCCCCCGGGGGGGGGGGGGTTTTTTTTTTTTTAAAAAAAAAAAAAAATTTTAAAAAAAAACCCCAAAGGGGAAAAAAAAAAAAACCCCCCCAAAAAAAAGGGGGAAATAAAAAAAAAAAAGAAATTTTTTAAAAAAAAAATTTTTTTTTTTTCCCCCCCCCCTTTTTAACCAAAAAACCCTTTTTTTCCCCCCCCCCCCCAAAAAAAAATTTTTTTTAAAAACCCCAAAAAAAAAAAATTTTTTTTTTTTTATTTTTTTTTTTTAAAAAAAGGGTTCCCAAAAAGGGGGAAAAATTTAAACCCTTTTTAACCCCCGGGGTTTTTTAAAAACCCCCCCCAAAAAAAAACCCCCCAAAGGCCCCCCCCAAAAAAAAAAAAAAAAACCCCCCCCCAAAACAAAAAATTTTACCCCCCCCCCCCTTTTTTTTCCCCCCCCGGGGGTTTTTACCCCAAAAAAAATTTTTCCCCCCCTTTTTTTTGGAAAAAAATAAATCCCCTTTTTTTTTTCCAAAATTTAAAAAATTTTTTTTTTCCCCTTTTTTTTCCAAAAAAAAATTGTTTTTTTTTTTTTTTAAAACCCCCAAAATTGGGAAAAAAAAATTTTTTTTCCCCCCCGGGCCCCCTTTTAAAAGGGGCCCCCCGGGGCCCTTTTTTCCCAAAAAAAAAAACCCCCCCCCCCCGGGGGTCCCCCCTTTCCCCCGGGGTTTTTGGTTTTAAAGTTCCAAACCCCCCCCCTTTTTTTGGCCCGGGGGGGAAAGGGGTTTCCCCCAAATTTAGGGGAAAACCCCCCCACGGGGGGGAAGGGGGGGGCCCCAAAAAGGGGGGGGGGGTTTTGGGAAAAAAAAATTTTTTTTTTTTTTTTTTCCCCCTTTCCGGGTTTTTTTTCCCCCCCCCTTTTTTCCCCAAAAGCCCCCCAAAAAAAAACCCCGGGGGAAACCCCCCCTTTTAAACCCCCTTTTTTCCCCCTTCCCAAAAAAATTTTTCCCCCCCCCGGGGGAAAAAAAAAAAAAAAAACCCCCCCCCAAAAAATTTTTAAAAAAGGCCCCCCCCCAAAAAAATTTTTTTTAAATTAAAGGAAAAATTTTTTTTTTTAAAGGAAAAAAATTCAAAAAAAAATTTTTTTAAAAAACCCCAAAAAAAAATTTAAAAAAAAAGGGGGCCCCCTTTTTTTTTTCCTTTTTTTAAAAAAAAAAAAAAAAAAGGGGGGGAAAAAAAAACCCCCAAAAAAATTTTTTTAAAAAAAAAATTTTTTAAAAAAAAAATTTTTTAAAAAAAAAGGGACCCCAAAACCCCCACGTTTTAAAATTTTTTTTTTCCCCCTTTCCCCCCAAAAAATTTTAAAAAAAAGGGGGGGGAAAAAAACCCCCCCCCCAAAAAAAAAAAAGGGGCCCCCAAAAAAAAAAAACCCCCCCTTTTTTTCCCCCCCCCCCTTTTTTTTCCTTCTTTTTTTTCCCCCCCGGGGGGGGGGGGGGAAAAAAAAAAAATTTTTCCCCCCCAAAAAAATTTTTTTTTTTAAAAAAAACCCCCCCCAAAAACCCTTTTTTTTAAAAATTTTTGGGAAAAAAAAACCCCCCCCCCCCCGGGGGGGGTTTTTTTTTTTTTAAAAAAAAGGGGAAAAACCTTTCCCCCCCCCCCTTTTTTCCCCCCCCGGGGGGTTTGGGAAAAATTTCCCCGGGGGGCCCCAAGGTTTCCCACGGGGCCCCCCCCCGGGGCCCCACCCCTTTTCCGGGGGCCCAAAAATTTTTCCCCAAAAAAAAAAATTTTTTTGGGGCCCAAAATGGGGGTAAAAAAATTTTTAAAAAAAAAAAATTTTCCGGGTTTCCAAAAAAAAGAGGGCCCCAAAAAGGGGATTTTTTTGGGGTTTTTTTTTTTTCCCCCCCTTTTTTTTTTTAAACCCCCGCCCCCCGGGGGAAAAAAAGGGGGGGGGGGTTTTAAAAAAAACAAAAATCCCCCCCCCCCAAAAAATTTTGGGGGGGGGGCCCCAAAAAAAGGGAAAACCCCCCCCCAAAAAAGGGGAAAACCCCAAAAAAAACCCCCCCCCCCCAAAGGCCCCCCCCCAAAAAAAAAATTTTTTTCCCAAAAAGGGGGGGGGGAAAAAAAAAAAAAAAAAAGGGGAAAATTATTTAAAAAGGGGGGGCCCCCCAAAAAAACCCCCCCCCCCCGGGCCCCCAAAAAACCCCCAAAAAAAAAGGGCCCCCCGGGGAAGAAAAACCGGGGAAAGGAAAAAAAAGGGGGGGGCCCCCAAAAGGGCCCAAAAACGGGGTTTCCCTTTAAAAAATTAAAAAAAAAACCCCCCCCCAAAAAAGGGGGAAAAAGCCCCCGGGTTTTTTTAAAATTTTTAAAAAAAAAAAAAAAGGGGGGGGCCCGGGGGTTTTTTTTTTGGGGGGGGGGGAAATTTTTAAAAACCTTTCCCGGGCCCCCCCCCGGGGCCCCCCTTTTGGGAAAAAAAATTTGTTAACAAATTTTCCCCCCCACCCAAACCAACCGGGCGGGAAAACCCCAAGGGGGGGCCCGCCTTTTAAACCCCCCTCCCGTCAAAGGGGAAAAAATTTTCCCCCCCTTTTCCCCCCCCCGGGGGTTTTTTTTCCCCCCCCGGGGGCCCGGGCCCCCCCGGGGAAAAGGGGCCCGGGGGGGGCCCCCCAAAAGGGGAAAAATTTTCCCCAAAACCCCCCCCCCCCGGGGGCCCCCCCACCCCCCCGGGCCCCCCCCCCCCCCCCCCAAAAAAAAAAGGGGGGCCCCCCCAAAAAGGGGAAAAATTTCCCCCCCCCCGGGGGTTCCCCGCGGAAAAAAAATTTTTCCCCCCCCCCCCCCTTCCTTTTCCCTTCCCTTTTTTTTAAAAACCTTTCCCCCCCGGGGGGCCCAACCCGCCCCCCCCCTTTTTCCCCCCCCGGGGCCCCCCCCCCCCCCCCCCCCCCTTTTTTTTTTTTTTTGGGGAAAATTTTTTTTTCCCCAACCTCCCCCCCCCCCTTTTTTTCCCCCCCCCCCCCCCCTTCCCCCCCGGGTTAAAACCCCCCTTTCCCAACTTTTCCCCCCTTTGGGGGCCCCCTTTTTTTTTTTTTGGGGAAAACCCCCCCCTTTTCCCCCCCCCCCCCGGGGGGGGTTTTTTTTCCCCCCCCGGGGTTTTGGGGGCCCCCCGGGCCCCGGGTTCCCCATTTTCCCCCCCCTTGCCCCAAGGGGGGGGGTTTCCCCCTTTTTCCCCTTGCCCCCGGGGCCCAACCCCCCCGCCCCGGGCCCCAAGGGTTAAAAAATTTTCCCCCCGGGGCCCCCCCGGGGGTTCCCCGGGGGTTTTTTTCCCCCCCTTTTCCCCCCCCCCCCCCCCTTTCCCCCCCCCCCCGGGGGGGGTTTTTTTTTTTCCCCCCCCCCCCCGGGGGGGGGTTTTTTTTTCCCCCCCCCCCCCCCCTTTTTCCCCCCGGGCCAAATTTTTTTCCCCCCCTTTCCCCCCCCCTTCCTTATAAGGGGAAAAAAGGGGGGGTTTTCCCCGGGGCCCCCCTTTCCCCCCCCGGGGACAGGGTTTCCCTTTTTCCCCTTTTCCCCCCCCCCCCCCCCTTCCCAAGGGGTTTCCCGTTCCGCCTGCCCCCCGGGGGCCCCCCCCCCCGGGTTTTTTGGGGCCCCCCCCGGGGTTTTTTGGGGCCCCCCATGGGGGGCACAAAGGGTTCCCCCCCCCCTTTTTCCCCGGCCTTCCCTTTTTAAAAAAAGGGCCCCCCCCTTCCCCCCCAATTGGCCCCCCCCTTTTTTGGGGGGCCCCCCCCCCTTTTCCTTTCCCCCCAAAAAAAAAACCCCCCCCTTTTTTCCCCCGGGTCCCCCCCCCCGGGGGGGTTCCCAGGGGGTTAAAAATTTTCCCCCCCCCCCCCCCCAAATTTTTAAAAAAAAATTTTTTTTTCCCCCCGGGCCCTTTAAAAAAAAAAACCCGGGGGGGAAAAAAAAGGGGTTGAAAAAAAAAAAAAAAACCCCCCCCCAAAAAAGGGCCCCAAAAAAAGGGACCCCCCCCCCCCAAAAAAAAGGGAAAAACCAAAAGGGGGGGGCCCCCCCCCGGGGGGGTTTTTTTTTTTTTTGGGGGGGGAAAATACTGGGGGTTTTTTTTTTAAAAATTTTAATTTTTTTTTTTTAAAAAAAATTTTTGGGGGGTTTAAATTTAAAATTTTTTTTTTTTTTTTAAAAAATTTTTTCCCCAAAAAAAAAGGGAAGGGGGGGTTTTTTAAATTTAAAAAATTTTTAAAAAAAAAAGGGGAAAAAAAAAGGGAAACCGGAAAACATCATTGGACTGAATCTGTCCAAGACTCTCTTTTGGGTTTTACCAGGGGTGTTTTGGGATTTTAGTATAAGACCCCCCATAGGCATCCCCCCTTTTTTGACCAGGCCCAAAAGTAACTGTAATTGGGTGAGTTTTTCAGGGGGTTTTTTAAAAGATCTGGGCAGAGGAAAAAGAGGGCGTCAAAGGATCTTTTACCGGCGATTTTAACGCCCCGGGGCTTCTAAAAAAAAAAAATGGAGATTTTCCCCTTTCCCGGGCAACGCGGGGGAAAGTTTAAACCATTCCTAAAAGAGCCCTTGTGGGGAACTAAACCGAAAATTTAAATGATATCCAAAATTTAAAAAAATTTTTGGAAGAAAAATCCTTGAACATGCATTTTGGGGTATAAATGTTAACAAAGAAAAGGTTTTTTGTGACAGGAGGGCGAGGGAAAAAGGAAAATTTAACCCACATGTTTAAAATGGTCATATTTTTTGTGGGTTATTTCCTTTAATGGGGGTCGTTTTTTTCCAAAATGGTTGGCAGCGGGGAAAAGTTTTTGGGGAAGAAAGAACTGACCTTATGCTGTAGGAGATGTATTGTCAAGGTAGACTGATAGTGATCAGCACAGCTTATGGGAAGGAAAAAAAACAAAACGGAAAAAATTGTGTGGGCAAGTTAACAAAGCAGCCAGTTTTAAGGATAACATTTTATCACTAAAATTTTGAGATAGAAAAGGTTTTTCAAAAAAACCTGTTTGATGTTTATCCAGATGAGCCAAGACTATTCAACAGATCTTTTAAAGGGGGCTGTAACTGTATGAAAAAAAACGGATCATTGAACCCTGTAGGGAGATCGGAAATTCCCAAAGGGGTTTGACAAAAAATGCTTGTTTAAAAAAAAGAGGGAAAAAGGATATTTGAGACGTTCCAGTCGAACAAAAAAAAAAGAACATTATAAGTTTTACCTCAAAAAGGGGAAAAGAATTCAAGGGTCTAAAAAAGGTAAAAAAGAGAAATAACAAAAAAGCGTCCGGTTTTTAGCGCTTTCTTAGCTCCGCAAGTATTCCAAAGAATTTTGGAAAAAAAGAAGAAATAGGAAACTACAACCCCCATTAATAACATCGCGATGATAATGGGGGCCTCCCCTTTGAAAAAATGTTTAAGCAGACCTTTCTGAAAACTTACGCCCAAGGAAAATTAAGGGGAAAATCCAAATTTTCAACAGCACTCTCGATTTTGAAATAAAACGGGGGGGGGATAAGTAAAAAGGAATTTTAAAAAATTAAAAAAGTAGGGGGGAAACGGCAGGGCCCCGGGTGGTTTCTGGCAGAAAAAAAAGTTAAAAACCGGGAAAACCCGAAAAAATAAAATATTTGAAATGGCCCATTTCAATAAGGTATTGTTTGGGTGGGTTATTTCCCGGGTGAAGGACTAAAGCGATTATTGTACCGTTGGGCCCCAAGGGAAAAGGGGGCCCAAAAAATTTCCCCATTAAAAACCCGGGGGGGAAACATTTTTGGGGTTTTTTGTAAGAAGGGGTTCACCAAAATTTTAAACAATAGGGTGTTTCGTATGGGGGTTTTAGAAAATTCTTTTTTAAATGATGCGCCAAACAAAGGGTTCCCTTAAAAGGGGCGCTCGACAAGGGGCATATTTTTAAACCCCCCGCTTTTATTGAAAAAGTTTTTCCTAAGAACCCCAAAAAATGTATGGTTTCTTTATCGTTTTTCGAAAAGGGGACGACCCGTAAAAAAGAGCATTTTACTGTCAGTTCTTATTTAAAAAAAGGCGTGAACGGAGAAAAAGCGGGGGATAAACCAAGCCATGGGGAAAAAATCCCCTACAAACCCGTTTTAATGAGCAAATGGTTTTCTCGGAAATTCTTTTCCTTTGTGGGTCCCGAAACAAGGGGGCATAATGGTCCGATAAATTTTTCCAAATTTTTTTAAAAAATGAATTAGCTATGAACCCGACGGGTTAAAGGGAGGGATGGTTTTTCTCTCCGTTCTTCAACACGGAAACTTTTTCCTGCTACTTTTCCCCTGACGGGTCTTAAATGCTTCAACGACAGTGACGGGGTACAAAAAACAAACTTAACAATCTTCAAGTAATTTCACACGATAGGGGTTTAAATGTTAATTGGGTAAATCAAGAAAAAAGTGTTCAGGGAAAGGGGGTTTTCTTTGGGGCCAAAGAGAAAAAAATTTTTTTGAGGTAAACCAAATTGAAGGGGGTAATTTCAAACAAATATTTTTTATTTACTTTTTCCCCCCGGCAAAGGGGGACACAGAAAAGGGGGAAAAATTTCTACAAGTTTGAGCAAGATAAGGGACCCAAAGAAAACCGAAAAATTGAAAAAGGGAAAAGATTGTAATTAGCTGAAATATTTTTCAAACTTTTGGGTACTCCGGTTTTTTCCAGTTTTTTTTGGGTTTTGGGGCGGAGGTAGGGGCTTTCAAAGGTTTGAGAGCAAGGGAGAAAGGTTTTTCAAACTTTATGCGTGTTTTTAAGGGTTTTTCTGCATGGGTTTCTGAAAAACCCCCCAAAATATATCTATGGCGAGTTGGGCAGGGATTTCCCCCATGGATTAAAAATTTGTTTTAAAAATTTTTTAAAAAAATGGGTTTTTTTTATTGAAACAACCGGATCACTGTTTTCAAAGAAATCTAAAAAAGGGTTTTAAAGATGGGGAAAAGAGCGCGGAAATAACACTTGGGTCCAAAGGGTTTAAACTTTTTTGTGAAAAATGGATTTGGAAGTGTGGGTGTTTGGTTGTGGGGGCAAGGAAATTGGTTTTTCAAAAAAGTTTAAGGAAAGGGTTGTATAGGGTTTTTTTTTGTCTCCCCATGGTATGACCCCCCAGGAAATTTTGGTAGATTCTCCCGGTAAACAAAAAGACTTTTTTTTGGAAAAGGAGAAATATGTTTGGTGGCCCATGGTTTAATTTCTTTTCGCAATGTTTCTTGCCCCGTTTAGGTTGGGGGTATCACAGATCAATGTTCACAAAAACCGTTATTTAAAAAATACGGGGAACTGGGCCCGTCCCTTTTGTGCGGCAAGCCTTTAAACAGAAAATTTACCTAATTTTTGAATGCCCCTATACAACGGTTTTTTAAGGGAAAATATTGCCCAAAAAATTGTTTTTTTGGGGAAAATTTTTCAGGATTGCATTTTTTAAACGTTTTCCTAAAATTTACCCAGGAAAAAAATTCCCCTTTATTTTTTTTTAAATTTTTTTTTTCTTCGCTTTTTAAGCTCCCACTTCAAACTGTTTTTCCTAATGAAAATAGAAAATATTGGGGTAATAGGGGGTTCAGGTTGATGAATCGTGATAATTTTCGAGTTGGAAAAAGGGTTGGGGTTTTGCAACTTCTGTGTTTTGTGTTGTGGTGTGGTGGGGGTGGGTTGGGGGGGTGGTGGGTGGGGTGGTTGTTGGTTGGGGTGCGCGCGCGCCGGGGTCGAAATCCAAATGTTCCATGATATCTCCCCCCCTTGGGAAAGGGGGTGTGGCCCATTCCAAAAAACTATGTCATGTCGTTGTCTCCCCCTCTTCTCTCCTCGCCCCCCACAATACCACACTCCCCCCACCACAACCACACACACACACACTCACAAACAAACCAAAAACACACAACCAAATAACTCACCCCCCCCCCCTCCCCCCCCACAAACAGAGGCAATTTATACCCCTCAATCAACAAAAAGGGTTTCCCCCCTGTCTATTTTTGGGCCCCTTCACATCAAAAACGAACAAACAGCTAAATTTTCACAGAAAGGAAGCCATCAAATTTGGGGACACATCTCAAAAAATGAAAACATAAATCAATTTAAAAATGGGAAAGCACCTTCTCACCTCCCCAATTGATTCATTTAAAAAAAAATAAAAAAAGAAAACACGGGAAAAAATGCTTTCAAAAACTGTTTTTACCCTTTAAAACACCTTTTTTTATCATGAAAAAAAAAGACTAAGCCCCTACACTATCCCCCCATACCGCCTGACCCCCACACCCCCATAACACGAAATTTCACACTCTTACAAAATTAAAAAAAAAAAAACCCCTTTCACAAACACACCACACACACCAAAACACACACAAACACAACCACCCCACAAAACAAACACAACTCAAAAACACACACCAAACCCCCCCCCCCCCCCCCCCCCCCCCCCCCCCCCCCCCCCCGCCCCCCCCCCCCCCCCCCCACAAACCCCCCCACCGGGTAGGACATACACAAAAACTTATTATTGTTTAAAAAAGGGACCCCCACACACTGATTAGGGCTCAGGTAAATCCCTAGGGCTTTTTGTTTTGGGTTCCCCTTTACATTTGGTCCCCGAGGGAAAAGAAATAGCAGATAATTCCCAAACTTGGTGCCAAAAAAAAAAAATTTTTTTTTTCCAGAATTTGGGGTAAAATTTGCCATTACATCCTTCCAATGTGAAAAAATATTTAAACCCCCGGGAAAACTACTTTTACAAAAAACCCTTTTTCTGTGGAAAAAAACTACAAAACTGCTAGCTGCTCACGCCATCTTGTTAAAAAATTATCAAAAATTAAAGGCCCCTTTAAAAAAAAAGGGGAAGGGCCAAGTTTTTCTCCTGAAGTTGTTTTGTTTTCTGCCCGGGAAAATTTTTCTTGTGCTTTACCTATTTTATTTTTCCATTTTTTTTTTAAAAGTAAAAAGGCGAAAGGTATTATCTTTACAAATATGAAATGAGAGTCAAGTTTTGTCTGAATCATCATAATTTTATTTGCCGGCCATTTAGCCAGTTTTGGTAGCTAGACTATTATGAGGGTCCTTAACTTTTACGCTGTTTTCTTTTTTCATAATGATGCAGATGTATGTGTTTAAATGACTTAAGTGGGATTTTTTTGTTGTTGCTTTTTGTTCCCCCCCCCCCCCCCCCCCCCCTTTTTTTTTTCCCCTGTATAATATCATCTGCCGGATGAAAAGACGTAAAATTAAACCACCACCACCACACATACACCCCCAGACACATACATACACACCCGGGTTCATCCCGATAGATCCCCGCACCGATAGAACCCCGCACCGAACCGATAGATCCCCGCACCGATAGATCCCCGCATCGGTAGATCCGCGCAAAGGGATAGGGTTAGGGTTATGGTTAGGGATCTATTGGTGTCGGGAGCTATCGAGGTGCACCCACACCACCCACACTCCCACATAACCACCTCGGCCAATCCACCAAACACACACACATGTACCCCCCCCCCCCCCACACACACACATCATAATATATATATATATATATATAGATAATAGATAATAAATAGATAATATATAATAGATATATATAGATATAAGACAAAGGAACCATCTAGAATCAGCCGTTTTCGCTGGATCCGCACAACAACTTCGCGCCAGAGATCCGCCACACTGGTTCTATTTCCTAAAGACAATTCAATAAAAATGGGTTCAACAGTTTTTGCCGTGGTAATGCTGTCACCCTGCCAACAAAGAAACAACCCAACCCTACTAATGCGGGTGACAATAGTCGGAAATCTGCAATGAAGGTAATCAGTGTGTTTGGAGTTCGCGTTCAGCGAGAGTGACCCCGCCGTTTTCATGGGACAAAATTAATGACGCTGGTGATCACGCTCAAAACATGTAAGCCCCGTCAGTCATCAGAACGGGTCAACCAGAGGGAGAAAAAGCCAAAACGTAGTAGTGTGAAACGGTGCGCCCGTAATGCACACAGTCGATATTCCGATCGTTATCCTGGCGCGCGCTTCAAATGGGATATTTGATTCTCCAGATCTATTTGCTTGGCCCATGCGCTGAGAGGAAGGTAACTTATCTGCATGGAAAAACATACGTTCTCTCACCCTGACCCCCCCCCCCCCCCCCCCCCCCAGGTCTATTAACAGATCTCATTTACGAAAGTAAGAATACCCTTCTCTCTCCTCTCTCCCCTCTCTCTCTCTCTCTCTCTCTCTCTCTCTCTCTCTCCATGATTATGGGATGGTGGTGTGAACAGGGATCAGAAGTCGGGATGAGGCTGGATGGATGGGGGAATGGATAGGGTACTGATTGATGTTTGACCATTCTTCTTGTGACCGGATATCCAATACAACGACAATGCACTGTAGTACTTTGTAGTGCTATACCATTATTCATAGCAGTCTAGTAGTACAATTTTTACAATATTATGCCACATAATACGTTATAATAGCAATGCAACGCGATGCTTTACAATACTACACCGTGCAGCACAATGCGACAGCAGTACAATGCATTACAATGCTATTCCACAGAATGTAAAACAATACCAGTACAGCACAATACATCACAATGCTATGCCATATAGCATCCTGTAGTCTGATTTACCTCTGTTCAGAGCAGTTATGTCCCTTGATATCTTAATGGCGTGTCCTGCGCGTGCTTGTACCCATTGTCAACACAGCGCAGGCCTCCAAGGGTGGCACAGGACTGCTCTAAAGGCAGGTGAAGACAGTGCTTCTCTGGGTCCTCCCCAGTACCTTCGGGTGTTTCTTTTTCTTCCACAACAGCAGTCCGGTGCCAGACCTTAGCAATGACAGGGAGTGCAATACTTTAGAATTATATTGTATTATAATGAATAGTAATATAGCGCCTATTCTCGGCTAGAGACCAAGCTCTAAGCTCTTTACAATCCACACTGGTTTACACAACGGGCTGCCTACCTGGGTAGTGCCGACTGAAGAGCTGCCTCAGCCGGCGCTTCATTCAGAATGTTTCACCATACAGTACTTACAATACAACAGCAGAACAGAGCAATGCATTAAGATGCTATTCCACAAAACAGCCTGTAGTTCAGCGGCACTACAGAGCAATACTTTGACAATACGATGCCATATAGTCTCAAACAATAGCAGTGCATGCAATGTTTTACAATGCTATGCCATATACTTTCTAACAATAGCTTTGAAGTCCAATAATTTTACTATGCTGTGTCGTATAATACAACGGCAGTCTAGTGCAATATTTTACAATGCTATTACGTACATAAAATGCTCAGGCAGTCGGGCATGCTTACAAAACTATTCACAAACAATACATATTAGCAATGCAGTGCTAACTTTACAATATTACAAACCTATTCATTATACATAGCAGTGCAGTGCAATACTTTACAATGCTATACCCTATACATTATACAACAGCAGCGCAGTGCAATACTTTACAATGCTATAACCTATACCATTATACCATAGCAGCGCAGTGCAATACTTTACAATGCTATACCCTATACCATTATACAACAGCAGCGCAGTGCAATACTTTACAATGCTATACTCTATACCATTATACCATAGCAGCGCAGTGCAATACTTTACAATGCTATACCCTATACATTATACAACAGCAGCGCAGTGCCCATACTTTACATACAGCGCAGGCAATACTTTACAATGCTATACTCTATACCATTATACAATACTGCGCAGTGCATACTTTACAATGCTATACTTATACATTATTCCATAGCAGCGCAGTGCAATACTTTACAATGCTATACCTATACCATTATACAACAGCAGCGCAGTGCAATACTTTACAATGCTATACTCTATACCATTATACCATAGCAGCGCAGTGCAATACTTTACAATGCTATACCTATACTATTATACAACAGCGCGCAGTGCCATACTTTACAATCAGCGCAGCGCAATATTTACAATCTTACTCTATACCATTATACAAAACTGCGCAGTGCAATACTTTACAATGCTATACTCTATACCATTATACCATAGCAGCGCAGTGCAATACTTTACAATGCTATACCCTATACCATTATACAACAGTAGCGCAGTGCAATACTTTACAATGCTCTATTCTATACCGTTATACAATAGCAGCGCAGTGCAATACTTTACAATGTTATACCTATACCATTATGCCATAGCAGCGCAGTGCAATACTTTACAATGCTATACTCTATACCGTTATACAATAGCAGTGCAGTGCAATACTTTACAATGCTATACTCTATACTATTATACCATAGCAGCGCAGTGCAATACTTTACAATGCTATACTCTGTACCATTATACCACAGCAGCGCAGTGCAATACTTTACAATGTTATACCCTATACCATTATACAATAACTGCGCAGTGCAATACTTTACAATGCTATACTCCATACCATTATACCATAGCAGCGCAGTGCAATACTTTACAATGCTATACCACATACTACAACACCAGTGCAGTGACATTCTTTACAATGCTATGTCATATTGTACAAGACAATGGCAGTGCACTGCAACAACATCACACTGCTATTCCACAGACTATTAACAGTAATAGCGGAGACCAGTACTTTACAATGTAGTGTCATATCATTCGTTACACTAGAGTGCAAAACTTCACACTGCAATGTTACGTTGTATGATACAATAGAGCACAATATAATGCAATGTAATACCACATAGTACAGTGCAGCAGAGTGCAATGTTTTACAATCCAATACCATGTCGTCGTCAAATACATGCAGTGGGAGTGCAACAGCTTAATGCTATATCATGTCGAACGACCCAGTAGAACACAATACTGTACAATACTTTGTTTTACCATGTCGAACGATACAGTAGAGTACAATCTGTACGATGCAACACCCTATACTTCAATACAGTGGAGTGCAAGACTCTAATGCAATACCATGTCGAACAATAGAGTACAGTACAGTACAATGCAATACCATACACTCCAATATAGTAGTGTCTAACACTACAGTACCGTACTGTACAAAGCCATTATCATATACTTTAATACAGTCGAGTGCGATACTTTAATGCAATACTATGTCGAACAACACAATAGAGTACGATACTGTTCAAAGCCATAACATGTACTTCAATACAGTGGAGTGTGATACTTTAATGCAATACCATGTCCAACAATACAATAGAGTACGATACTGTTCAAAGCCATAACATGTACTTCAATACAGTGGAGTTTGATACTTTAATGCAATACCATGTTGAACAATAGAGAACAATACTGTACGATGCAATACCATATACTTCAATATTGTTTTGTGCAAAACTTAATATTGCAATACCATGGAGTGAAGTAGAGTGAGGTTCTTTATAACACAATACCATGTAGTGCAGTACAGCAGAGTGCAGTACTTTATAACGTAATACCATGTAGTGCAGTACAGCAGAGTGCAGTACTTTATAACGTAATACCGTAGTAGTGCAGGACAGCAGAGTGCAGTACTTTATAACGTAATACCATGTAGTGCAGTACAGCAGAGTGCAGCTTTATAACGTAATACCATGTAGTGCTGTACAGCAGAGTGCAGTACTTTATAACGTAATACCATGTAGTGCAGTACAGCAGAGTGCAGTACTTTATAACGCAATACCATGTAGTGCAGTACAGCAGAGTGCAGTACTTTATAACGTAATACCATGTAGTGCAGTACAGCAGAGTGCAGTACTTTTTAACGTAATACCGTGTAGTGCAGGACAGCAGAGTGCAGTACTTTATAACGCAATACCACGTAGAGCAGTACAGTAGAGTGCGATACTTTCATGCCATACCATGTCGAACGATACAACAGAGTACAACAGCATACAAAGCAATACAATATACTTCAATATGTCGAAAAATACAACAGAGTACAACATCATACAAAGCAATACAATATACTTCAGCACAGTAAGAGTGCAGTACTTTACAAAGCTTCACCAGCGCAGAACAATTCATTGCACTACTTTACGATGCAATACTGTATAGTGTAATACAGTAGAGTGCAACATTGTACAGTGTCATACATACTATTGTTCGTCCGTCGAGTCGACGAGGACCACTTCAGTCATCTTTGGGTTAAAGGGGTCAGACGATCTGAGAGTACGCAGGTGGCTGATCAAGCCGATCATGCACGGAATGTACAGTGACAGCTTGGACAGGGAATACTATCTAACGCAACACAAGAGAATGCAATACTATGCAACACAATGTCATGTAATCAATGCAGTAGAGAGCAATACTATTCAATGTAATGCCATACAACACAACGCAGTAGATTGCGATACTTTACAATGTATAAGTCAACACCCCGCCACCATGAGGGTGTTGTGAACGCAAGGCGTTTCTCAGTCTCAGGACACAGACCCTCACCTCTCTCCATTCTAGTTCTGTCCTTTATGGTGGAAAAGTTTTGTTCACGTTGTGGTCCCATTTGTCTTTCCTGGGATGCGCTAAGAGAAGCCACCACAGGAACTGTTTTCTGACCACTGTCCGTGTACTGACCAGCCCTCCTCCCTTCTCCCCCAGTGCTTTCCCCCCTCCTCCTCCCCCCCCCCCCCACCACCGGTACTTTCTCCTGCCTTCCCTTTACAACTACCCACTCCCTCGGCGTTCCCCGGATCTCCCTCCCTATGCACAGTTGCATTCTGAGTGACCATGCCGCAGTCTGAATGCAGCTGTGCGAAGGGATGGAGGTACAGGAGGGAATTATCAATACCACAAATATAATGTTAACGAAAAATTAATGTTCCGCCGAATGAAAGAGACAAATTGCAAGACAAAACACGACGCGCTTTGACTCTCTTTGCCAAACAACATTCAAGAAAATGAAAACGAAGATCAAACAATTGTCTTGTATGTTGTTTGTCTTGAAAGCCGACCCACTGTTACAGGTGTGTCAGTTGTCGCCCCTGACATAATTCCTCTTTAGCGTTAAGGAAGGGTATTGTTCGTATCATTCTTATGCACAAACGTACGTCGGAGAACCTGTAACCCGTGTCGGCGCTCAGGGGTTATGGAAACATAAAAATACCCAGTATGCACCTGGATACTTGAAGAGGAGATTGGCGCTGCTGACCATACTTCATTACCCACCAACATGCCATGATGAACTCTCAGATAGCAGCAACAATGTTGTTCACTGGTCTGTCGAGGCAGCCCAACGATGCATTTGTCGTGGGCGATACATGAAGTGCGGGGTATTTCTATCTTGTCTTTAAATGTTGCTTCTTTTTTCGCAGGAGGTAAAAACGGGAGGCGAAACAAGGGGTGGGGCTCAGTTGCATGTATGTCCGTGGAACCCCAGTCTTTCCTATTTTTAATGCTATGCATGCTTTGCTTTATTGCACACACACACACACACACACACACACACACACACACACACACACACACACACACACCAACCTCTCCTCCCCCTCCCCCTTTTTTTTAAAACCCTTTTTCGTCTTATTTAAAACCAATTTCTCTTTCAATAGCCCCCTCCCCTTACCTTTTCGTATCAAATCAACACATCAAACAAAAAGTGGTCCGGTGTCAGACGACCCTGGTGGGTTCTTAGAATGATAATAAAATATGACTGTGTATATATTTTGGCTTTCTCCAAATGACATGATGGATTTGATCTACAATTGTATTTGACATGTTCTTTTATAACATTGACATTCATGTATGCTGTCACTGTATCTAGGCATTGAAACCTTTTTTTACATGTACCTATTAAGATAATTTGTTTTAAAGACGTGGTCCTGATTTTCAAAATTTTTGGTGGTCAGAATTATTATCTCCTTTATGTGTTTCATCTTTACAACGGATGCATTCGATTGTGTTTATTCATGAAAATTTGTTTTTGTTTTTGGGTGTCGATCTTGTTGATCTTAGTGCTCTCCCCAGATTTCATTCATAACAGTCAGTCCGACCCATGAACTTACATAATCTATGCGTAAGTTTTCATGCAGTGCAGTGAATGGTAACGTGTGTTACTTGTGTAAAGGGTACGATTCTGCCCAGCCTTTGAGAACAGAGAGTTTGTAGTGGTTAACCCCTTAAACGCAGGATAGAATCGCAGTGAGGGGCAACCTAGCTGGTAGGTTGGAATGCCAGTTAAGAGGCTGGTCACTTAGCAGACAATTTGCCCACGGCTGGTCTGGGCAGACTGGTTTTGAAGAGACAGCCATTGGACTTCAGCCACATCGTAATTGGTGTCGCCTTTGCTAAGGAGCTCTTGAGAGCCTCCCTTTGACCATGGCTGGTCTGGATGGTTTGGTCTGGGAGGCTGAGTATAGGCCGGGGGAACAGCCCTGGAGACCGTGGAGCCGTGGTTGGTGTTGTCTTTGCTGAGGTGGACTTGAGATTTTGGGGATGTTGAATTTTGCCCTAGGTACTGAGTCGGAAGGGTCTAGTTCCTCTGCACTCCACCAGACCCAGCCACTTACATGGCGGTCGGCCCCGTTGGTTGTCGGGCCGTGGGGGATAGAATGTATGGTCAAGAGCAGCCCCGCCGGAGCCAGAGTTTAAACACTTTAGACGCTTGTAGTCGTTCTATTGTGACTCAGGCCACAAAAGACTTTCTCGAAAGATCTCGTTCAAAAGGGGTGGAAGGCCTATATACTCCCAGCGTTCTGACTCTGAGATCATTTCTTCACTGAGCAGAGTGTGGTGAAGGCTGTGACGCTGGTTCAGGTGTTTGTGAATGTAAAGGTATGTTGATGGTTTTTGCCTTTGGTTTGGCTATGTTTTTACCCAGAGTGAGGGCAGATAGAGTACTATCTTCGTAAAACAACTTTAGTAAATGGAAGTTAAAAGTTCTATGTTCTTACATTTTATTGTACAAACTCCATTTTATTTTTAACTGGAAATGTGAAATACCAAATTTCCACAGTCAATTATTCAGGTAACTTGTAACTAAGCAGGTGCTGGCGCTAAATAAGAATGAAATCAGAAACAGTTATTCATTACTGTCACAGATTTTATTGTGAGTAATCAACAAATCGATGCCAGAAAAACATAGATTACAGACGTTGCTGTCTTTTATTGTGATAAGTGGATAAAGTTTAACGCGCGCCCTGCAGGTTCCTTGTGTTCGAACACTAGACAAACTGGCTTGTAAATGTCGCCCTTGTTTGCTGGCGAGACGGATAGGGTTAAGTCACAGTGATGAAACCGCACGGCGGCCTGAGCAAATGATGATGCAGCCAGTGAAGGTAGTTTGATTATTCCTCTGTGTGTCTGGGTTGCTACCTGTTACAAACAAGTGTTTTACCTGTTTGTTCGATTGTTTCATGATTTCATAGCGAAGAACAGTATTATAAGTGAACGTACATTTAAGCACACACACTCAAAATGGAACTCCCCGTTGCGAACGGCAGGAGCAATGAACAATAAATGAAATTAATGGACATCTAAATTTCAATAGCGGTTACACAATTGTATGGAAAAAATTATATGTGTAGTGTCCACACATGAAACTCAGAAAGGACACATCTTGCACATGAACCAGCCAACTAAAGCTATCTTCCTTTCTCAGCACACACACCCACCTCAGGACAGTGCGTACTACACGCTATGGCTCCACGTTTCACCTGTTAGGCCTACACCCGGGCCCAACAATGGCAGTTGCTTTTCAGCCCTGCAATGGACCCACGGATGTAAATATATTGAACAAGTGAACACTCACAGACTAACAGATGCAGCGACCGAATAAGCAAACTGACTGACCAGTGGCTACTCGCGTACAAAATAGGCACAAGAACGCACAAACAACCGAGCAGCATTCAAGTAATTAACTACCTAATTACTCAGCCAAGTAACCACGTAACCCATCAGTCGCTCAAATAATGAAACAATCAAACAAACAGGTAAAACACTTGTTTGTAACAGGTAGCAACCCAGACACACAGAGGAATAATCAAACTACCTTCACTGGCTGCATCTTAATCACTTGCTCAGGACTCCCAGGACTTTGCAGCACTGCTTTGAAACACAAACAGAACAACAAAGAACAAGAGGGGCTGGGAACAGGGAGGGGTAACTCTTCCTCACTCTCACCTGTGAAGGACAAACGGTGTTGAGGTGAAGAAGACAGAGTGAGGCTGCTCACGAGAAAGGAGCGGGACAGGTGTGTGTGTGTGTGTGTGTGTGTGTGTGTGTGTGTGTGTGTGTGTGTGCGAGAGAGAGAGAGAGAGAGAGAGAGAGAGAGAGAGTGAGAGAGAGAGAGAGAGTGTGCGCGCGCGCGCGCATGTGTGTGTGTGTGTGGTGTGTGTGTGTGTGTGTGTGTGTGTGTGTGTGTGTGTGTGTGTGTGTGTGTACGCGCTTGTTGGAGATAATAATAATAATAATGAATACTTATATAGCGCCTATTCTCGGCTAGAGGCCAAGCTCTAAGCGCTTTACAATCAACACTCGTTTACACAACGGGCTGCCTACATGGGTAGTGCCGACTGAAGAGCTACCAGCTGGCGCTTCATTCAGTCGTTTCCCGTGTCATCCAGTCAGTATCGCTCAATATCGATCACTCATTTTCTTTACTTCCTTCATTCTTTCCATTTCTCACGCAGGGCGCATGCTATGTGTAACGTGTCATCCATACCAACGGCCAAACTGGCCTACTCTTCCGAAAGTTGGTGATGGGATTTTACGTGTGTGCAAGATGTTATGCATGCGTTCACACACGGAACCTCGGTTTATAGTCTCATTCGAAGGACTGTAAGGGAAATGGAGTCAGAACCAATGTTAACTCCGATCGAGGGAAAAATCCCCCTGTACCGAAACGCCCCGGCGGAGGTTCGAACCCGCAACCCCAGGATCACCAAGATTACGAGTCAGGCGCTCTACCAACTGAGCTATTCTGGGAAGGAGAATGGGGGTGGGGGGGGGGGGGGGGGGGGGGGGGGGGGGGGGGGGGGGGGGGGGGGGGGAGGGCATCGAGGACATGGACGTGGTGGAAGCCACGTCGGAAGACTTCCGGCTGAACCAACCGTCATTGAGTCCTCTCTCTCCCGATCAAAGGACTCTCGTCCTCCTCCTCCTCCTCCTCCTCCTCTTCCTCCTGCCCCCCCCCCCCCCCGTCCCCCCCCACCTCCCATACTACTCTCCCAACCCATTCAACCTTTCCCACGTTCCCCTTCTCTATCCCACTCCCCCACCTCTAAGCTAATCGCATTCGCGCCTCTCTCCTTCGCCGGGTATGAATGAAAGGGGCGGGGCCAGGGGTGGGTAGGTGGTGGTGATGAGGAGAGAGGAAACAGAGAGGGGGGGGGGGGGGGGGGGGGGGGGGGGGAGAGAGAGAAGAGAGGAGAGAGGAAGCGGAAGGAGGGATGGTCGGAAAGGGCGGGACGCAGGAGGAAGAAGACGTAGGACAGAGACAGACCACCGCGAAGTCGATCACCATCATCCCTCCTCCCTCAGCCCCCCCTTCTTTCTTCCCACTCCTTCGCTGTCTCCCAGGGGACCTGTCGATCCTCCCCTGTTAGTCCAGTAAAATTAGGACAAAAATCGGCTTGAGTGCAAACAAATTTCCCTTTTTCTAAGCTTTTTGAGTTTTTGTCCATTCTAAAAACCCTCGGCAGTCAAAAAACCAAAGTCTACCCAAAATTTGAAGGGCGAACATTATTTAATAGCTCTCTTAATATAGAGACCCCCTCTGGCTGTTTGAAAAAAATTTCTGCAGTCCAAGAAGAAAACGTTTCACTGAACATGGCAAACATATGCAAACAGAATCTGATCTCAGTCCTGTATTTCACGCCTCAGAACAAGTCAGAACAAGTCACAGTGAGTTTCTTAAAAAAAAATTTTTTTAAAGCTGGGGAGGGGGGGGGGGGGGGGGGAGCACAAAGAACAATTTGATCATATGTCTTCGTCCGACAGGGTCCGTCTTCAAGAATGTGCATCTTGCTGGCTGAGTTGTACAGGTCTCTCCTCTACATTCTGCACATCCAACAGTGCAGACAAGTCCATGAAGACGACAAGAGCATTTGACGATTGACAGTCTTTTTTAAACAGCTGCACCTGATGACATGAAGAAGTTCCTCGGAGGTGCTGTAAATGTCTGTCAGAACCGGAAACATGATGTCAGCTATGCCCCATCCCCAGGCTGTGGGATCCATGTGGAAGGAATCCTCCTTAGGTGTACTGATCCATTCTTGTACCTGGTAAAAAGTGCGAAGGGAATGGAACTTTGCTGCTGTTGATGTTGGTGTAGTTTGTTGAGCTGCAAGATTGTTGTGCAACTTGACAGTTTTTGGATGTATTTCACATGTCGCAATGTGTTCAAAGTGTCATCTGCCTTACCACCATAAAAGAATGACCAATGCTTTTTCTCCTGCGTCAATGATTTCGTTTTTGCTGCTGCTTGGGCAAGAGAACACCTCAGCAGTCTTCTTGAAGTGACCGAATCAGGAGGTTTCCGGAGTGGAAGAGACTTGCCAATGGAGAAGAGGCTGCTGGTTGTATCGCAGCCTCCGATGGCATGCACAAAAAGTATATTTTGACGCCAAGAACATTTTGAACTGCTTTGAATGTTCACACCTTGGTACTTCTCCTGGAGTTGATGTGAAAAATACATCCTGATGTTCTGGGTTTACATGGTGCAGGAGGAGAACCAAGAGATCTGTGTCTTCCCCAACTACTGCTGTCTGCATTGCTACAGCCTTTTTCAGTGCTGTTTTCACTATCAACAATCAGCATCACCGCTGCTTGAACTGCTTCAAAGCCATTTTCTCTCAGCATGTTTGCTAAAAGTTTGATGAAACACTCTTTGTTTGCAGAGCTGGCAAGAAAACGTTGCTTTGTGTCACCAAGTATCATGTCACCATCAAAGCTGACATCAGGTCCACGCAGCTATTCGTTCACCGGAGGTGGGTCACATCTTTAGTCGATGACCCACTGCTGTACCCCATCAAAGACAACAGTGGCTCTGCTGTACATCCGAATGACAAAAGTGACGTACGTTTGAGCTAAATCATTGTAAGTGCATCCTCGAGGCCAGGTCAGATGATGTAATAAAAGATCCACCGTCTATGACGAAGTAGACATCTGTGGAAGCTCCAAATGGGAAACTGTTTGCACCTCAGACCAAATGTGCTGTTCCAGTGCTGCTTTATTAGCGCGCCTCGGCAAACCTGAGGTGTCAAACAGAGATGCTGGGGTATTGCTCAGCTCATAACGAAAGCCGAAGCCATCAGACCTGGGCTGGTTTCTGCAATCTTGACCAGTCTTTGAAACAACAGGTTTGGGTCCACATGAACTGCATCGCCATGCAGTTTGACAGCAAGCTTTGTAGCCATTGAAACAACCTTGGTCTTTTTTTTCAAGGACACTTCTAAGGCATTCTTGCCAATCATAGCTATCCAAAATGTTCTCTCCGAGAACTTTTGCCTGGTCAGCATCCACTGTACTGTCTGCTGCCCTATCCACTTGCAATGCACCTCAAGGTCTGACTTGCATGAAAAGGATTTCTTTCATGGAGGTAATGCACAGTCACAAGGGTATCATTCTGCAGTCTTGACTTACTGAGATCTTTGTGTTCTGGATGCTGTCCACTTGTCTTCTGCATGGCTGAATTGATTTCAACACAAGCTGGCATGCCCATAAGCCATACAAGTCTCTCATGCTCCCCCATTCCTGTGCCACGAGTCAGCCCTCCGTTGGTTTTTAAAAACTTCGCACGAGGACCTGTTCAATGATCAGATCTGATGAAGGCCTCCCTAGAAACGGTCACTTCTGATCACATGCCGTCCTTGTGTAAAACTGTAAAAGACATCAGAATTGACCTCCTTGAGGTCAACCATCTGCTGAAGGTACAGCCAGGCCGACTTGGTGTAATGATGGCGACCAGCCGCAGCCAAATATGGCAACATACATCTGACAGATTCCAGATGCATCTTGAAGTTACCTGTCCTTTCAGCTTTGATTGATTTCCGCAGAATGTCAGCCATGTCCATGTACTGCAACCACAATGCTGCATTTCTTAACGCAGGACAGACGTTTCTTGTGCTCTTCCAGCTGACTAGTAACAGCTGAACACACATTGTCTGTCGTGGCATCTTAGGCTGGTATGCTGCTGTTCAGAACTTTCTCCACAACACTTAAAGCAGCATTCAAAGTACCATTCCCTAGATCTGCTTCTAGATCGCCAGAATCCATCACATCAGAATCTGAAATTGGCGAAAAAACGGATGCCTGGGGTTATAGCTGCGATCATTCCCATTCCATGGAAGGTGTTGTGGCCATCAATTGTCACTGTATTGTGATCGACGTTGTCTGCAACGAACTGAATTGTCTCTCTGTCTGTTGTGGGAAGCTCAACTCCAAAGGGGGCTGCAGCATTCAGTTCAAACTTTCTAAGAACCTGGAACCAAAAGTTCTGTGCATCTGTACTGCAAGGTCAATTTGCAGTGCTGCAATGATGGGATTTGGTCGAAAGTTCTGTACTATACTTTGGCCTATTGCAGATACCTTTAAATCAACATTTTTTTGTGAACGACTTGATTGGGGAAATTTTCTCAGTATCCCCGGAATGTAGTTTCCTTGGTTCTCAATAGAGACGGAATCTGGATACGCTTCTTTGCAGCCTAACATTGACTTGAAAGTCACAATGAATGATGTCTGCAGCAGCATTGATCAGTCGCAGTTTTCTGCTTCAAGATCAGCATTTCTTGGTTGTTAATAAAAATGTCGCAGGATGGTATTAGCTGTCTTCTTCAGTGTGATTATATCTGCTTGGTTGGGGGACTGTGAACAATCGATCTCATTTCCATAGTGTTTTAATCAATTTTTCTTCATGTGCACAGTACTTACTATATGCTCATTTTCTGAATCCTTAAGACTGTGTGCCATGATGTCCCAAACCAAATCACAAACGGTCACCTAGTCAGAGTCAAGAGAGTCGAGCTGGTCGATGACGTTTTCAAAGGTAGAAAGTCTTTGGAAATCTCTGGTCTTCCCGAACACACTTTTTTGGTGATGGGCTCTTCATTTAAAAACATCTTTGGAATCTGACAATCAGAACGGAAGTTCGATAGACAGGAATTATGGTAAACTGCATCTTGGGCTAAACAGTCCTGTAGAAATTCAAGCTTCTTCCTTTGACATCTCTTGCCCATGAATCCCCTTGATGCACACATGTTTGCAAAACTGACTTTCGGAATTCTAACGTCTGCATACTTTCAGTTGTCCACTTGACGCCCACTTGGGGCCTTTTCTTTGCCGCTTTTCCCTTTCTGACAAAATAAGCACACTGGTTCAGCATCAAGTCCTGCGATCTTGGTTGTCTTGTCTTTTGGGGGGACATGAGCTTTTTTCTTTTCTTTAGCTTGCTTTCAGTGGCCTTGGGATTAGTGTATTGGCTATGACATACACGGTGAACTAAATCACCTTCCTCTGCATGGATATTGTCATACAGTTGTTTACTAACACGATTTATGCTGTCGCTCCCTTTCTCGCCAAGAGTCACCCTGTCTTTGGGATTCAGAAACTCTTGCTCACAGATGATGCAGACTTCTGGATACACTTGTCTTGAAGAAGGAAAAGTGTGATTAGTGCCATTTTGAAGGTTAAAAAACAAAACTGTGTCATTGCCAAGTATCCATACAACAAACTCATTGCATATATCTATCATACACACACACGCCCGCCGCGCACACAAACGCACGCACACACACAAAAACACACACACACACACTAAACACACTAATGCATCCAAACTCGCACACACACACACACACACACACACACACACACACACACACACACACACCTCCTCTCTCTCTCCTCTCTCTCTCTCTTTTCTCCTCTCTCTCTCTCTCTCTCGTGGGAAGAGAGAGAGAGAGAGAGAGAGAAGAGAGAGAGAGAGAGAGCGAGCTTATGACATGAATGTTCTACCATACGACTGTCTCCCGGGGCCTTATCGCTTACAGCGCGCGAGCCGCGCTGGAACATGTGTGCCGCACAACCCGGCGCATGCGTGATGCAGCGAAACTACGCCTCCCGGCCTTCTAGCACAGCCATCTGAACAAAACGAGTCCAGATTATCGTCATGACTCTTTATCTTTAAATGTTTAATTCAGATCATATACTCATCATGCAAAAAGAACTTCGTAGGATGAACTTGGCGTTGGTGAATGTGTATCTTTCCCCTCCATCGCTCTCAGCCTCCGTGTCTACGTGGAATTGTCCAGTAATAGTAATATGGTGATTCGGTCGGATCAGAAGTATCGCGCGGACAAAAACGCGATTTTCAAAATCAATTTTCGATCACTTCCCCCCGGGATATTTTGGTAGACTTTATTGGAGTTAACATGCATGCGAAAAAACTGTTTTATCATGAAAAAAATCGTAGAAAGGAATTAGTTTGCACCCTATTATTCTTTTGCCTGGACTATGTCCTCCCCCCCACACAAACAGGAGGACGGCAGGACGTGATGGTTGTCGGATGGTCGGGGGCCACTTGTCAAGGTAAAGTGGGGTCTGGTCGTCGGGTCTGTGCTTGCCTTGACAAGCGCACTGCCGTTACTTTCTACGTCTTCTGCAGGAGGGTGGGGGGGGGGGGGGGGGGGGGGGGGGGGGGGGGGGGGGGGGGGGGGGGGGGCGGGGGGGGGACTGGTATGGGTGGAGGGAAAAGCGGGGTGGGGGGTGGGTGGGGTGGGGGCGAGTATGGGCCTGTGGGGTAGTAGGGAGAAGTGGGGGTGGGGGTGGGGTTGTGGGGAAGGCTTCCGTGGCTGTGGAGGTGCTCTGTGGAGCAGGGAGCGCGTGAGAGAGAGAGAGAGAGAGAGAGAGAGAGAGAGAGAGAGAGAGAGAGAGAGAGACAGACAGACAGACAGACAGACAGACAGACAGACAAACAAAGAGGGGTGGGGATAGGGTAGGGAAGGGAGGCCGAAAATCAGATGGTCACACACACACACACACACACACACACACACACACACACACACACACACACACACACACACACACACACACACACACACACACACACACTGACATGAAAACACAACGTCTGATGTCACGATACAGTCGCGCGCATACGCACACACACACACACACACACACACACACACACACACACACACACACACACACACACACACATGCACACACACACACACACACACACACACACACACACACACACAACACATACACACACACACACACACACACACACACATGCACACACACACATACACACACACCCACACACACACACACACACACACACACACACACACACACACACAACACACACACACACACACACACACATACACACACACACGTACACACACACACACACACACACACACACACACACACACACACACACACACACGCACACACACACAACACACACACACACACACACACACACGCATAACACACACACATGCATATACACACACACACACACACACACACACACACACACACACACACACACACACACACACACACACATACACACATCTTAAGTTCTATTGTAACTGATATATTCAGTTAATCCTTTACTACTGTGTTAATTCCAATCTTATATGCATTGAATTATAGTAGAACTTAAATGATTTGATTGTTTTGTTCTGGAAGAATTCATGCACTTTCTTTTTTTAGTCAGGAGATCTTTGGGATAAAGAGAAAATTAGGCTTTAAATATTATTCTTTTTATTACTTATTCATTTATCTGTGTATTAACTTATTTTATTCTATTTATTATTATTACTATTTCTTTTTTTGCTGTCCCATTTTTCATTTTACCTCAGTGACATTGCACCCCACACTCCCCATTCCAGCTCCCCTCGTCCACAGCCCTACCTGACCCACCACAGCCCTACCCTCCACAGCCACAGCCTACCCGACCCACCACAGCCCTACCCGTCCACAGCCACAGCCCTACCCGTCCCACCACAGCCCTACCCGTCCACAGCCACAGCCCTACCCGTCCACCAGCCACAGCCCCTACCCGACCCACCACAGCCCTACCCGTCCACAGCCACAGCCCTACCCGACCAACCACAGCCCTACCCGACCCACCCACAGCCCTACCCGTCCACAGCCACAGCCCTACCCGTCCACAGCCACAGCCCTACCCGTCCACAGCCACAGCCCTACCCGACCCATCACAGCCCTACCCGTCCACAGCCACAGCCCTACCCGACCCACCACAGCCCTACCCGACCCACCACAGCCCTACCCGATCCACCACAGCCCCGGCACCGGCAATCCACAGGGAGCAGTCAATGTCAAGTCGTCAAGAGGCAACCTACCAGAGGAGACACTGCACTGCTGCCGAGTCACTTCGCCAGTGTTCAGTGTGTGTCAGCTCTGATCAACCAAACGCAGGACGCCACCTACTGAGCCTCCTTCTGACGACGATAGTTGCGTAGTCGCGAGCCAGCATGAGTGAGCTCTCCCTTCGGAGGATGCCACCACGTCCGTCGAACGACAGCCCTCATGAATTTGCCGATACTGGTGACCCCGACAGAATCAAACCAAAGCCATAGACGTGGAGGGGATATAAAAACTGAGGTCACCATAAAGAGCAGAGCATGAAAAGCAACAGAATTTTACTTTTTCTTTAAGAATGCTGATCAATGAGGATGAATATGATGAAGATTTCTCTTTGGTCTGAGACTGCATGACAGGACTGTACTCTACGCTTACTTTCATAATATATCCTGGTGTCGCCCAGGCCCGTGAGATACAGACACCTGCAGTGTTGGTCAGGAAATTTGAGCAACACTATCAGAACGCATCCATTGAGTGGATGAAATCGACTGTGTGGTCCCAGTCTTCCCAACTGAGCCCGAGAAAGTCAACTCTGGGTTGGAGCCCGTCGGGCAGAAAGCCCCCCACAAAATTGGCTCCGATGGGAATCGAACCCATAACCTCCCAGCTGGGAGTCTGCGACACAAACTACTTCGCCACGGCGGCTGGTCGAGGGTTTTTAAAGCATTCTTTTTCTTCTTTCTGATGAAGGAAGAATGAACAGGACTACTAAATCTTAGGTTTCACACGCACCACACACACACACACACACACACACACACACACACACACACACACACACACACACACACACCACCACACCACCACGCCACACACGCACGCACGCACGCACGCACGCACGCACGCACGCACGCACGCGCACACACACACACACACACACACACACACACACACACACACACTGGGTAAATCGACTGTTGAAATGTACTTTTAAGAATTTTTGTACTTTACAGAAAGAATGACAGTTTATGTCCGATGAACTTTTAAGAACTTCGTACTATACGTAAAGAATGAAAAGTGTATACACACCATTGTGATAACCCTTATTTCAGGAAAAGGAAGCCAGAATCCAGAGTTTAACCCTGTGACTCCCGAAAAGAGACATTTTACGACGACCTTCTCTTATTTACTTTTTGACATAAGAAAATCATTTTTCGGAAATGTAACTGAAATATTGCGTTTTACTTGACTGGCCACTATTTTGACGGTATACATTATTTTGACAACATTCTTAACCGTCAAAGTATTTTGGCTTCTATGAGGAAATGTCCTGGGTTTCTGTAAAAAAGAAAAGTGAGTCTACGGGGGAAAAGCTCTATACGGATTGAAAAAAAAGAAAGAAAAAAACATTAGTTAATAAACCACTTTATAGGTTAGTCACACACACACACACACACAACACACGACCACGCACCACGCACGCACGCACGCACGCACGCACGCACGCACGCACGCTACGCACGCACGCACGCACGCACGCACGCACGCACGCACCACCACACCACACACCACACACACACACACACACACACACACACACACACAATGGCAAGAAAACAAATCACCTTCACCTTTTCTGCTACAACTGCCGCGACTACTACTACTACTACTACTACTACTACTACTACTACTACTACTACTACTACTACCGCGGCTGCTACTACTGCTGCTGCTGCTGCTACTACTACTACTCAACAACCACCGCTACTACTGTCATGACTATTGCTACTATTATTAACCTCTATACTACTCCAAATCAAGTCTTAGGGTCAAAACATTTCGTAAAAGATTCACAGCACGGACAGTAGTACCTATAAATATCTATGGAGGAGTGGCGGCGAGCCATTTATCATCCAGCTCCCCGATTTCTGTCCTCTAGTTTCGTCAACGGGCGAACACCCCTCTGACATCATCAGCCCACACTGCGGGCCCTGAACAGACCTGACTGACGCCGAAACAAACGGCCACTGGGTGCAGATGGGATTCAAGGTAAGCCGGGCCTTCGTCAGCTTTGACGCCTTGAGGGGTCACGAACTAAAAGGGTTCGTTAGTCAGGTAATAAAAACAGCAACAAACCCGGCCTGTTTAGCACGCCACGAAAACAGAAAGAAAAAGAAAGAAACGAAAGAAAGAAAAGAAAGAAAAGAAAAAAATTAGGATTTCCATGTCTGCACCGCTTCACCTTCGGTAAATTAAACGCCACGCGGGTCTAACAGTTCAGAGGACTTGGAATCCGAGTTCAGACGGTTGTCTGGATTTGAAGTTCAGTTTCACTGTATGTGTTTAAGCTTACTGATTAGTGATATCGATTTACAGCAGTTCAGAAGTCTCAGTTTACGAGTACAATCGCTTCTATTGTCAAGGCAAGCTGCGATTCCTCTCTACCTGCTTTATGCAGTCTACGTGTCTTATGCTATGCCATGATGGAACCTCCAAAATGATTCAGTTTCTTCTGGTCACAGACATTCATCTGGCGCTTACAAGTCCGTCTTCGTATGCATGGTTTTACCGGCAGAATGGGACATAGCCGGCACTGACGTGTGCTGAGTTCGTGATTTCTATTGATCTGTTGTGTGACGATTGGATGCCATAGTCATTTAGGACAACAGACCCTGATCGTGTATGGTTGGATTCTTTGCCAACTTAAAAAAAAAAAAAAAAAAAGAGAGAGAGAGAGAGAGAGAGAGAGAGAGAGAGAGAGAGAGAGAGAGAGAGAGAGAGAGAGTTCCGTGGTTTTAATTCGCGTAAAAAAGACACGACCAAAATCGTTAACGGTTGGATCCTAAAGAAAACTTACAAACCTTAAAGAAAAACAAATTCCTTGATTAAATTCGGATGAGAGGACTTAGACCATGTTCTCGTTCTTTTCTGAACAATACGTGAAGTTTGTAAGTGACCATTCACGTGTGTGTGTGTGTGTGTGTGTGTGTGTGTGTGTGTGTGTTTAGAGACGCAGGCAACGATCATGTAAAACTTTCATTCTGCACCAGCTGCTGGTGTGTTTCCCTTGTAATTTCATCGATTTAAAATTAAAGAACAAAAGTCCTGAAATTAGGTTACCGTACATCATCAATTTATAAGACAATGCTTCCTTTGTAGTACTGTATCGCCTTATTCAAATGGGCATGTATACGGGTCATTGTTTGTAAGCACATTAATGTTTGAATAATCAGGTAACCCTACGCAACATACATCTTTGTTAATAAGTACCGCTATTCATCACGACTTCTCTCTTGAGGAATGTCGGCATTAGTATGATCAGCTCCCCCCCCCCTCTCCTCCCCCCCCCCCCCTTTCCTGCATCCTTACCCCTCTTCAAGCTTCGTGAATATTCGTAGGTCTAGACCTCGGGGACTAAGTGATTCAGGGAAGCAACATGTGTGTAGGCGAGACAATAATCCTTTAACGGCAGTCTTCAGTCCCGCAAGTGCTGTTGGGTCCAATATGAAGTACGAACTAACCTGTACTCAAGTCGCTCTTCATGCATTCATGCACTGACGAAAAGCAGACCACACGCGCTTCAGCACTGATCAAGCCAGTGTTGAAATATGATCTGCCTAACATGTAAATAAATTCCCCCTTTCTGGCAAAGAACCCCAAGGAGTGTTCTGATTACATACAAGTGGTATTCCTGGTCGTACAAATTCACACCCAACCCTCCCATGACATTTTTTGTTTGCACATGTCTGATGATCACTCTTGCCCTTTCTCTCATCTCCATTCTTCTGTCTTCCGCTTCATTTATCTGTTTTGATCTGTACCTGAATGAGACTCAAATGCACAGTTTTGTTCCCCCCCCCCCCCCCCCCCCCCCCCCCCCCCACGGCATTTACAATCAGTAAATGTGGAAAAAACAACAACCCATTATTACCTCATTATCCCACGAAATCTCTCAGGATTCTGGGAAAGGCCTCGAAGCCAGTCCTGGTGGGATTTCGGGTGTGAAGGGGTCTCTCAGTTCCAGTAGCTTCCCCTTCCTCTGGAAATTCTTTGCTCTGTAACGTTCTCTTTTCTGTCAGTACCACTGACCCTGCCTTTTTTTCACAGATTTTTTTTTTAATTTACCGACCATTTTCCCGTCTTTGCTCTGGAAACTATTTCACGTTCATTTCTAGTTACAAAATTCATCACATGCCGGCTTTTACGTTTGAATCTGTTGACTAGGTTGTCCAGTATAGATTTGCTGGTGAGGCATTTTTATGCGTTCTTAAATTTAAACGTTTTTCTTTTTCCATTTTCAACGCTTTAAGAAAAAAAAACCGCTCAGAATGATAAATTAAGCAGGAATAGCTGGCACTGTCAGGATGGCCCAGTATTCGCCTTAAGGTTGTCAGTAGTTAAGCTGTCATGTCATAAATAGATTTTGATGATTGTTTTCTTTTCAGGATTTCATCTTTTTCAGGGTGTGTCTTTCTCTCTCTCTCTCCTCTCTCTCTCTCTTCTCTCTCTCTCTCTCTCTCTCTCCCTCTCTCTCTCTCTCTCTCTCTCTCTCTCGCTCTCCATGATGTGATCTTTTTCACGTTGGAATTCAACAGTCCTGAAAAGGCCACCTGTGTCTGCTAGGGCATGAAGATAAAAAAAAAACAAACTGTAGGCTGAAGCGAACGAGGATGTAGATTCCAGGGCAGTTCATGCAGTGAACAGTAGTCCTCCTGGGTCTTGCAACTCCTGCTTCAACATGATATGGAGATACGGTTCCCAAATTTGTATCCAAAACTGACAGCATGAAAAAGAAATTGTTCGTGTCATTCGTTAGGAAATTGACATTGCAATGACACAGAATGAAGATATCAAAGTGTTATATCTAAACTTCATAAAAGCACTCGCGTCAGCGGCACATCAAGCGGATCCAAAGGGTACACATACGAAAGACGGCCAATAGGTAATAGATGGTACACAAAAGAATGTGAAATTCAGTCACTCAACAAAAGAGTGCATACAAAATAAGACTGAATAATAAAGCATAATAATATCTGATAGGCAG
>CM031597.1:84627465-84637465 GCA_018398815.1 Conus ventricosus
TTTATTTATTTATATATGTGTGTGTGTGTGTGTGTGTGTGTGTGTGTGTGTGTGTGTGTGTGTGTGTGCGCGCGCGCGAGTGCGTGCGTGCGTGCGTGGTGTGTGTTGTGTGTGTGTGTGTGTGGTGTGTGTGTGTGTGTGTGTGTGTGTGTGTGTGTGTGTGTGTGTGCGTGCGTGCGTGCGTGTGCGTGTGTGCATGCGTGCGGGCGTGCATGTGTGTGTGGGTGTGTGTGTGTGTGTGTGAGAGAGAGAGAGAGAGAGAGACAGAGAGAGAGAGAGAGAGAGTGAGAGAGAGGAGGGGGGGGGAGGGGAGAGAGAGAGAGAACTACTCAGATTCTAATGTAATCTCAAATTTATATATCAAATCAGTCCAATTTTTCTTGGAAAATTCTTATCTTCAGCAATTCAAGAATCTTATATGCGTGGGCTGGTTTATCCCCCATGTTGCTGGAACTCGAACACTTCAGTTTTCCCGAACAAAAACTGCCCACAGCGAGATCGACCTTTTTGTCGCCCGCATAGAAGAGTTCTCACGTTACCGGAACCAGCAACACGCCCATTCCTTACTGTGCAATGAGTCATGACTGAATATCGCCTTCATGCCTTCATGCCTAATTCACTGACGCCCCTGCTTACCTCTCTTTTGAATGTAATTTTGCTCACTGAATACGGTTTGTGATCCAAATTGGCACCAACACTTCCAAATTTGTTCACATAGACATATATAATGATTTGATTGTGATTTAGTTTCAGAACCATGTGTTTATTATCTCGAACAATTTTCAACATTTTCGAAAATGCCTCAGCTCTCAATACTAAAAGAATGTGAAAATAGTTCTGGATCAGCAGTTGATAGAGTTGAAATGGTAATGAGTTTGAACTCTGACATAAATTATTCCATTTTTCGATAAGTTTTGTTAAAATCGGTTAATTCTTTTATGTAATGTTATTGACAAACAGAAAACAAATCGACGGACAGACGCCGGTGAAAACATAATCAAAGAGGAGTAGGTTTTTGAAAGGTATAGGCTTTTAGGGTAGAATGCAGGGGAAATTTTCCATTTAAAATGATGGGGTAGCTTTTAGATTAAAGTGTACTCCTAATTTCCTTTCCTAGTTGTGGAAGGTGCAATGTAGTACATCGATAATAATCTTCTTTCCTCGGTTTGTCAAGGGTACTCAGGAATGGTTCATAATGTAATTTTTCCCTCGGATTATGCACTCAATATGCCAATGCATACAGATTGAGAGACCGTGACAGGAATGGACATGAGATTAATGAATCAACAGACCCAAGTGAATTTTCTTACACAAAACTTTGCTTTCGATACTAGAAAATGTAAGTGGAAATAACATTTGAGAGAGAGAAAACGACTTAGTTCGACTTCTCTCCAGCTGGGCCCTACACAGTTGTCCTCATCATGAATTCATTGTGTAGAGAACTTAAGGAATTCACTGTCCATTGATTTCAGATGTAGTGGCATTAGTTTTGATGTGAGCGTATTGTACAGGCAGCCAGGGTGGAGATGTACCTTGTCTCTCCGGTGCTGAAATGACGTCACCAGTGGTAACTGGCCTGCTGGTCCTATCAGCTGTCCACTTGGGGTGGTCCGATTCCACGGTGGCTTGACATTGAAGTCCGGGTGTCAGTTCTATGGTACCCGGGACTTCTATGTAGTCACCAGAACCCGCAGTTTATGCTCCCTGAGCTCTGGCTGAAGCGTCCTCACACTTGCCCTCTGAACTTTGAACAAAGTGTGAAATCTTAGCCCCAATGATGAGTCTTAACAAAAGAAGATATGATTCTAACTTAGAACGTCCATTTTACTTCCCTACACATCCAGAGGTGTGTGTGTGTGTGTGTGTGTGTGTGTGTGTGTGTGTGTGTGTGTGTGTGTGTGTGTGTGTGTGTGTGTGAGAGAGAGAGAGAGAGAGAGAGAGAGAGAGAGAGAGAGAGGGGGGGGAGAGAAACATTGCAGCTATGCAATGAGGTACCGAGCTAGATAACTCTACAAATGATTAGTTGGCTTATGTAACTACTTTACCGCAGTTAAACAAGAAAATGCATTAATTAGAATCAACCACTTCTAAAGAATTAAACAAGCAAAGGTATCAATCAGTCATCCTTACAGGTTCAACCAAACATGTGATAAAGATCTTACGAACTTTCTAAGCCATAAATACAAGGCACGCCATTTTCCCGTGACTTGGAAAAAGCAGAAACAACTTTTTTGAGCACTGGCTGAATCATCGAAATGTAGAAACAGAATCTCATAAGTGGCAAATTTTGCATTTACTACACTGGCGGACATCTTTTTTTTTTCTTCCATTGAATTCTGGAATGTTGCCAGTCTGACGGCTGGTGAGGAACGGAGCTGAGGTGGATTCAGTCAGTTAAAAGATGCCAGCGTGTCACCATATGGATGGCTAATAGATTGACAAATTGTTACAAGAAAGAAACGGTCCACTTAGAATTAATGGAAAAGAGACAGTCATGTAATTAGGCCGGAGGGCAAAGAGTCTACCCACGTGCTTTCGCTGTGAGTGAGACAAATCCAACTATTGAATAATGTCATGTCACAGACTGAAGTGTCATGGCGACCGAGGGCTTAGCTTAGACGCAGGTGTGTCCCCAGACTCTGGGAAAAGTGCTGCGCTGATATGAAAAGGACCGGCATCACCTGCCTCTTCACTGGCTCTCATATGAGGAGCACGTTTGCCGGGTACGTGCAGGGTACGTCTTTAATGTAGGGGGAGGCGATTGCGTGATATTGCCAGTTCACTGGGTTTAGCTAACTTGAGAGAAGTGAAGGGAGTGGGGTGTGGGGCAAGGAGCGTGCGTGAGATGTCTCTGATGTCTCGCCACCTCTCAGGAGATGGCCAGCCGTAGCAAATGTTTCTTACGGAAGGTTCCCCTTTGATGGCTAATCTCGCGACGGAGGGAGAGGAGGGGGCGGGGTTAGTGAAGACAGACATTCACTCACTGATGTAAGAAGCCGATCAGACACACACACACACACACACACACACACAGAGGTGGTGGTGGTGGTTGTGGTAGTGGCAAGGGTTCATGAGGATGCTGGAAGTGTTGGTCACTTAGTTACAACAACCACCCCACCCCCTCTGCAGAGGTAATCATATCCCCCCCCCCCCCCCGCACTCCCAACATCTGAGTACCATTGGATAAAGATCTGATGTACCGTTTCACTGATCTAGTAGGGTAGACACAATTCAAAATATTTAACCCTTTAGTCCTCTCCCGGTGCATGAAACGTACTCATTTATGTAAATTTCCGGGGCTTACAGCCTGGAGCTGAAATGTAGTATAAATGTAAATGAAACAAACACAGACGGCACACTATTGACAGTTTTCCCTATTTTTACATATTACTCCAATTTCAATGCAACAGAGTCGTTTGCACTCAGAAACTTACACAATGGAAGTATTTGTTTGAATGGAATTTTTTTTAATCGTTGCCAGAACGAATGGAAATTCTTGATGGTGTGGACATTTAAATATAAAACGGAACTCATCACCCAATGCGTTGTTATCACAAAATTTTCATGTTCTGTCATCGCTGAAACTCTCCTCTGTCTACCAGTACAATTTCGAATGATTACAGCGTATTTAAATCTATTCAAAATGATGCTTACATATGAGATGTCTGAAAAAATGTTTTTTCTATTCTAAAATGTCATTGAAAATTCTTTTGAACATTTTTAGGCTATTCTTTCACAGGGATCAGTTCATTCAGCTGATATTTCTTAACAAGTGAATCAGAAACACTTTTTAAAATCACGGATTTGAAGCGAAAACTTTGAGTTTCCGCTCACAATTAAACAGATTGTACGTAAAACAAACAAACAAACTTGTACATGACTAACACATGGTGATGAATAAAGGCCTTTCATATCTAAATTATTCAAAAGTTTATATCTACAATTGGAACCTTCCACACAAAATATCATCGGATGTTTAATTGCACCATATCCTAATCTTCCTTGAGTTCGCTTTAACTGAAAATGGATAGATTCCAATATCTCAAAAATGATTTCTCCTTTTTTTTTGTCGTCAGAATAAACAGTCGCAAACGTAACATGTAACTGTTCAAAAACATATATTTTCGCATAACCATACTTCTCACAAGCACAGATCAAAACAGTTTAGAAAATATTTTGTCAAGATGCAATATGCCACTGTTCTTGGTAGTTGTGTGTACCAGTGAAAACGTGGGATCGTTTGTTTGTGTTTTAAGCCAAGTCGCATTGAAACTTCTGGTCTTGAAAAAAAAGATCGCAGTTTTAATAAGTTTGATTTTGCAAACAATGAAACACAGTTACAATTTCTATCTGTTTGTGACGGTGATGCGCACAGTATCGTGAATGTCTAAGATCACGAAACATTTACATTTTCACTCTAATCAGCTTCAACTTTCCATTGATCTCGATGCTAGAACTGTATCATCTGCATAGAGCAAAATGAGTAATTTGATGTAAAGACGTAAGTCAACATCCGGCAACTTTGCAGTGATATACTAATAGTAATGGTCATTCCAATAATGTCCAATGTCACTCAAAAGCAACACAAATGAAATGGTTTCATGCTGAAAAAAATATACTAGTGGGGGGGGGGTGGGGGGGGGGGGGGGGGGGGGGGGGGGGGGGGGGGGGGGGGAGGGTAATGACGGGAGGGAGAGAAAGAAAATGAGAATATAAAATGAGGGAAATATATTACAATTGTTAACGGTTGAAAGCTTTTCACCTTGTGTTACATACCTGCAACTTCTGATTAAAAAGTAAGATTTTTCCATTGACAAAAAAAAACACAAAACTTAATTCTGTTATGGAAGAATCATTTAAAAATAGTCTTCCTGTACATAATATTCGCGACAATCCTCTCCAAACAGAACGTATAGCTCTCTGTAATCGGTAAAACACAGAGTAGCTTTTTCTTTCGCAAATTGAATATATTAACTACATATCCAGGAACGAATGTTTGACTCAGTGCTAATCCTGCCTGATTTAAAAAAAATGAAGTGTTAGACTAATGTTAAGGGACTTAGTTGGCTTTCTATTCAAAATTGTCTTGAAGAGTTAAAAAAGAAAAAGAATAAGAGTTTAGCGACTGTAGTTATCATTTCCCCTGTCCATGCGTGCGTGCGTTCGTGCGTGCGCGCGAGCACGTGTGTGTGTGTGTGTGTGTGTGTGTGTGTGTGTGTGTGTGTGTGTGTGTGTGTGTGTGTGTGTGTGCCTGCGCGCGCGCGTGTCTGTGTGTGTGTTGTTTGTTTATTTGTTGTTTGTTTGTCTAGTTGTGTGTGTTCAACTGAACTGAACCGCTAGATTTGCCTTTTATGACGGTATTCATGTGATTTTTAAGATTTTTTTTTTAATATTCGGTTTAAGTAACTTTTATTTAAGAAACAAGTAACAGAATACCTTCATAATTGTCAGGACAAATGAGCGACAACAAGCCCTCGGCTTATACTGTGCTCAAATATACATTTACAATAGATTGGCAGTTAAATACATTCACAATATACTAAGCATTTCACCTCGTGCTTAGGATTTTTCTTAAGGAAACATTGAAAAAGAAACAAGATGCAAAGCATTTAAACGTACTCCCAGCACCGTGCCAAGAGGAGAGACAATTTCCAGTTAACGGAAGAAAAAAAACTCGACAGTGCGGTGGTTATTTCCCTTATCGGACTGGATTTTAGAAAAAATCATTTATAGCCGTTAGTAAGGGCTATTCTGGTAAAATAAAACATGGGGCATCATCCGTGACCCATAATGAACATACCTACAAATTTTCAGAAAGATCGGCCCAGAAGTTTTGTGTGGAGCGAGTGGAACACATTTTGACCATGGACGGACACACAGACAAGACAGACACACACACACACAGACACACACACACACACACACACACACACACACACACACACACACACAGAGCATTTATTCATTCCCATTGTGAGGTACTCCTGTTCCATAAGAACTGGAAGTACAAAAAGAAGAAGAAGAAAAAAAAAAGTAGAAGAAAAATAAAATGAACAACATGAAAAATGGGAGGAATGGAGTGGAAGCAGCAATCACGTCATCAACAAGAATATGTGTGAACAATTTACAAACATGAGAGAAACTTATACAATAACGTAAAGTAGTTTAGGGTAGAAACCATCTTTTCCATGAGCAATGTGTTGAAGTACGGTAGTTCAATTTAGATTAACTGTTTTCTTTCCCCTCTTTTCTTTTCCTCCTTTCACTTTTTTTTTTATTTCCTGTTATTGTTTTTCTTCCCTTTTGAAGACACTATGGCATCGATCGCTTAAGCAGAAGAATGAATTACTAATTTCAGCGATGACGTTGGCTAATCAATAATTAAACAAACTATCTATCTAGCAAACTATGTCTTGGGCCAATCGCCTTGTCAGTCAACCTCTTATTTCAAGAGTAAAGAAATGGATCACAATAAATAAATAAGAGCCAAACTACATAGTTGTAGAAAAGTAAATATAAAAAAGGCAAAAATAGAAAATTAAAGAAAAGAAAAGAAAGAAAAGAAAGTCAGGGCTGAAATCGATTCGATTCGGAGACAAACTGGTGTACTTTTTCAAATATTAATGAGTTCACATTCAGCTTGAAGATCACGGCTACCTTCTAAAAGAAACTGTAATTGGGTATAATTCTGTGGAAGAGTCAAAATTGTATTTTCACGAACTATATTGAATAGGGGACAGAATAACAAATAGTGTTCTGCTGTTTCTCTTTCATTGCCACATCTACAAAAAGGATCGTTATCCAGATGTCGGTGACCATGTCGTTCTTTAGATCACTCATACCTAAACAGAGCCGGCAGTGAATTACGTGTTTTCTATATTTGAAGAATCCAGAGAAAGTGAAAAAACAACAACAGCAAACAAACAAACAATAACTACACAACTAAAAACACACCCTAGACCATGATCTATAGTAAGTGAAACAACAAGAAGAAACAAAAATGTAAAAACAACTGGAGATATTTGAGTCGTCGTGTTTCAGGAGATGTAGTAAATATCATACATGCTGACACGTAAGTTTTTTTTTTCCAATGACCTAAAGTCGCCCACCAAGCATGCAATATACATCAGTACTAGAGACAAAAGCAAACAAACAAAAGGAACCATTTAAAACTAATAAGCAGCACACGAAGTAGACGAAGGCCGAACAGATTTGGAAAAAAATAAGAACAATGTTGATCACGGATTTCCCCAGCATACCCAAAGTCAGTGGCTTCCCCAGCGTACCCACCTCTCCAGTCCGAACCTCCGGAAGTGAAGCAGACATCAGTCAGACGTAGACGAAAATGTGTGTTGGGGTATTGGGTTTGTCTTGGCTTTTCCACTTTGAAGCTGACGGTTCTTCTGTCATGAGACTAGCGATTTTAAGGACATTTAATTAATTTCCTTGCGAAGTGCAGTAGCTTGGACGCTAGGCTGGAGTTTTAAGGTTTTCATTAAGGTAACATTTGTTTGAACCACAATTCCCTTGATGTACAATTTTGAGAATCACCATATTTGGTTTAGTTTGTTTGTTTGTTTTTACAGCCTATCTGATCACACAGGCCCTTTTTAGGACTGTCAGTGCCGATAGGAAAAGGTACCATTCTTACACACACACAAAATCAACAATCTACATGTATACATCGACAAACAACATTGTAGTTAAGCTATTGACATCCCTGAGGCAGATACAACTAGGCCTTGCTCATAGTGTCAGCCCTTCCGCTTAATGTCACCATGACCTTTGTTTTCCATTTATTTGTGTATTTATCTATTTATCATTCATTCATTTATTTTTACTTTAGAATTTACCAAATTTTGGGAGCCAGAGGCTCTTTCTGTTTAAACATACCAGAATTAACAAAAGATATCCTTTTAGAATCAGATTTTATGGTCAAAATCAAGCGTTATAATGATAACCCCCCCCCCCCCCCCATCTTATATTTTGTGCTTAGTGATGGCCATTAGCGTTATACTTTATCAAAATATATTACAATGCAGTCTGGCATTGATGAAAATTTCAAAGAAAAAACAGCAAAGAGGGTATTAGTTGTTTTTTTTTTTCTTTTTTTCAACAAACTCTGTCCATCTTCTCAGACGTGTTGATCAGCATATAAATAAAGCACAAGTATGAAGAATTGTTGGGGGAAAAAAAACACTGCGAGCGCTTGGTGTGTGCATTTGTGTGTGTGTGTGTGTGTGTGTGTGTGTGTGTGTGTGTGTGCGTGCGTGCGTGCGTGCGTGCGTGCGTGCGTGCGTGCGTGCGTGTGTGTGTGTGTGTGTGTGTGTGTGTTGTGTGTGGTGTGTGTGTGGTGTGTGTGTGTGTGTGTGTGCGTGTGTGTGTGGTGTGCGTGTAATCTGTGTACTTTCTCTCTCTCTCTCTCTCTCTCCCCCCCCCCCCCCTCTCTCTCTCTCTCTCTCTCTCTCTCTCTCTCTCTCTCTCTCTCTCTTAAAATATAGCTTTTCTTCCGGTTTTTCTCCCCCCTTCTTTCTTGTCTGCATCAAAAACTGAGAGAAATAGTCAAGTTCCATTTTATATACTGCCTCCAGACATCACGAAAGCACGTCTGTGAGTGCTAAATAAGGATCAGGAAATATTCTTTAGAGTGCAGCTTTATAAATAGCATATGGAAATACTGCTAGCCAGACTGAAAGCCATAGATTTGGTCAAAAACGATCATGTTACTTTCGAGTGTGGCTAGCTTTTCCGATACTATGACTGTATTGGTCATTAAACCAACAGCAAGAAAATACTGTGGATGAAACGTTCGAGACAACATCGCATTGTCCATTGAATCTGTAGTGAAAAATCGACAGTTTTCTTCCACAGGAAGGAAGGTAGCAAGATAGATTAGACAGCAGCAAACAGTTGATATTACATTCAGATAATGTACATTGATGAGTAATGGACCAAATATTTTTTTTATACATATTGCATTTAAATGCAGTGAAATCTTGCGTACATTGAATCTTACAAAGTGTATGGAAAAAAACAACAACATAGACATCATTTCATAAAAATTAAATGAGTTTTGGGGAAGAAAAGAAATCAATATTGCATTTAAAACCAGTGAAATTTGCATTCCTTAAGTGTTACCGAGTGCATGAAGAAAACAACAAAGACATAATTTCAAAGACATTTTTAAAAGTGCGCGCGCACGCGCACGCGCACCACACACACACACACACACACACACACACACACACACACACACACACACACACACACACACCACACACACATCATCTTGTCAATAACCCTGCTCTAAGCACTTCCATCTTGACACCTCACTCGAAACCATATAATCCGTACATAGCCCTCACAAGCACACACGCCGAGGGAAACGTTTCAAACACATCAAAGACGCACACCAGAAAATGCATATGGATTCAGTTTTCAACAGCAGCATCTGGAACCTACAAAAAGTCTGTGCAAACAATGAGGAAGAAGAATTCAAGATGTGTGGGCTGTTCACAGATGTTCAAGAAGATAGCGGTGATTGGATGGTTTGAATGATATTAACCCTCTTCGTTCTTTCATTGATCAAGACTTTCATTCCACAGTTTTCCAACGAAATGTGAAGGCTGGCATGAACAAATATTTGGGGGGGGGGGGGGGGGGGGGGGGGGCGGGGAATGAACAATTTACTTTTGACTCCTATATTGTTGACTGGGAAATTGTCGCAAAAAATAGTGAGGTGCAAGTTCGTTCATGATTGTATACAAGAGAACGGCTTTGTTAAGTTGACATCTGAGACTAGAAGAGAGATTATTGTTTCGTAATTATTTACATAAAAAAAACGATTTAAGAAGTACGAAGTCGTAAGATCGTCTGTACAAAGTCTCGAGCAGTTTGAAAAGTCCCGACATGTTGAAGCATAGTCATTGTCTGGTCTTAAATGCATGGAAAAATAATTTTCGAATATAAGTGATCAAGGAATTTTTTTAAATCTTTTTAA
>CM031597.1:84642465-84649965 GCA_018398815.1 Conus ventricosus
AACAGCTACTTTTGAACAACTAATAACGTACGGGCATTAGTATGTGGTGCCCTATATATTCTATATCAGAGCAGCTACTTTTGAACAAATTATGCCGTAGAGGCATTAGTATGTGGTGCCCAATGTATTCTATATCAAAACAGCTACTTTTGAACAACCTATGCCGTATTGGCATTAGTATGTGGTGCCTGTGTATGTATTTTATATTAGAACAGCTACTTTTGAACAACTTACGCCGTAGGGGCATTAGTATGTGATGCCCTGTGTATGTATTCTATATTAGAGCAGCTACTTTTGAACAACTTACGCCGTAGGGGCATTGGTATGTGGTGCCCGATGTATTCTGTATCAGAACAGCTACTTTTGAACAACTTACGCCGTAGGGGCATTGGTATGTGGTGCCCTGTGTATGTATTCTATATTAGAACGGCTATTTTGAACAACTTACGCCGTAGGGGCATTAGTATGTGGTGCCCTGAGTATGTATTCTGTATTAGAACGGCTACTTTTGAACAACACCAAATGACTCAACAGCTTCGTAGTGTCTTCTCTAAAGCTGCCCACTTGGTGAGCTGATGTTGCAGAAGCATTATCAGTGGGACTGCTAGCATCGGGAATACTTCAGAACCAGCTCGGGCGTGATGACATTCTGACATACGTAAGATATGACAGCTTCCCTTAAAACTTAAAAATGAAAAAAAAAAAAAAAAGCTCTTGAGATGACTCGGCGGCAGCAATGCAATGTCTACTACTGGTGCGATACCTTTCGACCACCGCGATTTGGTGGCGATACCTTTCGACCACCCGATTGGTGCGATACCTTTCGACCACCCGATTGGTGCGATACCTTTCGACCACCCGATTTGAAAAACTGTCGGTGGTCTGCCATTGACGGGGAACCGATAGGATCCTGGGTGTCCTATCTGTGTGATGGTTGAAATGAGGAGCCTGGGAGCTGTTCTTGTTTTCTTTTCTTCTTCTTCTTCTTCTTCTTCTCTTCTCTACCTCCTCCTCCTCCTCCTCCTCCTTCCCTCCTCCTCCTCCTCCTTCTTTTTCTTCTTCTTTTTCTTCTTCTTCTTCTTCTTCTTCTTCTTCTTCTTCTCTCTCACATTCTCTTGTCTGTGTCTGTGTGGTGTGTGTGTGTGTGTGTGTGTGTGTGTGTGTGTGTGTGTGTCGTGTGTGCGTATGCTCGCGCGCCGCCCCTGTGTGTGTTGTCGTGTGAACGTATACAATTACAAGAGAAAACAAAACGGAAAGAACATGATGCCGCCTTATAAGAGTGTAAAGGTGATCACTTGCTTTTGGTTGGTTTGTCGTGTCGTCGTCGTCGTGTGTTGTTGTTGTTGTTGTTGTTGTTGTTGTGACCCTGTCCTATTTCAGTGGTGGAGTTAGGGATCACACGTGAGTATTTAAGGCTCTGCCCGTCGCTTTTAAGTAGTTTGACAAGCTTAGTTTCACCCTGATTCCACCTATTTGTCAGGTATTCATCTCAAAGCGCGCTTGCTTGTGTATGTGTGCGTGTGTATTAGCGTGTGTGCGTGCGACGCGCGCGCGTTTGTGTGTTTGTGCGCGCATGCGTGCATGCATCCGCGAGCGTGCATATGTGCGTGGCTGTATACGTGTGTACGTGTGTGTGTGTGTGTGTGTGTGTGTGTGTCTGTGTGTGCGTGCGTGAATGCGTGCGTTCGTGCCTATGTGCGTGCGTCCGTGCGTGGTGCGTGCGTGCGTGCGTGCGTGCGTGCGTGGTGTGTGTGTGTGTGTGTGTGTGTGTGTGTGTGTGTGTGTGTGTGTGTGTGAGCGCGTGTGTGTGAGCGTGTGTGAGCGCGTGTGTGTGCGTGCGTGCGTGCGTGGTGTGTGTGTGTGTGTGTGTGTGTGTGTGTGTGTGTGTGTGTGTGTGTGTGTGTCGTGTGTGGTGTGGTGAGTGTGTTGTGTGTGTGTGTGTGTGTGTGTGTGTGTGTGTGTGTGTGTGTGTGTGAAAAGTAGTGATTATCTGGCGAAAGAGAGACAGAGACAAAGACAGACAGACAGACGGACAGAGAGAGATCTCTCTCTCTCTTCCTCTCTCTCTGTCTCTGTCTCTGTCTCTCTCTCTCTCTCTCTCTCTCTCTCTCTCTCTCTCTCTCTCTCTCTCTCTCTCTTCTGTGTGTGTGTGTGGTGTGTGTGTGTGTGTGTGTGTGTGTGTGTGTGTGTGAAAACTGCAGCTGTCGGAAACGGAAAGTAAGTATTTTTTTGTATGTGGAAATGAATGTGTGGTGGAAAGTGAGTCAATTCTGATAGACACAGGAATCGGAAGTAGTTATTTTGTACCATACAGTAAAAAAATAGACCTTCATTCACAGGAACCGGAAAAAGGTATTTTGTCATAACATAAAACAATAGACTATACAGACGGAAATAGATTTGTACCATAACATATAAACATTAGACCTCATTCATATATCCAACAGTTAGACCATTCCGGACGGAATAGTGATTTTGTACCATAACAATATAAACATTAGACCTTCATTCACAGGAACCGGAAATAGTTATTTTGTACCATAACAGTAAAAACAATAGACTTCATTCCCTTACCTCCCTCGCACCTCATCTTCTATCCCTTGTATTTTCCTCTCAGAAGAAAAGATTGGAATCCAACGAGATTTCTGTATAAATGTCATCTTGATGACAGCAGATGAAAAGAAGAGAAACGAAAACAGCTGGGTGCTTGCTTATATTTCCGGGCGATCATAATCATGTATGGACTGAAAAGATTTCCGAGTAAAAACAAGAATAAGGTAGCAGGCGACCCGACCTAAACAAGACATGGCTCTTTTATGACACCCTGCTCCCTCCCCGCTCACCCCCACTCCCCACGGTTCAATGATGTGTAATTTAGAATACCACTTTGGGAAACGTTTGATTCATTAAAAAGGACAGAGAGTCCTAGTACGTTTGTTTGTCGACATAGGACTGAATGCGTGAGAAATGAGAATGTGACACTGTTGTCGGATTTATTGTGCATCGGTTAACGAATAGACATGGTGCTCCACTGAACGGATTATTACATTGATGCTGATGTGTTAATCTGACTGCTGTTGCGGTTCGTTCTTGAGAACGCTTTTGCCGTTGTTTCTAGTCTAATGAAAAGTGAGTTTCTTGGTTTCTTTCTTGGAAATGTAAAACGTAGACCCACCACATCTTGCCCCCTTGAAGTAGGAGTGCATGTGAAACGGTTGGTTTTGCTTTTCCACGTATTAATTTCTGTTTTGATGCGTTGCATCTGGTGTCCTATAACCTTGTGAATGTTTTCGGGACCAGACCGTCCTTCAGGCCTGGCTGTCTACTGCTGAGCAGATCAAGTGAGCGTCACTCTGGAATGCATATCGTCTCTACGTCCATAACAACGCCAGGTCCTTACAACAGCAACAGGTCCTTTAACAACAGCACTAGGTCATTTAACAACAGCACTAGATCATTTAACAACAGCACTAGGTCTTTCAACAACAGCACAAAGTCCTTAACAACAGCAGTAGGTCTTTTAACAACGACACTAGGTCTTTTAACAACAGCAGTAGGTCTTTTAACAACAGCACTAGATCTTTTAACAACAGCACTGGGTCCTTCAACAACGGCTTTAGGTCCTTTAACAAAAAGCACTAGGTCAATTAAGAACAGCACAGGGCTCAACGAGACATTTTTCAGTGAAAAGTATGTTAAGCTGATGGCTCATGGTTTATGAATTAAACTGAACCGACTCGGAGACTCACTACGGACATACAAGTGAAAAGATCGAATCAAATCAGGGGCCACCAAGAGAGCAGGGATCGAAGGTCTGCTTTTCTCTCAGTCTCTGAAGAAGATCGATGGCGATGAGGTCACAGGAAAGAGGCCCTGGAGATCAGTTTTTCTGGTGTGAGACTCCATGATGGCAGGGCTGTTACCCAGCTTTCCTGTTCATACGATACCCTGGCGCCAGGCAAGTTGCAGAGAATGCAGACTGCGGCTACTGTGTGGGCCGAAGGAAAAGATACTGCCAAAGATGTGTCGGTGAAAGTGTGTGACGCATACACCATGTGATCCCTGTCTTGGAATTGGAGATTATGATAGCACTCCCACGTTCCCCCCCCCCCCCCCCCCCCCACGTGTTCCGGGTCCCTCTTCCTGGCTCCATCTCCAAAATCTGAAAATCCGAAACCCTTAACCATCGCATTCCGGGAAAATAAATAAAAGCCAGGTTTAGAAATTGTCCAGGAAACGCTTCGGATGAAATCGCAGAAAATGTGCCCATTACGTATGCACTAGTTAAATCCCCCCCTCCCCCCAACCCCCTTGCCCTCAATTACTTGTTCTTCTAACCTTCCTCCCTATTTCTTCCCTGCCCTTAGCTCTCCCTTCCACCCTGTCTCCCTTCCACCCTGTCTCCCTTCCACCCTGTCTAAGCTTCGCAATATTTTGGCGAGAGGTTGAGTAGATTAGGATTATGAATTCTCAAAACAGATCCAGTAGGATGAGTTCTCAAAAATAAAGATGCAGTGATATGAGTTGCAGGTAGATCATTTCTCAAAAATACAGATGCTGCAAGATGAGGTCTCAAAAAATACAGATGCAGCGATATGAGTTCTAAAAAATACAGATGTAGCTAGATAACGTCTCAAAATGTAGATGCAGCTAGATAACTTCTCAAAATACAGATGCAGCAAGAAAGTTCACAAAAATACAGATGCAGCAAGATGAGTTCTCAAAAATACAGTTGCAGCAAGATAAATTCTAATAACTTCTCAATATACAGATGCCGCAGGGCACATTCTCAAAAACACTAATGCAGCAAGATAATTTCTGAGAGATGTAGATGCAGCAAGACATGTAATCAGAAGTGTGGGCGCAGCAAAAACAGGTTCTCGAAAATACGGACGCAGCAAAATGAGTTCTCAGAAATACAGATGTAGCAAGATGAATACCAAAGTATACAGATGCAGCAAGATGAGTTCTCAAAATATGGACGAAGCTATATTAGGTCTCAAAAATGCTGGCGCAGCGAAGACAGTTCTAAGAAATACGGATTGCAGCAAGATGAGTTCTTAGAAATACAGATGTAGCAAGATGAGTATTTAAAAAAAATACTTATGCAGCAAGATGAGTTCTCGAGCGCTGAAATTTGCACATAAAAGACCAAATGTCTTAAGTCACCATGGAGATTTCTTCGTAGTTTCAGCGTTGTTCCGAGAAGATTTTAACAAATTTGTATAATACTGAAAACATAACGGAAATGAGTAATGTAACTGAAGTGGTGAGGAAGAGAGGAGGGTCGTGGTTCTCCCAACAGACTTGAATGAAGTTACATGTGCAAGTACTCCGTCGAGCAGTTCCAGAACAAAAAGACAGCAAAACTATTGCCTGGTCAGTAACAATTTTCGGTCATTTTACATTGAAACCTGTCCATTTTTGTCTTCTTGTACTTAAATAGGAAGACAAAGATTGTGATCGCCAAAGTGCCAAGACTTCCTCTTCTTCCCTTTCTTATCATCCTCATCGTCACTATTATTATTGTTGTTTCATTGTTCTTGACGTCACCATTATCATCATCAATAATGCTATAGCTACTATGCCCAAACACTGTAATATCTTTTGACTCCTCTCTTTCCTCTTCCTCTGTATGTATCGTTGTTATTTTTACTACCGTTACTATAAACATGAATGTTATCATAGTAATAATGATAATTATTATTATTGTTATTGTTATCATATGATCAGACTGCCATTATTGTCACTAGTAACAGCAGTAGTTGTAATAGTATTTTCTGTATTTTATCATCATTATCATCATCATCATCATCATCATCATCATCATCATCATCATCATCATCATCATAATCATCATCATCATCATACAGCCTCATTTCTATTCTCCAGCCTTTTGCTCCAGTTCAAAGAGATGAACTGTTCGTCCTTCGTTTTTATTGTCTTGAATTTGGTTGTCTTGCCTGAAGAAGACCAGAGAGGTCGGAACGCGCCGTGTTTATTTTAAAGTTCGTTTACTGCTTCCTTTGGCGGCGCAGTACTTCCTTCTTTTCTTCTTGTGTCCATTTCCGTCTGTAGCCCACCCACATTGAATTCAACCGAGAAGAAAAACAATATGATACGGAACAACACAGAACAACTTGATACCAGAGGTTTTGGACCAATGTACGCAGATCGATACCAGTCCGTATTGCGTGCCTGTGCTCAATGGAAAACACGAGCAGAATTTTCAGGTCGCTGGTGTCCATGTGTGACACGTACCTGCCAGATCAACACCTTCGTGGGAGGACGCCATGCCGGTCATAGCGCCATTTGAGGAACAAAGAAAGCTCCACAGTACCGACGCTCCCCTTTTCTTTGGCAACACTTTCTATTTTCTTTTTCTTTTTTTTGTTTTGTTTTGTTTGTTCGTTCGTTTGTTTTAGGTATGAGGATGCCGTACTCAAGGCAAGTTTAATGTGTTGTTGGTTGGAAGTTTGAAAGTGTAACTACGCTCTCTCTCTCTCTCTCTCTCTCTCTCTCTCTCTCTCTCTCTCCTCACACACACACACACACACACACACACACACAAACACACACACACATACACACTCACGCACACACACACACACACACACACACACACACACACACACACACACAACACACACACACTCAACACTGAGTCTTCGTTTCTGACTGTGGCGGGTGGACTGTTTACAGGCCATCATCTACCCACACCCCTGGTAGCTTCGTCAGTCGCTGAGCTCTGACCAAAATGTGATTTCTGCAGTGGATGCTGAAAGGACATGGGTCAACCACACTAATCCTCTGTGGTAGAAATGGTGGGCCAGGCGGTTTAAATCAGCATCTGACACCTTCCTCATTCATTCTCCAGACCCACACTACCTCTCATTGACGTGCTGATGTGACCAGATCGTTATGGGATGGGTTAGGCTGGTGGAAAAGGAGTGTGAGGTGGGCAAGCAATAAGTACATAAACATGTTTTGGCACAGAGGCAGAATGTGATTCGTTAGACTTTGAGGATGGGGATCACGGAAGATGAGGATAGCTGCTGTTTGTACAACACGTGTGAAGGAGGATGTTGATAAGCCTATGTGTGTATGCATGAGCGTTTCCACTGACTGGTAGGAAAGTCATCTGAGGCCATTGGAAGGCCTGTTTTGATGCTGGGGGACAGGCATGCTATTTTGCGACTTTTAACTGTTGTTATTGTTGTTGTTTAAGGATTAAAACGTGGGTGTATAAACACTAAACATCAGATGCTCTTAAGCATCCACTTCTCTGATCAACACAATGCCACTCCACAACCATAACATCTTTACCCACGGGTGCATGCGCACTGGACATGCATTTCTTTGGTCCTCTGTTGTAGTCGTATGACAACCTATCCAGGGTGTTGACTGTTTAAGGTCTAGATAACTACAAATGCGTAACGAACAATTATTCAAGGATACCTATACAATGTCGAGGAGTATTCATGACCGATTTCCTGTAAC
>CM031597.1:84654965-84672465 GCA_018398815.1 Conus ventricosus
GCTATTTCCCGATAAAACCAGCCTTTTAGCGAAAAAAAGGGTCCACAAGGAAGACAGGGGAAAGAGGTGCAGTGGACCTGAGAGGGGAGCTATGGGAACCGTCAATGTCGCTGAGGCAGACGGCGGACTTCAGCTTACAACTACTCATTTAGCAATGGCTAGGAACACCGAAGAAGAAGAAGAAGAAGAAGAAGAAGAAGAAGAAGAATAATCTCTGTTTTACCTGCTCCATCAGTTTACAACAACAACAACAACAAAAAGAAAAGAAAAGAAAAAAGAACAAAATTTAAAAAATTGGGAGAGGGATGAGTATCGCTAACACTCCGGAATCGCTCTTCATTTTCATTCCAAAAAATCACGCTCACTCACTGATTTTAAACAACTTTAAGCAAATAATCAAAACCCATCTAAAATCGCCGGTCATTCATATAGAGCAACATATGCTGACGATCTGAAGTGGTTCACTGTGTGCCACCGAATTTCGCGAGCGTCCCTTTTCGCGTATGTATAGATACTAAAGTGGATGGACAGAGAACTTTTTACGCTCGCGAAATGTAGTCTAGGGACCATTTTGTGGGAGAGTACAAATGGCGTATTACACCAGCACTTCACTGCCTTTGGTTCAGCGAAATAACTCACTAAATCTGCACCAATGAAACCGCAGTCTTCTCATTAGGTAGTGGTACGATGAAGACAACGTGCACGCAGTTAAAGTAGACGCCGTATGGAAGAGATGGTGAATAGAGAGCGTATGAAAGACTGTAGATGTATACTGTGAGCGAATTATCGACCTAGTTCAAAACGTAATGGTCGGATGACGTATTTTGGTTTTCACCCGTCTATCGGCGTTTTTAAAACTATTCCTCCATCAAGTAACAAAAGCAATGTCATTACCAATAGATATTATTTAATACTTGTTATCAAAGGACAGTTTAATGTGAAAAAAACCAAGGCTTTTAATTTCGCTGGCTTTCTTACGGCTTCACTTATCTAATTCACCACAAATCATCAACTCCTGCTGTGCAATATTTGGCGAGATCAAGAAACATTATGACGTATTAATAGTGCATGACAGTTGTTATGAAAGAAACTGTTTCATGTGAAATAACGTGAGGCCTTTCATTTTCCTTCCTTTCCTATTGCTTCACCTGCTTGATTTATCACAAGTTATGAACTCCCAAGCAGCAACATTTGGCAAGAAGTATTAAAAAATTTTTTACAAAAAGAGGGGGGGTGGGGTTGCCATTTTGGTCCTCTGCTTGTTAGATAATTATGCCTCAACTTGATAATCTGTAACTTAATACTTCCTGCAAATTTTGCATGAAATATAATTTGACCCGTCTTTTATCTATGCAAACATTGCAGTCGGTCATAACTTTCACATAAAAATTGTCAAATGAATAATTATTATTGCTGAAAATGTCATTGCAGAGTTAAGTCCCTTAACGTTCGGCGACATCTTCCTGCATGATATATCTGGAAAAATCTCGTCAATACTTGGTGTTCTGCCGGGTTTTTGCTCTGCTGGCCCTGGTAATTTTTTTTTTAGAAATAGCCGATGTTGAAGTCTCTCTCTCTCTCTCTCTCTCTCTCTCTCTCTCTCTCTCTCTCTCTCTCTTTGTCACACACACACACACACACACACACACACACACACACACACATGAAAAAGTTGATCACATGGATTCACTCTGTCGTACACGTGAGTCGAACAGCTAAAGATCTGGCGGCCAAAAGACATTACGCTCGTTGTTTTTCTCGCTGTTGTCGCTGCATTTCCGCTGCAGCCTGTTGAACTGTCAGGTCCACTTCCACTTGAAGAAAGACGGTGCTGGTGTGGGGATGTGAGTGCTCTCCCCTAGGTGTCGTCAAGGCGACAAGCGCTGTATGGTTCATGGGCCCACTTAACATGGATCCCGAATAATTGTCGTCTCTGGACAGTCCACGATGGACGCTTTATACGCAGGCATGTCTGAATTCATAACTAGGAGCGGGTGAAAGAGAGACACCCTGTGTAAGTATAGCGGGAAGGAAGAGTGTGGCGATGGCGATTTTCTTTCGACACTTTCACCACTCCTTCGAAGCCTTCGGAGTATCCAGCTTCTTTTTCTTTTATTAAGATATTAATATTTCCGGAAACACAGGCCGATCCAACAGTAACAACAGCTATATTACAGGGATGCAGAGACCGGTCCAACAACGACAGCTTCTTTGTGACAAGATTCGCAAACACCATTCCAAGAGTGATAGCTACTGAGCTACAAGATGCAAAGACTAGTCCAACAGTGATAAATACTATTTTATAAGACGACACACCAGTACAGTAGTGATAGCTTCTAAACGACAAGATGCACAGGCCAGTTCAACAGTGATAGCCACTGTATTACTGCACGTACCAGCCAGTCCAACCGGAACAGTTACTACATTGTGGCATGCAGAGACCAGTACAACAGTGACACCTGCCATATTGCAGCATGCAGAGACCAGTACAACAGTGACACCTGCCATATTGCAGCATGCAGAGACCAGTCCAACAGTGACACCTACTATACTGCAGGATGCAGAGACCAGTCCAACAGTGACACCTACTATACTGCAGGATGCAGAGACCAGTCCAACAGTGACACCTACTATACTGCAGGATGCAGAGACCAGTCCAACGGTGACACCTACTATACTGCAGGATGCAGAGACCAGTCCAACAGTGACACCTACTATACTGCAGGATGCAGAGACGAGTCCAACAGTGACACCTACTATACTGCAGGATGCAGAGACCAGTCCAACAGTGACACCTACTATATTGCAAGATGCAGAGACCAGTCCAACAGTGACAGCTACTATACTGCAGGATGCAGAGACCAGTCCAACAGTGACACCTACTATACTGCAGGATGGAGAGACCAGTCCAACAGTGACATCTACTATACTGCAGGATGTAGAGACCAGTCCAACAGTGACACCTACTATACTGCAGGATGCAGAAACCAGTTCAACAGTGACACCTACTATACTGCAGGATGCAGAGACCAGTCCAACAGTGACACCTACTATACTGCAGGATCCAGAGACCAGTCCAACAGTGACATCTACTATACTGCAGGATGCAGAGACCAGTCCAACAGTGACACCTACTATACTGCAGGATGCAGAGACCAGTCCAACAGTGACACCTACTATACTGCAGGATGTAGAGACCAGTCCAACAGTGACACCTACTATACTGCAGGATGCAGAGACCAGTCCAACAGTGACACCTACTATACTGCAGGATGCAGAGACCAGTCCAACAGTGACACCTACTATACTGTAGGATGCAGAGACCAGTCCAACAGTGACACCTACTATATTGCAGGATGCAGAGACCAGTACACCAATGACAGCTACTATACTGCAGGATGCAGAGACCAGTCCAACAGTGACACCTACTATACTGCAGGATGCAGAGACCAGTCCAACAGTGACACCTACTATACTGCAGGATGCAGAGACCAGTCCAACAGTGACACCTACTATACTGCAGGATGCAGAGACCAGTCCAACAGTGACACCTACTATACTGCAGGATGCAGAGACCAGTCCAACAGTGACACCTACTATACTGTAGGATGTAGAGACCAGTCCAACAGTGACACCTACTATATTGCAGGATGTAGAGACCAGTCCAACAGTGACACCTACTATACTGCAGAGACCAGTCTAACAGTGACATCTACTATACTGTAGGATGTAGAGACCAGTCCAACAGTGACACCTACTATACTGCAGGATGTAGAGACCAGTCCAACAGTGACACCTACTATACTGCAGAGACCAGTCTAACAGTGACATCTACTATACTGCAGGATGCAGAGACCAGTCCAACAGTGACATTTACTATACTGCAGGATGCAGAGACCAGTCCATCAGTGACACTTACTATACTGCAGGATGTAGAGACCAGTCCAACAGTGACACATACTATACTGCAGGATGCAGAGACCAGTCCAACAGTGACATCTACTATACTGCAGGATGTAGAGACCAGTCCAACAGTGACACCTACTATACTGCAGGATGCAGAGACCAGTTCAACAGTGACACTACTATACTGCAGGATGCAGAGACCAGTCCAACAGTGACACCTACTATACTGCAGGATGCAGAGACCAGTCCAACAGTGACATCTACTATACTGCAGGATGCAGAGACCAGTCCAACAGTGACACCTACTATACTGCAGGATGCAGAGACCAGTCCAACAGTGACACCTACTATACTGCAGGATGTAGAGACCAGTCCAACAGTGACACCTACTATACTGCAGGATGCAGAGACCAGTCCAACAGTGACACCTACTATACTGCAGGATGCAGAGACCAGTCCAACAGTGACACCTACTATACTGCAGGATGCAGAGACCAGTCCAACAGTGACACCTACTATACTGCAGGATGCAGAGACCAGTCCATCAGTGACACCTACTATATTGCAGGATGCAGAGACCAGTACAACAGTGACAGCTACTATACTGCAGGATGCAGAGACCAGTCCAACAGTGACACCTACTATACTGCAGGATGCAGAGACCAGTCCAACAGTGACACCTACTATACTGCAGGATGCAGAGACCAGTCCAACAGTGACACCTACTATACTGCAGGATGCAGAGACCAGTCCAACAGTGACATCTACTATACTGCAGGATGCAGAGACCAGTCCAACAGTGACACCTACCATACTGCAGGATGCAGAGACCAGTCCAAGAGTGACACCTACTATACTGCAGGATGCAGAGACCATCCAACAGTGACACCTACTATACTGCAGGATGTAGAGACCAGTCCAACAGTGACACCTACTATACTGCAGGATGCAGAGACCAGTCCAACAATGACACCTACTATACTGCAGGATGCAGAGACCAGTCCAACAGTGACACCTACTATACTGCAGGATGTAGAGACCACTCCAACAGTGACACCTACTATACTGCAGGATGCAGAGACCAGTCCAACAGTGACACCTACTATACTGCAGGATGCATAGACCAGTCCAACATTGACAGCTACTATACTGCAGGATGCAGAGACCAGTCCAACAGTGACACCTACTATACTGCAGGATGCAGAGACCAGTCCAACAGTGACACCTACTATACTGCAGGATGCAGAGACCAGTCCAACAGTGACACCTACTATACTGCAGGATGTAGAGACCACTCCAACAGTGACACCTACTATACGGCAGGATGTAGAGACCAGTCCAACAGTGACACCTACTATATTGCAAGATGCAGAGACCATCCAACAGTGACAGCTACTATACTGCAGGATGCAGAGACCAGTCCAACAGTGACATCTACTATACTGCAGGATGTAGAGACCAGTCCAACAGTGACACCTACTATACTGCAGGATGCAGAGACCAGTCCAACAGTGACATCTACTATACTGCAGGATGCAGAGACCAGTCCAACAGTGACACCTATTATACTGCAGGATGCAGAGACCAGTCCAACAGTGACACCTACTATATTGCAGGATGCAGAGACCAGTCCAACAGTGACACCTACTATACTGCAGGATGCAGAGACCAGTCCAACAGTGACACCTACTATACTGCAGGATGCAGAGACCAGTCCAACAGTGACACCTACTATACTGCAGGATGCTGAGACCAGTCCAAGAGTGACACCTACTATACTGCAGGATGCAGAGACCAGTCCAACAGTGACACCTACTATACTGCAGGATGCAGAGACCAGTCCAACAGTGACACCTACTATACTGCAGGATGCAGAGACCAGTCCAACAGTGACACCTACTATACTGCAGGATGCAGAGACCAGTCCAACAGTGACACCTACTATACTGCAGGATGTAGAGACCAGTCCAACAGTGACACCTACTATACTGCAGGATGCAGAGACCAGTCCAACAGTGACACCTACTATACTGCAGGATGTAGAGACCACTCCAACAGTGACACCTACTATACTGCAGGATGCAGAGACCAGTCCAACAGTGACACCTACAATACTGCAGGACGCAGAGACCATCCAACATGACACCTACTATACTGCAGGATGCAGAGACCAGTCCAACAGTGACACCTACTATACTGCAGATGTAGAGACCAGTCCAGCAGTGACACATACTATACTGCAGGATGCAGAGACCAGTCCAACAGTGACACCTACTATACTGCAGGATGCAGAGAACCAGTCCAACAGTGACACCTACTATACTGTAGGATGTAGAGACCAGTCCAACAGTGACACCTACTATACTGCAGGATGTAGAGACCAGTCCAACAGTGACACCTACTATACTGCAGAGACCAGTCTAACAGTGACATCTACTATACTGCAGGATGCAGAGACCAGTCCAACAGTGACATTTACTATACTGCAGGATCCAGAGACCAGTCCATCAGTGACACTTACTGTACTGCAGGATGTAGAGACCAGTCCAACAGTGACACCTACTATACTGCAGGATGCAGAGACCAGTCCAACAGTGACATCTACTATATTGCAGGATGCAGAGACCAGTCCAACAGTGACACCTACTATACTGCAGGATGCAAGATAAGTCCAACAGTGACACCTACTATACTGCAGGATGCAGAGACCAGTCCAACAGTGACACCTACTATACTGCAGGATGCAGAGACCAGTCCAACAGTGACATCTACTCTACTGCAGGATGCAGAGACCAATTCTAACAGTGACACCTACTATACTGCAGGATGCCGAGACCAGTCCAACAGTGACACCTACTATACTGCAGGATGCAGAGACCAGTCCAACAGTGACACCTACTATACTGCAGGATGCAGAGACCAGTCCAACAGTGACACCTACTATACTGCAGAATGCAGAGACCAGTCCAACAGTGACACCTACTATACTGCAGGATGTAGAGACCAGTCCAACAGTGACATCTACTATACTGCAGGATGCAGAGACCAGTCCAACAGTGTCACCTACTATACTGCAGGATGTAGAGACCAGTCCAACAGTGACACCTACTATACTGCAGGATGCAGAGACCAGTCCAACATGACACCTACTATACTGCAGGATGCAGAGACCAGTCCAACAGTGATAAATACTATTTTATAAGACGACACACCAGTACAGTAGTGATAGCTTCTAAACAGACAAGATGCACAGGCCAGTTCAACAGTGATAGCCACTGTATTACTGGACGTACCAGCCAGTCCAACCGGAACAGTTACTACATTGTGGCATGCAGAGACCAGTACAACAGTGACACCTGCCATATTGCAGCATGCAGAGACCAGTACAACAGTGACACCTGCCATATTGCAGCATGCAGAGACCAGTACAACAGTGACACCTGCCATATTGCAGCATGCAGAGACCAGTCCAACAGTGACACCTACTATACTGCAGGATGCAGAGACCAGTCCAACAGTGACACCTGCTATACTGCAGGATGCAGAGACCAGTCCAACAGTGACACCTACCATACTGCAGGATGCAGAGACCAGTCCAACAGTGACATCTACTATACTGCAGAATGCAGAGACCAGTCCAACAGTGACACCTACTATACTGCAGGATGCAGAGACCAGTCCAACAGTGACACCTACTATACTGCAGGATGCAGAGACCAGTCCAACAGTGACACCTGCTATACTGCAGAATGCAGAGACCAGTCCAACAATGACACCTACTATACTGCAGGATGCAGAGACCAGTCCAACAGTGACACCTACTATACTGCAGGATGCAGAGACCAGTCCAACAGTGACACCTACTATACTGCAGGATGCAGAGACCAGTCCAACAGTGACACCTACTATACTGCAGGATGTAGAGACCAGTCCAACAGTGACACCTACTATACTGCAGGATGTAAAGACCAGTCCAACAGTGACACCTACTATACTGCAGGATGCAGAGACCAGTCCAACAGTGACACCTTTTATACTGGAGGATGTAGAGACCAGTCCAACAGTGACATCTACTATACTGCAGGATGCAGAGACCAGTCCAACAGTGACACCTACTATACTGCAGGATGCAGAGACCAGTCCAACAGTGACACCTACTATACTGCAGGATGCAGAGACCAGTCCAACAGTGACAGCTACTATACTGCAGGATGCAGAGACCAGTCCAACAGTGACAGCTACCATATTGCAGCATGCAGAGACCAGTCCAACAGTGACACCTACTATACTGCAGGATGCAGAGACCAGTCCAACAGTGACAGCTACTATACTGCAGGATGCAGAGACCAGTCCAACAGTGACACCTACTATACTGCAGGATGCAGAGACCAGTCCAACAGTGACACCTACTATACTGCAGGATGCAGAGACCAGTCCAACAGTGACACCTACTATACTGCAGAATGCAGAGACCAGTCCAACAGTGACACCTACTATACTGCAGGATGCAGAGACCAGTCCAACAGTGACAGCTACTATACTGCAGGATGCAGAGACCAGTCCAACAGTGACAGCTACTATACTGCAGGATGCAGAGACCAGTCCAACAGTGACACCTACTATACTGCAGGATGCAGAGACCAGTCCAACAGTGACACCTACTATACTGCAGATGCAGAGACGAGTCCAACAGTGACACCTACTATACTGCAGGATGCAGAGACCAGTCCAACAGTGACACCTACTATACTGCAGGATGCAGAGACCAGTCCAACAGTGACACCTACTATACTGCAGGATGTAGAGACCAGTCCAACAGTGACACCTACTATACTGCAGGATGCAGAGACCAGTCCAACAGTGACACCTACTATACTGCAGGATGCAGAGACCAGTCCAACAGTGACACCTACTATACTGCAGGATGTAGAGACCAGTCCAATAGCGACATCTACTATACTGCAGGATGCAGAGACCAGTCCAACAGTGACACCTACTATACTGCAGGATGTAGAGACCAGTCCAACAGTGACACCTACTATACTGCAGGATGCAGAGACCAGTCCAACAGTGACACCTACTATACTGGAGGATGTAGAGACCAGTCCAACAGTGACATCTACTATACTGCAGGATGCAGAGACCAGTCCAACAGTGACAGCTACTATACTGCAGGATGCAGAGACCAGTCGAACAGTGACACCTACTATACTGCAGGATGCAGAGACCAGTCCAACAGTGACAGCTACTATACTGCAGGATGCAGAAACCAGTCCAACAGTGACAGCTACCATATTGCAGCATGCAGAGACCAGTCCAACAGTGACACCTACTATACTGCAGGATGCAGAGACCAGTCCAACAGTGACACCTACTATACTGCAGGATGCAGAGACCAGTCCAGCAGTGACACCTACTATACTGCAGGATGCAGAGAGCAGTACAACAGTGACACCTACTATACTGCAGGATGCAGAGACCAGTCCAACAGTGACACCTACTATACTGCAGGATGCAGAGACCAGTCCAACTGTGACACCTACTATACTGCAGGACGCAGAGACCAGTCCAACAGTGACAGCTACCATATTGCAGGATGCAGATCCAGAGGAATGCCTCTAAAGTGCAACGAAAGAGGAGACAGAAAGGAAAGACAGGTGAATATCCGACCTGCCGATTTAGAGTTCAGGTATGCACAACAAATTAACCTGTCTATGATGCTTATACTGCGTGCAGGGTAATGAGGAGGGAAAAAAGCAAGGTTTAGACTTCAACCAAAAAAAAAAAGCAAGGTTTAGACTTCAACCAAAAAAAAAAAAAGCAAGGTTTAGACTTCAACCCTAAAAAAGCAAGGTTCAGACTTCAACCCAGGTGAAGGACCAGTTGTCCAAATCGCCAAGTGTTCGTCTAGGACGCATGTTGAAAATGTGGCCTGTTTTGTCACCAAGCAAAAGACTTCACAGCAAAATGACTGAGCACAATTTATAACCAACCGTCATCGTTTTCCCGGAAAGCACCGGTTTCAACCGGCAAGATAAATCATACGGCCAATACCAAAGACTGAATTCGGCACAATTCTCCAGTTTCTCAAACTGTCGTTTTGTGATGAAATAACTGCAACGAACAAGGCTGTTCTCTCGCGGGCTGTTTATCCATTCACCATTGTTAAAGGTTTTATAATGTGTCCTTGAAATTTGAGTAAATCATTTTTACGACAGTATTAAAAAAAACTGATTTTTCTGACTAATTTTTAACTTCGGTTGAAGTCTGTTGGCCTGTATGTTACAGGCATTTGTGGGGATACTTTCACTGGAAACAGCCACCCTCTGGAAAACTTGAACCGGTTTGTCTACGTCTCAGAGGGACCTGCTGCAGACTTTGTCTCCACAGTTCGAGTTCACGAGGTGAATGGGTTCCCGTGTCATTTTGTTTCAAGATTTAAAGCAATATCTTACACAGAAGTTAGTTGCACGTGAACCACTGTTTTTTGTTTGGTTGTTTTTTTTCGCTCAAAATCAGCGATTGCCTGTGTAATGTACAGGATTTCCTTCCCGCCCAATTATCATCTGTCATTTGTACGTGTTTTTAATTCAGCCCTCTGCGCCTGCCCTACCCCCCCCCCCCCCCCTCCACTCCCCCTTTTTGTTTGTTGTTGTTGTTGTTGTGTTAAGTCAATTAAGACATATAGGCCCTAATATTCTCTGCTAATTTGATCAAAACCCTTAATAAACATGACGTCAGGAGGGAGGGAAGGGTCGAAGAGGGAGCGGAAGACAAGCGAGGGTAAACAAGTGTTCCGTAGAGAAATCACACACACACACACACACACACACTGGTTGCAATAGACAAGGATGATCAGTGCGGGTCAGAAAATGGGGACCTAATCTTCCTTCAACTCATGCAGGCAGAAGGTTTCTGAGCTATGCAGGCTCCTAGATCCTGGGTCCGCGTCTCGGAGCAGGTTTTGATGATGATTGCTGATGGGAGTGGGTGGGGGTGGGGGGGGGGAGCAGACTAGACGTGTCTGTGGGTTTTCACTGTTTCGACTCCTCGTGTATTTATAGCCGTCCTTGACTGCACGACTGAACTCCTTACTATCCTCCGTCTATCCTCTATCTGTCTATCTGCGCATTTAACTGAGCCGTTTTTTTTATTTTTTATTTTTTATTATCGATGTTGCTATCATCATCAAACGTGACAAACATCTCTGTTCTCGGGAAAGTAAGTTTACAACGTGTATGATCGCAAAGAGACGTGCCTTTTCTCAGCTCTGAAAAAAATTAAAAAACATCCAAGCGCTGTACTGGTGCAAAAAGGAGTCCCCAAGTGAGACATCAAAAGAAAGGAGGTGAAGGGTGGAGAGCGGGGGGTGGGGGTGGGGGCATGAGAGGGTTTGGGGGAGAGGTGGTGGTGGGGGGGGGGGGGGGGTAAGGGAAAAAAACAGGGTGCGAACTTCCCTCAGAGCCTGCCCCTAACCCAGACAACCTTCGCCCCCACCCACCCCCTACCCCACCCCACCCCGTTTTCTCTCCCCGTCCTCTCCCTCCACTCTGACGCTTCTTGTTCCCCCCCCCCCCCCCCCCCCCCCCCCGCCACTACTCGCTGCGCACCATCGCCACCAGGAAACCTGACGCGCCACACCACACCTTCCAGTCTCTTTCCTCCTGCTTAAAAAAAAAAAAATTGGGGGGGGGGATGGGGAGGGAGTGGGGGTGGGGGGTGGGGGGGGAGCAGACTAGACGTGTCTGTGGGTTTTCACTGTTTCAGACTCCTCGTGTATTTATAGCCGTCCTCTGACTGCACGGACTGAACTCCCTTATCTATCCCTCCGTCTATCCCTCTATCTGTCTATCTGCGCATTTTGTTTTGGGGGGTTGCAACGCAGTCTTCAGACAGCGTGCACACACTGCCGCGATTGTGGTAAACACCCTGACATCAGACTGGATGTTCACCTGCCCCTGCCGCGCTAACTTGCTGTTGACGCGACAGGTTATCTTGTTACCGAAATCCGCTTGTTTGTTTGAATGCCTGTCATCAAGATCACGCAAAAAGCGCAGAGCTGATTTTTAATTAACGACATTTTGGTGGAGAGATGGAATGTAGTTGAGGGTGAACATACTGATTTCTGGTGCATGTTCGAAGTAGTACGCTTCCGGATTAAAAGACAGATCCAGGATCCGTTCAGAACTTGAAGATGATGCAAAAATAGCCCAACCGATTTAAAACAAAAATTGGTGGACAGATGAAATGCGGCGCCAAAATGAAACCCCAGTGTGTGCGTGCGTGTGTGTGTGTGTGTGTGTGTGTGTGTGGGGTGTGTTGTGTGTGGTGTGTGTGTGTGTGTGCGTGCGTGCGTGCGTGTGTGTGTGTGTGTGTGTGTGCGCGCGCGCGCGCGCGCGCGCGCGCGTGTGTGTGTGTGTGTGTGTGTGTGTGTGTTTCGGAAAAAGGGGTGGATCCACACAGAATTCAACCTTGGCAGGAGTCTGCGCTCTACATAGTGCCCTTCCAGCAATTCGTTTATACAGATGTTTATGTAACTGACCTTGACATGACCGAAAAGAGACTCATGAATGCGCGCCCAGCCTGGTTCCCAGGTTTGTTGACTGGCTCCCTCTCTGCACTGAGTGCTCTCCCCGTGCCTCGCCGACCGGTTCGGCCAAGATGAAAGGTGCCGTTCAATCGACTGATTTTACGCCTCCGTCTCACTACCCAGTTCACTGTGTGTGTGTGTGTGTGTGTGTGTGTGTGTGTGTGTGTGTGTGTGTGCGCGCGCGCGCGCGCGCGCGTACGTGTGTGTTTATTAATCAGATTGTTTATTAATTTTGTACATAAAGATAAAAGGAAACGCATAAGATGGCTGTGACTGTATTGTGTTTTAACTTTTTTTTGTGTGAAACATTTACGGTGCATTTTTCTGTGTTTATTGTCTTTTAAAAAATTTCTATCTGTGCCCCGACTCCTGTACTCTATATAGGGCCTATATATGCGCACATGCGTGAGTGCACACACACACACACACAAAACACACACACACACACCACACACACACACACACACCCTTTAACCTCTGTTTAGAGACATATGTCATGTATGTTCATTAAAATTCTGATGAATTACTTTTTTTTCTCAAACCTTTCTCCCCCTACCCAAATGTCCTCGACCCCATCCCACCGCCACCCCTGATCTCTCCTTGACCATCTCCCAACTCTTGTTCTCGCTTTTCACTCTGTGTCTGTCTGTCCATTCATCTCAGATCCCATACGCACCGAAGACCAGAATGTTTCACTAGTATTGAATGTCTCGTTAAGCACAGCTTCTTTATCACGTTGACTGTCTTCTTTATGTCCTATTGAATGTCTTGTTACTAGTATTCTTTGTCGACTTCCCATCGGTGTTTAGCATTGCTCGCTGTTTACCTTATCATCATCATCATCTCCTCCTCCTCCTCCCTCCTCCTCCTCCTTCTTTTTCTTCTTCTTCTTCTTCTTCTTCTTCTTCTTCTTCTTCTTCTTCTTCCTCTTCGTCTTCTTCTTCTTTAAAGGTTTGAGGCTTGGGGACAAAGTACATCCCTCACGCACTCGATCTTTCTTCCCCTGTCTGTCTGTCTGACTGTCTATCCCTGTCTCTCTCTGTCGGTCTCATTGTCTGTCTCTGTCTGTCTGTCTGTCTCCGTCTATCTGTCTGTCTGTCTGTCTGTCTGTCTCTCCAGGACGAATGGTTTTACGGCCTGTCTGTCTATCTGACTGTCTATCCCTGTCTCTCTCTGTCGGTCTCATTGTCTGTCTGTTCTGTCTGTCTGTCTCCGTCTGTCTGTCTGTCTGTCTGTCTGTCTCTCCCAGGACGAATGGTTTTACGGCCTGTCTGTCTATCTATCCAGACATCTGTCTGCTCACAGTCTATCCACCTGAAACTGCATTACCGCAAGCAGATCCAATGGCAAGTTGAGATTCTGCTTCCAATTGTTTTGTTTGCAAGCACCATGGTTTGGCTGCATTCTGCACTGCGTTGCCTGCAAGCAGTGGTTTACGATGGTCAGCAGACATTGTGAGTGAACTCATGGCCCTGACCACAGGCAGATGGTTTGACTGCAGTCACTGGACTCACTGAAAGAACGCATTTGGACTACAAGCAATCTTGCGGTTGACTGCAAGCAGATATTTTGACTGCATTCTTGCGGTTGACTGCAAGCAGATATTTTGACTGCATTCTTGCGGTTGACTGCAAGCAGATATTTTGACTGCATTCTTGCGGTTGACTGCAAGCAGATATTTTGACTGCATTCTTGCGGTTGACTGCAAGCAGATATTTTGACTGCATTCTTGCGGTTGACTGCAAGCAGATATTTTGACTGCATTCTTGCGGTTGACTGCAAGCAGATATTTTGACTGCATTCTTGCGGTTGACTGCAAGCAGACATTTTGACTGCATTCTTGCGGTTGACTGCAAACAGATATTTTGACTGCATTCTTGCGGTTGACTGCAAGCAGATATTTTGACTGCATTCTTGCGGTTGACTGCAAGCAGACATTTTGACTGCATTCTTGCGGTTGACTGCAAGCAGATATTTTGATAACTTTGATCGAACTCAATGCGAGCAGAGACTTTTATTTATTCATTTGTTTGTTTGTGTAATATTTATTTATCTACTTATGCTGTCTCATCTTCCAAGCCATCTCAGTGACACCATCCCATGCCTTTCATTTCGGCTCCCCGACCACAGCTATCCACTGGCTTGTCCCATCACAGCCCCAGCATGGCAGTCAGTGTCAAGCTGTCATCAGGCAACCCATCAGAGGAGACACTGCACTGCTGCCGATTTCTTTTCAGTAGACTTCAGTGGCGCCTGTTCTGATCCAAAATACACAGGACATCACATGCTAACCGCCCCCCCCCCCTCCCCACCCACCCACCTTCTTCTGTCGGCAATGATTGCTTTGTCACAAAGACAGCGTGAGTGAATGTCCTCTGGAGGGTGAGTGAATGTCCTCCGGAGGGTGCATGCCAACACGTTCGTCCGACGACAGTCCTCGTTCACTTGCCGATACTGGCAGTCCCGACACGAACTCACAAAGGGCATAGACCCAGAGAGCAAATCCAAACTGAGGTCACCATGAGAATAGGGCATGAAAAGCCACAGGATTTGAGACTTTAAAAAAAAAAAAATGCTGGCGGTGAGGATGAGAATGAAGATGATGTCAAAGAGTTTTCCATTATGATCTGATACTGTATGTCGACCAGGCTGTTTTCTACGCTTACTTTTATATCCCAGCATCAACCAGGCCGGAGAGATGCACACACCTGCAGTGTTGGTCAGGGAATTTGATCGACGCTCGCAGAAACGCATCCGTTCAGTGGATGAAACTCGACTGTCCAATCTTCCTAGTTGACCCCACAGTATACTCAGCCGTGGGAAGCAGCGGGTCAGGACAGTAAAAAACAACAACAAAACACGCAAATAAAAAATGACTCTGATGGGAATTGTACCCACGACCTCACAGCCAGGGTGAATGTAACTTTTTGGATTGACCAAGAGAAGTCAGACTTAGGTCGTTTAAATGAGTGCATGAGGACAAACTGGCTGCCACCATTGCTCGGACTGCGAGCAGCTTTGCATTGCATGCAGGCAAACACTGAGATACAGTCGTCATACTGACTGTAAGCGGCAGACGTTCTAACTGCACTAGCTGCACCGATTGCGATCAGACAGTCTAACAAGCTCCGAGCGGATATTTTGACTGCCTTCATTCCATTGACGTGCAGGCAGACTTTCTAATTGCACTCTTTACACTGTGTGCGAGCAGACATTTTAAAAAAAAAAACACAAAAAAAAAAACAAAAAAAAAACCCTGATCGAAATCATCGGCACCACACACGACACACCCCTCAGTTCTTGACATAAAAGAGTACATGTCTATGACGAGCTCAGAGACGAATTCCTTTCCCGCCCTCATTCCTTCCTCTGTACTCTAGTGGAAGGCAGTCCCCTGGGAGACATCAAAAGCAAGGCAATGGGGTAAAAATCGCACAGCAAACTTCCCCTGGAGGACGATTTTCCCCGCTGCCCCTTAACCCAGACAACCTTCGCCCCTACCCCTCCCGCACGCCTCCTCCTCCTACACACCCTTCCTCCCTCCATCTCACGATCCTTCTCCTGTTTTCTTGCCCCCCCCCCCCCCCCCCCCACCACACCCCTTTCTCCTCACTCCCGTCCCCGAAACCCGACACTCAACCCAACACTTTCAAGTCTCTTTCCCGTTCTGAATTTGTTAAACAGACGTTGTTTGCGGTGTTCTGTCTGTTTTCTTGTGCAGCAAAGCCATCGTGGGACTGCACGGGCTGAACCTGGCATCAGTCTGTGAATGTGCGCATCTGTTTTTTGGGGGGTTTGCACTGCGGTCTTCAGACAGCCTTCACGCTCGGCTGACATCGCTGTAAATAGCATAATTTGATTGGAGTTTCGTCTGGGAACTCGTCTTGGACAAATGCAGCGCGCTGCCTCGTTTCAATGTTGTGATGGAAACGACAATCATGGGATGGGCTTGGTGTCACCTTCGAGTCTGTAATGCAGTTCGTAACGTTTGCCGAAAACACAGTACACACAATTGATAACAACCAACGTGATGTGTTTCATTATGTCTTCGATATTTTTTGATTGGATCTTCATTTCCTTCCTGTAGATATACAAGCAGTTATACTTGTATGTATGTGTGCTGTACGCGATTCAGTGTGTCCGGGCTTGTTCTTATAATACTTGTGTACACAGTGTCTGGTGTGTGCACTGGTGCTGGCAATGCACATTCGAACCGGTAATACCAGAAATACAGATCTGAGTTGAAAAACTAAGGCATACTGTACTGGTACGAGTATGACTGTACTGGTATACCAGTCACGAATCAGCTGACTGAGCTTGAGAGAGAGAGAGAGAGAGAGAGGAGGAGAAGAGAAGAGAGAGAGAGAGAGAGAGAGAGAAGAGAGAGGAGGAGGAGAGGAGGGAGGGAGGAGAGAGAGAGAGGAGAGAGAGAGAGAGAGAGAGAGAGAGAGAGAGAGAGAGAGGGGTCCTCTCTTATTCCGCTTAACCAGATTTTAACAAAAGCATGAAATAATCACTCAAAAACATTGCAATTCAACTAAGATACATAAGAAAATGTCACATTAGCCAACAGCTCTGCAGATCAGAGTACAGGGCACACGTTTACTGCCCTTCCGCTGACTATATTGACAAAACGAACAAGCAGGCTGTAAATTGTAACAAGATAAAACAGTCTTACATATCTTTCTGTAAGAAAAGCAAGTGTGAAGCAGAGAAACAGCAAAGACAGTTTAGTTTTTTAAGCCGTCAGAGAGAAAGAAAGGAAATGACAAGCCCATAATTCAAAAGAAAACAGGGGTTAAGAATTAATGCTGAACTCCCCTCTGACATCTCTGTTTAGGGAGAAAAAAAATATATTAGAGAATAAGAATCAAAGTCGGAAACAAAAGTGACAATTTGTGATCCTGATCAAGAAGGTTTCTGTGTCTACCTTTCCATGCCTCCTAGCCACGCTCCAGTGGCGTGGAAAGATATCTTGCAGGGAGGGGAGTTGGGTGGGAGGTT
>CM031597.1:84682465-84704965 GCA_018398815.1 Conus ventricosus
CCACACTGTAACATATTGTCACAGAAATACCATACTGTAACATATCATCCCAGAGATACCATACTGTAACATATCATCCCAGAAATACCATACTGTAACATATAATCCCAGAGATACTATACTGTAACATATAATCCCAGAGATACCATACTGTAACATATCAACCCAGAAATACCATACTGTAACAATCAACCCAGAGATACCATACTGTAACATATCAACCCAGAAATACCATACTGTAACAGATTGTCACAGAAATACCATACTGTAACATATCATCCCAGAAATACCATACTGCAACATATCATCCCAGAGATACCATACTGTAACATATCATCCCAGAGACACCATACTGTAACATATCATCCCAGAAATACCACACTATAACATATCATCCCAGAGACACCATACTGTAACATATCATCCCAGAAATACATTACTGCAACATATCAACCCAGAGACACCATACTGTAACATATCATCCCAGAGATGCCACACTGTAACAGATTGTCACAGAAATACCATACTGTAACATCATCCCAGAGATACCATACTGTAACACATTGTCACAGAAATACCACACTGTAACACATTGTCACAGAAATGCTATACTGTAACATATCATCCCAGAGATGCCATACTGTAACACATTGTCACAGAAATACCATACTGTAACATATCATCCCAGAGATACTATGCTGTAACATATCAACCCAGAGACACCATACTGTAACATATCATCCCAGAGATGCCATACTGTAACAGATTGTCACAGAAATACCATACTGTAACATATCATCCCAGAGATGCCATACTGTAACACATTGTCACAGAAATACACATGCTGTAACACATTGTCACAGAAATACCATACTGTAGCACATTGTCACAGAAATAGTATACTGTAACACATTGTCACAGAAATGCTATATTGTAACACATTGTCACAGAAATACCATACTGTAACATATCATGCCGGAGATACTATACTGTTACACATTGTCACAGAAATACCATACTGTAACACATTGTCACAGAAATACCATACTGTTCTTTTTTCCTAACAAGATGTTATGTATTGAATAGTAAGGACGTTGGAAAGAAAGCGAGTGCAGGGCACAGAGACCCTAGGTGACCCTCCACATGGGGCCAGAAAGTAGATTTCGTCTATATCTTTAAAAGTTTTAGCTGACCATTGCTAATTACTCGAGTCGTGACCACAGTGCTGACGTGGTGTCGGTGTTTCGGTTGCGACCTTCAGACAAGCTAACAAGGAAACAGCTGCGTTCTTCCTGTTGTCGCCTGCGTCAAGGATATCACATTGTCTTCCGTGTTTCTGCATTTGGATCGCTCTCTGTCTATTAGCAGGATTATGCACAAACTGAGAAACCGACTCCATCTAAACTTGGTGGTAATAGGGAACGTGACCTGAGGACACACGCACTGAACGCAGGGGCGGTCAGGAACCACAGAGCGGGTTCAGAGTCCTGATCCTTCTACTGCAAAATGAATGCAATGACTGACCCAATTTCTGCCATCGAAACTGGGGGACAGACGGAGTGTGGGTCAAGAAGGAACTCACTGAAGTTTGGTGCAGATTCAAAGAGCGGGTCCTGATTAAAGAGGACGAGAGGAGGGGGGGGTTGGTGGTCCAAAATCCGTTCGACGTTGGCGGAGGTCTGCGTACTCCTGAGAGCCTTTCTAAAATCATTTTCAAGAGCTGGTCATACTGTTCCATGTTAGTTTCAGTGGGATCGAAGCGCTTTGCTGTCAAGTTGTGTGCAGGAGACATCTCTGTTACAAGCAACCCGCTTTTTCGGGCCATTCTCGCCTGGGCGGAGCCATTTCATCTAATTGGTGTGTTCGCATAGCTCACCAGGCAATATATGAATTTATATGTTAAGAAGAAGAAGAAGAAGAAAAGAAGACGAAGAAGAAGACGAGACAAGAAGAAGAAGAAGACGAAGACGAAGACGAGAAGAAGAAGAAGACGAAGAGGAAGACGAAGAAGAAGAGACGACGAAGAGAAGAGACGAAGAAGAAGACGACGACGAAGAAGAAGAAGACGACGAAGAAGAAGAAGACGACGAAAGAAGAAGACGACGAAGAAGAAGACGACGAAGAAGAAGAAGACGAAGAAGAAGAAGACGAAGAAGAGAAGACGAGGAGAAGAAGAGAAGAAGACGAAGAAGAAGAAGACGACGAAAAGAAGAAGACGACGAAGAAGAAGACGACGAAGAAGAAGACGACGAAGAAGAAGAAGAAACAAGAGAAGGAGAGAGAGACGAGAGAGAAGAAGACGAAGAAGAGACGAAGAGAAGAAGAAGAAGAACGAAGAAGACGAAGACGAAGAAGACGAAGAAGAAGAAGAACGAAGAAGAGAAGACGAAGAAGAAGAAGACGAAGAAGAAGACGAAGAAGAAGACGAAGACGAAGACGAAAGAAGACGACGACGAAGAAGAACGAAGAGAAGAAGACGAGAAGAAGAAGAGAAGAAGAAGAAGAGAAGAAGAAGACGAAGGAAGAAGACAAGAAAGAAGACGAAGACATACCCATCTCCCTGTACCTTCAAGCAAATGCATGAATAGCATGAAAAGTGAGGGCCCATTGTACGTGGATTGCATGAACACTGCAACCTAAATTGTCAGTAGCTTGATATTTTGAAGTATAACTTCTTTTGTTTTGTCTTGTGACTCATTTGTCCACGTTTCTCTGGGCGGTTCGCTAACATTTATTTAAGATTCTTTTGACGAGTTATCGCGCAATTCTATATCCTGTCAATCGCTGATTGCATGTAAGCCAAAGTCAAAAAGAAAACAACAAGAAGGGATTAAAAAAAAATCCTCCAACCTGCATTTCTTTTCGCCCCCCCCCCCCCCTTTTTTTTTTTAATAAAAATTTTGTTTCAAGCGGAGTCTCAAACCTATTTTTTTCCCCACTTTCATCTTAACAAACGGTGATTCTCCTTATTCTCCTTCCTCCCTCCGTCCCTCCTCTCTCTCTCTCTCTCTCTCTCTCTCTCTCTCCTCTCTGCTCTCTCTCTCTCCTCTCGCTCTCTCTCTCTCGCTCTCTCGCTCTCTCTCTCTCTCTGTCCTCCCTAACTCTACTCATTTGTAAGACTCAAAGTTCACCTGTTTTCTGTCTTTCTCAGATTAAGATCAGCGTGGAGCTCTTTTTCCTGAAGTAATCAAAATTTCAAGAACATTGTGAAAAATACAATCCCATGAAAATTACGCCATGCAGACTGTCTGGAAAATGGTTTGTCACTCACACCTTCATTCTCCGCCAATTAACTGATTAATGGGCTGTGGTTTCTGCCAACTGGCATATTCTGTACTCATAATGAATTAATCAATCTTGTTCATAATGAAATAATTCATCTTTCATATTAAGAGCAAAAGTAGAATTACTGGGTCGGCAAACGAATGGACCACAAAACCAAGTTGCAAAACAGACACAACGTGCTTCAACTATTGGTCTTCTTCAGGAAGAACAAATGACATTCAAAGCAATTGTATCAAAGGACAAACAGAGATCCACTTATCTGAGATAAAAGTTCAATGTTTTGCATGTTATGTTTTCTGCCGTGGAAGACCAACAGGTCGAAACATGTGTCTCCTTTGTTGTAACTCGTTTGTTGCATTCGTTTGGTTGCCCAGTTTATTCTGCCTTTGTTCTTGTGCTTCAGTTAACCGCACACACTAATTCCATCTTTAAACCAGCTTTCGTGTTAAGTCACTGTTTTTGAGTAAGCTGGCATTCTATTCCTTGTCTGTTGCGCGCGTTGTCATATTGTACTTCATCTGCTTTTAGACCAGCTCTAATCGATTTGGATGACATGAAGGACCAGGCCGATGTAAAACGTGTAATAACTTACTTACCCGATCCAAAACCGTCCAGTTTTCACTTCTCTCTCTCTCTCTCTCTCTCTCTCTCTCTCTCTCTCTCTCTCTCTCTCTCTCTCTCTCTCTCTTAATAATTTCTTCCTAGCTACCCCTCAAATTTGTGAAGTGTAATATCATCCAGAAAGTGCGGGTTTGAACCCCTTTAGCTCCAGGAAAAAGACAAAAAAAAAAAAAAAAAAGGAGAGAGAGAAAAGGAGGGTGGGGGGGGGGGGGGAATCTAACAGCAGAAGGAGATCTATGAGCTATGACCTCGATCTATGAGCTATGACCTCGATCTATGAGCTATGACCTGGCCGCGACGTAACATGAAAGTTCAAGACCGAAAAACTTTTCTGAGGGGCTGGGAAGGGGGGGGGGGGGGGGGGGGGGGGAGGGGTGTCTTATCTGAAGACCTTCTGTTGTCAAGCTCTCCATATATGGAGTTTGTTCCTGGATGTGTAAATAATACTTTAATCGACGAAAAGAAAAACAAGATGCGAAGCATATAAACGTACTCCCAGTTTTCCAAACCGCTTATAAATCGGCCAAGTTTTTTGTGAGATAAGAAATGAAGGCAAAATAACGGTTTTAACGGTTATTTAACCGATGTACACTTTTGAAACTGGTATTTTAGTCCTCACTGGGCTAAAGCCTGTGTACATACCAAATTTCATTCAAATCGGACAATATGTCAAGAATAACGGTTTTTAATGGTCAGATTTTGAAACACTGCATGGAAGTGCCATTTGTGTGTGATAACCTTTCTATATACAAAATTGCATTAAAATCCACCAATATATAAAAAATAACGGCAAAATAACGGTTTATCGGTTATATAACCGATGTACACTTTTGAAACCGGTATTTTAGTCCTCACTGGGCTAAAGCCTGTGTACATACCAAATTTCATCCAAATCGGACAATATGTCAAGAATAACGGTTTTTAACGGTCAGATTTTGAAACACTGCATGGAAGTGCCATTTGTGTGTGATAACCTTTCTATATACAAAATTTCATTAAAACCCACCAATATATAAGAAATAACGGCAAAATAACGGTTTAACGGTTATATAACCAATATGCACTTTTGAAACCGATATTTTAGTCCTCACTGGACTAAAGCCTGTGTACATATCAAATTTCATCCAAATTGGACAATATGTCAAGAATAACGGTTTTTAACGGTCAAATTTTGGAACACTATATAGAAGTGCCATTTGTGTGTGATAACCTTTCTATATACCAAATTTCATTAAAATCCACCTATATATAAGAAATAACGGCAGAATAACGGTTTTTTAACGGTTGTTTAATCCATTTTCAGCATTACATCACTTACATATGGACAGAGGATCCGATTTGTCACAAGATCATCCAAACCGCTTATAAATTGGCCAAGTACTTTGAGATATTCCATAAAGAAGAAAAACCGTTACAGGCCGTTACAACCGTTAGTAATGGCTATAACGGGGCAAACTAAGACATCAGGCATCATCCGTGACCCATAATGAACATACCTGCTAATTTTCACAAAGATCGGCCAAGTACTTTCAGAGATATTCCATAAAGAATAAAAACCGTTACAGGCCCTTACAGCCGTTAGTAACGGCTGTAACGGTAAACTAAACGTCGGGCATCATCCTTGACCCATAATGAACATTCGTACAAATTTTCAGAAAGATCGGCCCAGTAGTTTTGTCTGGAGCGAGTGGAACACATTTTGACCACGGACACACGACGGACAGACACACACACACATACAGACAGCATTTCTTCGTTCCCATTCTAAAGTACTCCCTGTTGTACAAGAACTGTGAGTACAAAAAACAAAAACATGTTTTACTGACGTTTTTGCTTCGAATGGAATGCAGAAACGTCACACAGACCGACACGTCTATCCATGATTTGTTCCACGGGAGACCTGTTCCTTCCCGACTTGCTACGGCAACAGACTTTGCGAGCCAGGAATGTTGTCACTAACTGTCACGACCGGCCCCTGGAGGTCTGCCCTGACAGGATCGGTCTAGAAGGGAGTGAAGGGAGTGACTGACCTCACACGCCTCGCAAGAGACCACACAAGAAAGATTACAATACAATACACCATTTATTCACACCAACACACACATAGTCACAAATAAGCATTTCAACACACACAACATACACATAGTCACAATTAAGCATTTCAACACACACAACATACACATAGTCACAAATAAGCATTTCAACGCACACAACATACCCATAATCATAAATAAGCATTTCCAACACATTCTTTTTTTGTCCTTCACGTTGTTCCCCCACCCCTGCCTCTCCAAAGTCCACTGGGAGTATCGTGTCGAATCGGGTGCCCCAAACCGGGTCTGTTCTTGAATAAAGTCTTTCAACGCCGACACCCTTAGCACACACACACACCCTCAAATGGCACGACACAGAGCTAACCACACTGGTCACATGGCTGCATGAAGTCCGAGGACAGTGTAGATCAATCCCGTCGGACGAGGCGTAGTCGTTGAAGGTCCCGGACAGGGGTAGGACCATCCAGTGAAGAACGCGTGCTCCTCACACACTGCGGCCTCAAGAACGTAACCCTCGGGTGAAGCCCCCGGGAGGAGAGAAAAGAAGGGATGGAACTGGAAGGAAAGAAGGGTACTAGAACCCCGCCGTCAGTACGGTTTGAAATATGCTGCTAAATCCTAACAGCCACTCGCATGAAGGGCGAGGGGAGGTGTTTGCTGAATACATTAGTAGCACCAGCTCAACACAGACTGAGCATAAAACAGTAAACAAACCAAATGAGGAATGTTCGCTAAAGGTCTTCTCACACGAAGCAGGCAAAAAATGACATCGAATTAACAGGGTGAATAAAAGAATAATTTATATCTCCATCCCTCCACCCACGTTCAATGATCACAAACACATTTCTCTTCCTTAGGATTTGAACTTGAAGAGTACAGCAATCATTGCTTTACAATTTCTACCACATTTACAAATAATCATAATTTAATGGCACGATTATCCTCACATTTTATAGTAACATTTCAAAATAACAATTCTCCAACCACGCATCCAAACGACTAATCATGCGTACGCACGCTCGCAAACAGAAAACTCGTTCCCCTTGCACACACAAACAGACGGTGGCCGAAGAATACGAGACCGGTGATTGTGACAGGGGCGGACGAGTGAGACCAAGCAAGTCCCAACCCTAAATCACCGGGTTCTCCCCATCCCCACCGACTACCGCATCACCAGATGCATTGAAAGGAGAGAGAATTTTGGATTTAATTTTGAATGGCCAGGTTAAAGATCGAATTAACCAGAGAAAAGTGGTCTCAAACAATATTTCTGTTATAATTTTGAAACCCCAAAAGGAAATTGTGCAAAAGAGAATTAGACGGCTAACAAAAAAAAAAAAAAAAAAAACAAACCACGAAACTGATGCTTACCAGTACCCGTGGGTGACCCAAGAAAGTGGCGGATCAAGCGACTCTCTGCCCTCTGTCCAGTCGAGAGGACCAGCTGAGCAGATGCGGAAAACGATGACGTCCCTCCCCTGCAGGCCGACTGCAGGAATGAAGGTACCGACCGTACCTTCGGCGATGTGGTAGAGAACCAGAACCGGAGCGGGCGCTCCCAGGGACATCTTCCGCTCGAGTGACGAAGAAAACCTGCCTAACCGATGGCAGCCAACATGCCACCCTACGTCACAGAGTGAGAATACCATACCTCAAGCCTAGAGGAATGCTGCACGTGCGGCAGGTAAAAAGACATGTGAGAGGCGATAGAGACAGCCAGTTCAAGAGAAAGGTACCAGCCACCCGTGAACCTGCAGGATGAATTGCACGGACAGTGAAATTAGAGAGAGAGAGAAAGTAAACCTAACCTGAGCTGAACAACATTAAGGTGCAAACACCCACAAGCCACATTAAGGGACTGATACACGACATAGCAACAATAAATAAATGAATAATTCTACCACCCTAGATGGGCCAATCGTCATAGGCCTCGTGACAAACCCCCCTTCTAAAAGCATCTGTTTCTCTGAGATACAGTGCTCCTTTGAACCTTGACGCATGTGCAAATTCACAACAATGGGACCGAACCCAACCTCTGTGATCGACAGAGTACGATAAATCCAATACAAACATTCCACGATGGAATTATACAGGGTGATACATAGTACTACATTTATCAATCAACCAAACAAACCTTAAGACAATAAAAGTAGCAATCCGAGCCAGTGGTTATTCACTACTTTATCAATCAACCAAACAAACCTTAAGACAATAAAAGTAGCAATCCGAGCCAGTGGTTATTCACTACTGTTAACTGTCACTACACCTGGTACACAGACCAAAAGGGGACATAACCCTGGTTGAGGGGAAGTGTCCCTGATTTCCCCAATGGGTGTGCTGACTACGGAGCTCGGCTGAGATAGTCAGCATCCGTATTGCTGGAACCCTTAATATGGTGAAAAGTGAAAGCATGACTCTGCAGTTCCACTGCCTAACCCATGAGTCGACGACCGACTGGCCGGATCCGGTCCAGGCACTGGAGAGGATGATGATTGCTCTCCAGTACAAACTTCGGCCGTACTTCTTCTTGGGCGCGCCAGTGCGCGTCCAAATCTGCCAGAGAGCTTCAGCAACAGTAGGGGCATCGATAGTCCTAAGCGGGACAGCCTCTGGGTATCGAGTCGCATAATCTACTACTACCAAAATGTAGCGGTGACCGCGATCGGATGGTGGATTAATAGGTCCCACCAGGTCAACACCAACCTTGCTGAATGGCTCCCCAACCAGTGGCACTGATCCTAGGGGAACACGCGTCAAGTGATCCTTAGGCGTTGTCCGTTGGCAGACATCGCAACTGCGGCAGTACTGCCTAACCGAGAGTTCATCCCGGCCAGAAAAAGTCCTGTCTTACTCGCTCAAGAGTCCGCTTTGAGCCCTTTATTGCCTGCCATGGGTGAATCATGGGCCTGCCGGAGAACAGATTCTCTCAAGCTTTGGGGGACGACTAACTGCTTGGCCACCCGGTCTGCCTGAGTGAAGACCCTAAAGAGGATCCCCTTGTGAACTTAAAGCTCACCTTGGCATGTCGGGCAGACTGAGCGGGACGATCCACCAGTTGTAGGCGTTGGACATCCAAGTCCCTGGCCTGAAGACGAACCATGGTAGCAGGATCGGCCCTTGCAAGACCTCGTCAGAGATCGGTTGTAGAACAGGACGCAATTCCTGCTCCTGCTTCTTAGCTTTGGCGCGCGTGGTAACTCCCACACACGCCTGTACGGGCAGATCCGTAGACACAGACTGGACTGCGTCCGTCTGCAAATGTGATGGTATTCCCTATGAGAAGGGAATACAGAAGTCGCTCCACCGCGATGGCCCATACTTCGCCACAGAAGTAGGGGGTGGAGATGGGAATGAGTACAGAAGGACGGGTGGAGGTAAAACCAGCCTCTAACCCGCATACATCATAATTGGCGCCCGCTAAGCCTCGGGGAAACCAAATCCTTGTCCACAAAGAGCGTTGATGCTCCCGAATCCCTGATGGAGTCGACCAAGGAAGAACCAACAACAGAAAGAAACACTGGACACTCTGTACCACCAGAAGCCGGGATGGACCCCACGTCAGCCGAGGCACGAGGACGCGGGGAAGGACTAGCCCATGACTACCGGTGGCTTTAGGGCAATCTTTCCTAATGTGGCCAGGACGACCACAAAGAAAACACAGTCGGGGTGCTGAGGTCCCCGATGAACTGCCTGCCTTGTTCAACCCGCTAGCAGTCGTCGGCGCCTTACTGCCACTAAGTCCTGTGAGGGTCTTCCTGTCCGTATGGGCGATGCCCATAAGCTCTACGGGCTTCAGCAAACACCTCAGCAGTATGAATCACAGCCGCGAAATCCTTTGGTGCTGTCTCGCCTATACGGATCCTCAACTCTGGGGACACGGTGTTGGTAAGCTGTTCGATGAGAATCAGATCCTCAAGCTCCAGCTTAGCCAACTGACGCCAATAACCTAGCGTTTTGCGCAGCCTATCTCCAAACTGTACGAAGGTCTCGTCGTTATTCTTTTTCATGGATCTGAACTTCCTCCTGTACGTCTCTGGGGTAAGATGGAAACGTTTACGCAGAGCCAACTGCATGTCTGCATAGACGCGCCTTCATTTAGAGTAAGCACACACTCCTTGCAGCACCTGATAATCCAGAAAAAAGGTGCATGGCCTTTTGTTCCTCGGACAATTGGTACGAACTAGCTACCTTGTCAAAGTGCTCGAAGAACATATCAATGTCCTCACTGGGTTTGAACTCTGAAAGCTTTAATTTTGGGCCTCTAACTCTATCATTTGCTTGTCGATTAACCCCCTGATTTACAGATGCGGGAGGCCGCGAAAGAAATTGTTCCATCTCTTCCCTACGTTGTGCTGCTTCCTCATGAAGGAGGGCTAACTCCTGCTGATAACGCTCTTCAGTCTTGATCATCTCTTCCTTACGAAGGGCTTCCTGTCTGGCAGCCTCTTCCCTACGCAGAGTTGCCTCTTCCTACGCAGAGTTTCCTGTCTGGCAGCCTCTTCCCTACGCAGAGTTGCCTTTCCCCACGCAGAGTTTCCTGTCTGGCAGTTCCTCTCTGCGCAGATCTTCCTGTCTGGCAGTCTCCTCTCTGCGCAGAGCTTCCATCCTATCTAGCTCTTCCCGACGGAGGGCCTCATCCTCTCGTCGCTGTCGCTCCAGAAACATCAGGACGGAGGCGATATCCTGGGCAGGATTCACCACTCCGATACGGGAGGATGACCCGTTTGGCCCGTCCCTTGGGTCTCGACTTTCCCATGAGGAAAGTCTCCCGGGGCATACTCCTTACGAGGGGAAGCATGGAGAGGAGAGGGTTTCGGTTTCTGCGACCCAACAGAAGCCCACAGTTGCTTAGCTATACTCTGACGCTTCCGAGCGGACGTGCCAGTCGGGGTCTCAGCAGAGAGATCCCCTAGCGAAGAAGTAGCGAAAGTACTCGCGGGACTATCGGCTACAGCACTGGAATAGGTAGAAGTCCCTGTAGTCAAAGTACTGGTACTAATAGTAGGGACTATATTTTGAAAACCTTTCTTCTTCGACGCACGCGTTGCCATGCCGCCAGCACCGGACGTTGCCATGACAAACTATATCCTACGGTTCTCAAATAAGGGGAAAGACAGTTCCACTTGAAAAAACAGATACCGCGCGAATATGTCACGTCTCTTGGTGACTGACTGAGAAACAGCAAATCAAAAGTGTCAACATACAATCTTTATTGAAAACGAAAAAGACGAAAAGACTCCCGTGTCCAAGTTACCTTCAGGGCCCCGCGCTCAAAAAACAAGAGCGACAAGACAGTGGAGTTCACTAGTCAACAAAGAGCAACCAAACATACAAAATAAAAGATAATACATAAGGAGAAAATGTCAAGGCTGCTCCCACTCTGGCAACACCGCGCTCCACAACACGAGCAACAGTGCGGTGGGGCTCACGACAAATAAATGACAGAAGGAATATGGAGAAAGGCAAAAGTGACACTAACGTCCGATACACCCACTGTTCTCAATAACCACCCGGCAAAGAAAACTGGTTAACTACAAAACAGGAATGGCAGACTGAGTGGCAACAGAAAGGCGAGTTTTACGGCCGTATCTGCGTGAGGCACCCGGCGGAAAGAGGAGGTCTGGACGCGGTCGATTCCCTTTGTCTCAACTCGATCCCCCACAGTCACACCAGATGTTCATTCAGGCCACCAAAAGACTCCCTACACGCTAGAGTCACCCAGCCAACCACCCACAAACAAACCAGACAAACTGACTAAGCGTATACAAAACAGACAGAACTAGACAGGCACTCCACGAAACGACAGTCAGAACCCTTCAAATCCCGGACGAGCCCCCACATATGTCACGACCGGCCCCTGGAGGTCTGCCCTGACAGGATCGGTCTAGAAGGGAGTGAAGGGAGTGACTGACCTCACACGCCTCGCAAGAGACCACACAAGAAAGATTACAATACAATACACCATTTATTCACACCAACACACATAGTCACAAATAAGCATTTCAACACACACAACATACACATAGTCACAATTAAGCATTTCACACACAACATACACATAGTCACAAATAAGCATTTCAACGCACACAACATACCCATAATCATAAATAAGCATTTTCAACACACTTTTTTTGTCCACGTTGTTCCCCACCCCTGCCTCTCCAAAGTCCACTGGGAGTATCGTGTCGAATCGGATGCCCCAAACCGGGTCTGTTCTTGAATAAAGTCTTTCAACGCCGACACCCTTAGCACACACACACCCCCAAATGGCACGACACAGAGCTAACCACACTGGTCACATGGGCTGCATGAAGTCCGAGGACAGTGTAGATCACATCCCGTCGGACGAGGCGTAGACGTTGAAGGTCCCGGACAGGGGTAGGACCATCCAGTGAAGAACGCGTGCTCCTCACACACTGCGGCCTCAAGAACGTAAGCCTCGGGTGAAGCCCCGGGAGGAGAGAAAAGAAGGGATGGAACTGGAAGAAAAGAAGGGTACTAGAACCCCGCCGTCAGAACGGTTTGAAATATGCTGCTAAATCCTAACAGCCACTCGCATGAAGGGCGAGGGGAGGTGTTTGCTGAATACATTAGTAGCACCAGCTCAACACAGACCTGAGCATAAAACAGTAAACAAACCAAATGAGGAATGTTCGCTAAAGGTCTTCTCACACGAAGCAGGCAAAAAAATGACATTGAATTAACAGGGTGAATAAAAGAATTTATATCTCCATCCCTCCACCCACGTTCAATGATCACAACACATTTCTCTTCCTTAGGATTTGAACTTGAAGAGTACAGCAATCATTGCTTTACAATTTCTACCACATTTACAAATAATCATAATTTAATGGCACGATTATCCTCACATTTTTAGTAACATTTCAAAATAACAATTCTCCAACCACGCATCCAAACGACTAATCATGCGTACACACGCTCGCAACAGAAAACTCGTTCCCCTTGCACACACAAACAGACGGTGGCCCAAGAATACGAGACCGGTGATTGTGACAGGGGCGGACGAGTGAGACCAACAAGTCCCAACCCTAAATCACCAGGTTCTCCCCCATCCCCACCGACTACCGCATCACCAGATGCATTGAAAGGAGAGAGAATTTTGGATTTAATTTTGAATGGCCAGGTTTAAAGATTGAATTAACCAGAGAAAAGTGGTCTCAACAATATTTCTGTTATAATTTTGAAACCAAAAGGAAATTGTGCAAAAGAGAATTAGCTGGCTAACAACAACAAAAAAAACAAAAAAAACACGAAACTGATGCTTACCAGCTACCCGTGGGTGACCAAGAAAGTGGCGGATCAAGCGACTCTCTGCCCTCTGTCCAGTCGAGAGGACCAGCCGAGCAGATGCGGAAAACGATGACGTCCCTCCCCTACAGGCCGACTGCAGGAATGAAGGTACCGACCGTACCTTCGGCGATGTGGTAGAGAACCAGAACCGGAGCGGGCGGTCCCAGGGACATCTTCCGCTCGAGTGAAGAGAAAACCTGCCTAACCGATGGCAGCCAACATGCCACCCTACGTCACAGAGTGAGATACCTCAAGCCTAAGAGGAATGCTGCACGTGCGGCAGGTAAAAAGACAGGTGAGAGGCCGATAGAGACAGCCAGTTCAAGAGAAAGGTACCAGCCACCCGTGAACCTGCAGGATGAATTGCACGGACAGTGAAATTAGAGAGAGAGAGAGAGAAAGTAAACTAACCTGAGCTGAACAACATTAAGGTGCAAACACACCACAAGCCACATTAAGGGACTGATACACGACAACAATAGCAACAATAAATAAATGAATAATTCTACCACCTAGATGGGCCAATCGTCATAGGCCTCGTGACACTAACGAAGCAACATTTTTCGGCGGAAATCTATTCAATCGACGGAAAGAAAAAAAAGTTTTATTGACGTTATTCCTTTCAATGGAATGCAGAAAGGTCACACAGACTGGCGCGTCCATCCATGATTAATGTTCCACGAGAGACCTGTTTTTTTCACATCTTGCTACGGCAACAGACTTTGCGAGCCAGGAATGTTGTCACGAACGAAGCACCGTTTTCGGGGGAGATTTATCAATAATTGTTCAAATTTGATATTAGCAGTGTCGTGAGAGCATTAGTCTCGTGGGACATCAACGCAACCTTAAAAAGAAAAAGGTCGTATGATCCCCCCCCCCCCCCCCCCCCCCCCTCACATGTCTGATACCCAGTGATTTCATTTCTGACTGATGTCCACCTACCTGGCACTCCGATCATTTTTGTATGCATTCAAGATGGGGTCCAAGATGGTGATTAAAATGTGACAAGCAGCAAAACAATGCTTCAGAGTAAACTGACTTGTTTTTCTGTATATATATATATGACTTTAAATAAGATCTATCTGAATGGAGGAGATGTCTTGCCGAAGAGTGAAACTTTCAAGCAAGTTCCAGATTGTACCTGAGACGATCGGCACAATTTAAAGGTCAAGAATTGTATCACACGCAGTACAATTTCGGCGGGGGGGGGGGGGGGGGGGGGGGGGGGGGAGGGAGTTGATTGCGCTTTACAACTGCTGAAGGCGGGAGCATACTTGCTTGAAAAGACCACGAATACTGTTGTCAAACCATATTCATGTCAAAACACTTATGTCATTCTAGAAAATTGTGATAATAACTCATTTCGTTGAATGACATGGGCATAATCACTTGAAAGCAGCCTTTTTTTTTAATGTGAAGGTAGATGATTATCATCTGAAAACATTTTCATTTGAAAGGTTACAATCACATGATAATTGATTATAATATTTGCTACCGAAAACACTGATTTTTGACGTGAAATTACCTATTACATTTACGTAGTAATTAGCTGTTTTTACCCTATTTACATATTGATCTTGCAGGGAGAAGGGAGGCAAGGAGCACTGAGGGGTAGGACTGTTCACTGCAGGCGGTAAAGGGTTTGACATCTCTCCGGCAGACGATTTTTTTACGGTCCCTTATTTGCCTGAGAGCTCGTCTCTTCTAGTCGTTCTGCGTCAAAAATGTTTACGTAATATATGACGTAATTGATTTACGTAACATACATGACGTCTTATTTTATTGATCGGGCCGTATAGGATTTTCCATGATTATCATCAGAGATTTTACACATAGATGTGTTAACGACTGAAATTTACACGTAGGTTTGTAGACAATAGCCGACTTACCTCCCTTGCTTCTCGCGTGTACAATCGGCTCACTGGCTAACTCTACCACTATGGGAGCGATTTTGCTTGATTAATTGTTGGTTTCAACAGAATCACATATGATCACTTAAATTAACTGAATTGAACTTGTATTGATAGCAATGAAAAACCATATTGTGGATTCCCCTTCAGCCCTTTTTCCATTAAAGAACCATTGGAGTTTCATCAGATAATGACAATAGGAAACTGTCTCTGTATGAATGATTTGGGTTTGGACGGAGAACTCTCTATCCTTTATTTTTTGGAAGTTGCTGCTGTTGTTGGTGCTGCTGCTGCTGCTGTTGTTGTTTTATACTTAAGACAAGTCATCCCCTTTCCATTGTACGTGCGTGCTGTTTTTGTTTGTGTTCTATCTGAGACATGCATGGTATTATCATTGAAAAATAAATGACTCAACAAACGCGTTAACATAAGGCAAAATTCTCTATTTTCGTGGATAACAGATAAGCGTACATATGCTTTTTTTCCCATCCAGTTCTCACCCTACACAGGGACTACACAACTTAAAATAAAATGTCCAAAAAATGCATGAAAAATTAAAAAGCCCCCCCCCCCCCCCCCCACAAGAAAAAAAAAGGGGGGGGGGGGGGAATACCACTATCGCGAAGTCTATGAAATTTAATAAAGTAAATCAATGTCGAAAACAGAAAAACGTGCACTCGGAAAAATATAATGCATGAAAAAAAAAAAAACCCACTGATCCTAAGGATACTATAACGACAAAGTAGTAGTAGTAGCAGCAGTAGTAGTAGTAGTAGTACACACTGATCCTAAGGATACTATAACGACAAAGTAGTAGTGGTAGTAGCAGTAGTAGTAGTAGAAGTAGTAGTAGTGGTAGTAGTAGTAGTAGTAGTAGTAATCGAGATAGTTGATATAAAACACGTTTACCGAGTATGAACAGTATGTTATGTGAAAAGAGCGTCTTATTTCACAAGTAAGCTACTTATCTTATTAAACAGATAAAACCTTCATTGATTTATTGGAAATGGTGTTCCTATTTATAAGCTTTAAATTCGATGGCACAGAGAGAGAGAGGAGAGAGAGAGAGAGAGAGGAGAGAGAGAGAGAGAGAGAGAGAGAGAGAGAATATTCAACGTGTTCCCAAATCTACAGTGAAAAGTTAATTGCAGTAATTCTTGATGTATAGGATTTCACAAAAGTTAGTGAAATTTCAACATCAAACAGGGAAGCAAGATCAAATGTAGAAACATGCAGCAAACACAGTGCTACAGCTGTAGTAGTGGTAGTAGAAGTAGTAATAATTTTTGTCAAACTGCCACACCCTAACAGTTCCAGTTATTTAAACAAAGACATCTTTCTCTCTCTCTCTCTCTCTCTCTCTCTCTCTCTCTTCTCTTCTCTCTCTCTCTCTCTCTCTCCCACACACAACACACACACACACACACACACACACACACACACACACACACACACACACCACCCACACCACACCACACCACACTACATGCACGCACACACGCGCGCTCGTCCTTGTGTGTGTGTGTGTGTGTGTGTGTGTGTGTGTGTGTGTGTGTGTGTGTGTGTGTGTGTGTGTGTGTGCGTGCTTCTTTGTTGATTTGTTTTCTTTCGTAAGGAGCTTGGGCTAGATCAGATGCGACGCACAATGCTTGCTTAATTTCCTTTCCGAAAGAGTCGTTACTATCTTATCCGCGTCTATTGCATCTATAGCTTTGTTGGTTGGTTTGTGTCTGTCTTGAAGATCAAGTAAAAACGCCTACAACAGCGTTACTATTTCATCTCGCGTCTATTGCATCTATAGCTTTGTTGGTTGGTTTGTGTCTGTCCAGAAGATCAAGTAAAAACGCCTACAACAGCGTTACTATTTCATCTCGCGTCTATTGCATCTAGAGCTTTGTTGGTTGGTTTGTGTCTGTCAAGAAGATCAAGTAAAAACGCCTACAACAGTTTGAACGAAATGTGGTGGGAAGGTGGACTGTGGCTCAGGGACGAATTCATAACATTTTGTTGCGGATCTGCATCACGGATCCGGATTAAAGGACGGATCCAGGATTCTTTCGACTTTGGTAGAAGTCCGGGCTCTTTCGTGATCCCTTCAATTTATGTTTGTTTTTATTATTGTGTTGACATTGTTATGAGTGATGATAATGATGATGATAATGATATCAAAAGCACCCCCCCCCCCCCCCCCATCGGCCCCTTACCCATACAGAGTTGTAAAAAAAAAAAAAAAAAAAAAAAGCCATGTTGAGGATGTTGGGCATTCCGCTTGGCTTTTAGAGTAGACACTTGCTGTCGTATCTGCAACGTTTAGTTGCCACAACGGCCACCATGCATTTTTTTTAATATCACTTATGTTCCCGTCAAAAATATTAATGCCACCAAAAATAATACATCACAAGGTCACATTTGTAAATTGTTTACACATATTCTTGTTGATGACGTGATTGCTGCTTCCACTCCCTCCCTCCCATTTTTCATTTTATTCATTTTATTTTATTTTTTACTTCTTCTTTTTTTCAATGTTTCCTTGAAAAAAAACAAGCACGAGGTGAAATGCTTAGTATATTGTGAATGTATTTAACCGCCAATATTTTTTTAAAATTGTAAATGCATATTTGAGCACAGTATAAGCCTAGGGCTTGTTGTCGCTCCTTTGTCCTGACAATTATGAAGGTATTCTGTTACTTGTTTCCGAAATAAAAGTTATTTAAACCAAGGTCACATTGGCAAATGGACTCTGAAAATTAGGCACCGAGCGTCTGTTCGAGACATTGTTAACTGTCTCACTACCTAGTCGCAAGATCACAAGAAAAACCAAGGTGGCATGGCTGGTTATAAATAACTGGAACAAGAGCGTGGGTGGAGAGGGGCGGTGGGGAGGGGGGGGGGGGGGGGGGGGGGGGGGGCGCGTAAAGATTTTCTAAAGACAATCGAAAGAGCCACAAAAACGGAACAGAAGACGACAGTGCAGAGAAGGGTGGGGGTGGGGTGGGGGGGGGGGGTGGACGTGGGGTGAGGGGGAGGGGGCGGAGTCAAAGAAGGAAATGCGGAAATGAACATCACAGACTAGCCAGAAGGTAAGGGAAACAAAGAAACTCCAAACACTTCCACGTGCAGAAAAGTTGAGGAAATGTCCACCAGAAAGACCAAAAACTTTCCTGAGTTCATCTTTTTTCTGTCTTTTTTCTTTCTTTCTTCTATCTATCTTTTTATTCTTCCTTACTTTCTTTCTTTCTTTCTTTCTTTCTTTCTTTCTTTCTTTTTTTATTCTTCTTCCTTCCTTCTTCCTTTCTTTCATTCTTATTTTCTTTCTTTCTATCTTTTTATTCTTCCTTCCCTCCTTCCTTTCTTTCTTCTTTTCTTTCTATCTTTTTTCTTCCTTCCTTCCTTTCTTTCTTTCTTTCTTTGTGGGGGTGGAGATAGCGTAGGTGGATGGAGGGCGAGGGGCCGGATGGAGGGGGTGCAAGAGGGAGGAGGAGGGGAGGAGGGGGTAGGGATAGGGTGGAGGAGCCAAGGGGTTAAACACACACAGGTCAGATGACACCTCCACGTCTACGCTCCTGATGAGTTCCTGTCCAAATCGTCTGCAGCGGCGGCGGAAGGTCTAATAGAAACTGTCCTTGGATGGACATGGTGGATCTTCCCCCCACCCCACCATACCCCCACCCTCTCGTCCCTTCCCTCGTCCACCTCGACAAGGACGTGTTGATGTCGCCTGCCCCCCCCCCCCCCCCTCCCCTCTCCCCCGTCCTCTTAGACATGGTTGCAGTCCATCCCGCCTACCTCCCCTTCCCTCTCCAGAGGTGTTCAAGCTGGATCTGGTCAAGGAGGAACAAAAGTGAACTTCATAAGGCTTAATTTCCCTACAAATATCAGGTGTCCCTGTGGCTCAGTGGTTAGAGCGCGAGTCAGTAAGTGGATAAATGAGCATGTCCAGAGGGTCATGGGTTCGAATCCTAGCCATGGCTCGCCCCAAGATGGGGAAAAAAAAGGGGCAGCAGAGGGACATCCGGAGTCATGAACCATTGCTTTCAGGGCTCTGGTTTTTTCCTTCCCTGCAACTGAGAGCTGTTTCATGAGGCTGTATGCAGACGTTCCTACAAACCACCCTAGCTCCAATTTCTGCAGTGAGGACTTTGACCTGATAGCCTTCTCTCCTCAGGCTGTTTGCCAGATCAGCATACTTTTCAGTCTTGCAGATGTAAGCTGCCTCCATTCTGTTTTCATATGGCACCGTGAGCTCGATCATGATCAGCTGCTTGGTTGACTTAGAGTGGACTACTATGTCTGGTCTCATGCCACTCTTGCTGATGATCTCTGGGTGACTCTTCCATTCTGGGAGGTCTGCAGTGCACTCCCAGTCATCTGCCCGTCCAGCAGACTCTCCCTGCATGTTTCGAGTGGCACTGTTGTTCTTGGCCATGATTTGCGGGCCTCCTGCCGTGAAGAATGATGCGGGTGCTTTTGGAGTCCTGATTTTCCCTTTTGTGGTGTTGGTACTAGCCAGACTACTTGTACAATCTCTTTGAGCACTTGGTTGTGTCTCCATGTGTACCTTCCTTGAGCCAGGGCTACTTTACATGAGCTTAGAACATGCTCCTGTTTTTCATGGCAGAGGGGGCATGCAGGATCGTCTGTTTTCCCCCACTTCACCAGGTTTGCATTGAGCGCAGAAGGTCATATGCAGATATGAGAATGAAGCTGATCCTGAGAAGGGCCATGTGCCAAATGTTCAAGTGTCCAAGTGAGACTTCTTTGGAGTGCATTCTCCCACGTTGTCCATTGCCCTTGCTGGCTCTGCTGGACTGCTTTTTGGAGTCTTTTTTGGTCTTCTTCTTTTCTCATCTCCTGAATCATCATGTCTCTTTTGGTTTTTCCCTTTGGCGTTTGACCACCATTCAGTTTTGGTCACCCCAGTCCTTGTCTGTTGGTCTGTGTGTATCCTGTTATTTCTCTGATCTTGAGACTTTCTTTTGCAGAATCCTTTCGCCTCTTGAACTTTCCATTTTCTGCTGTCTTCAGCTGGGGCTTGATTGCTTCTACCACCTTGTCTCCTGAGTCCTCCAGCATGCTTTGAAGTCTGATCTTCCGGGCTTTGTATTCTTCCAGGATGGATTTCAGTGGTAGTTTCAGCTTTGCTTGGCGACAGTACAGCGCTATGTCAGTCGGACAGGGTGGGACACCAAGCCATTTCCTTGTGAACTTGTTGATTTTGGCTTCCATTGCCTCCACTATGCTGTGCAGATGGCGTATATCATCAGAGGCCATAGGAGCTTTGGTATCAGCATAAACTGCAGGCACCATACCTTGTATTTGCCCGGGAAACCCACATGGTCAATGGTCTCCAAGCCTTCTTCCGACATCTGCTTGGTTTCTTTTGTCTTTGTGTGTCTTTCAGCGTATCATCATACCATCTTCCAAGCTCTTGACTGGTTCTTCTGTGACTGTTGGAATGGCCTGGTTGGCAACCTGAAGACCACAGATTTGGCCACTTTTCCTTTCCTCAGTGAGAGACTCCGTGATTTCTTTGGCTTGAACTTCATTCTAGATGAGGCAACTATGTCGTCCAGCCTCTCCAGCACATGACGTGTCTCGTCTTCTCTGGATGAAATCACTGTAGTGTCATCCATGAAGGCCTTGAGAGGAGGCATCTTGTATCCATCGCCAAGGTCTGTTTGTCTCGCGTTGTTTGTTGCTGCTTTCAAGATGAGTTCCATTGCCAGCACGAACAGTATTGGGGAAATTGCACAGCCATTGCAATGCCCACTTCCAAGTTGATCCAATCTGTTGTGTACTCCTTGGTAGAGAACCGCATTGAGAAGCCATTGAAGTACTTCTTGAGCATGTCGCGGATGTTCTTTGGCACATGGTACATCTCAAGAGCCAACTGTATCATCTCATGGGGCACAGATCCATATGCGTTTGCCAGATCAAGCCACACTACGTCCAGGTCTCTCTTTTCTGTTTTTGCTTTTGGATTGCGTCCAGATCATTGTGGCGTGTTCTACACAGCCAGCCACGCCTGGGATGCCACCTTTCTGGACTGACACATCCAAGTACTTGTTTTCAATCAGGTACTTGGTCAGCCTTGCTGCCCTGACAGAGAAGAAGATTTTCCCTTCGACGTTCAGTAGTGATATTGGCCTGAACTGGCTGATGTCACTTGAGTTTTGCTCTTTGGGGATGTACACACCATCTGCCGTCATCCACTGGCCGCTGATCTTCTGGTTTCTCCAAGCCGATCGCAGCAGCCTGTCTCCAGCACCTTGGGACATTTCTTGTAAAGCTGGTAAGGTATTCCGTTTGGCCCTGGTGATGATTTGGCTCGGCTTTGTCGACCACCTTCTTGATTTCCGCCAACGTTGGAGGCTTGCCATTGAACTGTTCCTCAGGGTTGGTTGGCCACACCAGACCTTGAATGTCGAGTGGTGCTTTGCTCTGTGAGTCAGAGTATGTTTTCCTCAGATGCTGCTCAAGAACTCCTTTGTCCACACTTAAGGTCCCAGATTTTGGCTGCTCAAACAGTGTTCTGGCAAACTGGAAGGGGTCTCTGAAGAAGCGCTCTTGTGTCTTCTTCTTTTTGCTCTTCCTCTTCCTCGCAGATTCCGCTTTGCTGAGGGCGCTGTGTTTTTCTTTCAGGTCTTTCCACAGTTTTTCCAGGCCTTGTCTTTCAGCTGGCAGTGCGGTCTTCGTTTGCTTCTTGAGGTTTTCCTTTTGGACCTGATCTTGTCCATCGTTTCTTGGCGTCTGGATTTCTTTGGAGGTGTTTTCTCTTTGGGTAGTTTTGCTCCATAGGCGTCTCTACATGTGGCATACACAATGTCCCCATATGTGGCTAGTTTGTGCTCCAGGGTGCTTTTCCCTATCAGTGCATCGAGTCTTTGGACGATTTTTGCATCCATTTTCTCCCAATCTTCAGTTTCGTTTGCTCGTGGCAGGTTGAGTTTCAGGCGCCTGGCATCGAGGGCCTGTGCAAATTCTCCATCCGAACCAACAGCGTGGATGTCCTTGGCACAGTGGTTTAAATCCTGGCCTTGGTCTTCCGACGTAGTGGTTTAAATCCTGGCCTTGGTCTTCCGACGTCTTATCTGCTGATGCAGTGCGCTGCTGCTCATTCAGATGAGTCTTCACACATCCCATCATTAAGGGACTTGATGTGTTTTGATCGATTGAGTCTTGCTAATGTTGGATCAGAACGTCCTGACTGAACTCCACAGATGTGACTCAGTAGGTGGCCGTGCAGTGTCTCATTTTGCGGATTGTCTGGCTACACTCTGATATTATTTTGTTCTTGAGGACTGTCGATGTTGAAGATG
>CM031597.1:84709965-84722465 GCA_018398815.1 Conus ventricosus
TGCAGTATTCAGATGTACAATTGAATTCCCAACGCATATTTGCAGTATTTCAGTTGTACAAATTGAATCCCAACGCATATTTGCAGTATTAGATGTACAAATTGAATCCCCAGTATACATTTGCAGTAGTCAGATAATCCCCAGTATACAAATGCAGTATTCAGATGTTGAGAATCGACAATATCAATGCAACTTGTACCCCAGACTTTATAACTTTACCGTAATAGCAGTCAAGATCAGAACATGGAGATATATCCACAGCCGCCGGAATAACAGAAAGCTCCTTGTTTTTCAGCAATGTTTCGTGCAGTATGAGAAGGATGACTTTGTCTTGTGATTAACGGCAAATATATTTGTTCAGCGCCCTATGTCAGACTTATGTAGATACATCCCTCACGACAAATGATCAATGAATGCTTAGATATTGTAATACATGGAGTTATCAAACACATACCAATCTCAGCTGGAAGCATAAATTTCAGAAATACACAAAAAGAAATAAAGTGAAATTGAAATGATTTCCGATTCGAATAATCTACAGAGTGTGCAGTTACAGGTACAGATTGAACAAAATACCTCATTCTGCTATACTTCCGAATATTTGCTGTATTTCTACCCCTGAGGTATAAACTAAGCGTGTATATCTATCTATCTATCTATCTATCTATCTATCTATAGATCCATCCATCCATCCATCCATCCATCCATCTATCTATCTATCTATCTATCTATCTATCTATCTATCTATCTATCTATCTATCTATCTATCTAATATGTGATTTAAAATCTATTAATTGCAATCAAAACTGTGCACGGGTGCACGTCTTTTTACATAAACTGTCGTTTGAAATCTGTCCACATCTGATCAGATGTATGCACCGTGCATGTCTATGTATGTAAACTGTCTTTTAAGATCTGTCAATATCTGATTAAATCTATGCACGTGTGCACGTCTTTGTAACCTATCAACATGTAATCAAAACTACATGTGTACACACTGCGTACATAAACTGTCATTCAACTCTGTCATTATCTAGTCAGAACTGTGTACACATGCATGCATTTCTTCGTGAACTGTCGCTCTCATCAATTAATAACTGGTCAAAAGTAAGCATGTGTCTTTGTACTTCAACCACCTTCAAAGCCATAAAAATGTGATCAGAACTGAGTACACATGCATGTCTCTAATGATAAACTGTCCTTTAAAATCCCGTCAAGATCTAATCAAAACCGCGCGCGCGCGCGCGCACACACACACACACACACACACACACACACACACACACACACACACACACACACACACACACTAGTATGCATGCATGCATGCACACTCGCGCGCGCGCGGACACACACACACACACACACACACACGCACACACACACACACACACACACACACACACACATATGCACACATGCTCGCACACACACACACACACACCACACCACACACACACACACACACACACAACACACACACTGACTGACTAACTGAAACCATTTACTGTCAGATTAACATAGTGTTGTACTGACATTAAAAAAACAACCTTAGTGAATTAACGAGAAAACGAAAATAATCCAAATAACATCTGAATAACAAAAAAATCATAAAGGAAAATTAACAGGGAAACATTTAACATTTATAAGTAAAATGAGAAAATCAGAAATTGTAACAATAAAAACAAATGACATCTTAACTGTACTGAAAATTTAAAAAAAATCTCTCTCAATCTCTCTCGCAGAACACCATAAAAAACAACAACAAAAAACCAACAACAAAAACAAACAAAAAAGAAGAAAAGACCCCCCCCCCCCCCCCACCAACACAGCACAAAAACACACACCACCCAAACATACACACACACACACACACACACAAGATGGCGGCTACGGTCAACAGCTAAACAACACGCTTGCTGACTTTTTTGCCAAAGTTCCTTAAAATGACCAGGTTCTCCAAAACAAGACCCTGGACGCGAAGTCCTTCAGCGTTGACCACCCTGATTTTGGACAACAGCGATAAAGGGAAAAAAAACAAATCACCCAAGAAAAAGAGAGAACGAAAACCGAGAGCTGAGGACCGTTTCGTTACCCTGGACCAAACAACTGTGGAACGCTTGGATCTGCCGGTCACAGGCCTGCTAACCCGGTCAAGCGAAAGCTTGGTACGTACTATTGCTGACATGAAAACATTAATAGAAACGCTATGCTATCGAATTGGCAACTTAGAGAAAACGATACAAAATCAAAATGAAAAAAAATGACCTGATTGTAAAGAACAACAAAATGACGACGATGATCAGCGTTGCCATTCAGACTGCCGAACAGCCAGTTTATACATCATATGCTGAAGCAGTCAGCTCGGGGCCAGTACCATCGCCCGCGGAGCAGCAGAAGGGTGGCCTTCAACAAAAAGACCGACAAACAAGCCTCAAGTCAAAGGAAACGACCATACAATGACAAATAGAACACAGCAAAAACAACAAAGTGACGCAAAAAAACATTACGTCAAGGAGACAGCAAAACGTCAGGATTCTGCGCCTAGAGGAAAAAAGAATGACGAAAGAACTGAGTCTGGTCTGCCAAGTCTGCTTTTCATACACGATTCCGTGACAAACAAGTCAATGACAAGAGACTTGGAGATTCCTTTGGATTTCAAGCAGAATCTCGGAAAACGTTCAAATCAAGGATATACAACAAACATTTAAATCAGCATATCAAAAACACGACGCGCTACTGATTCACTGCGGAGTGAATGATTTAAAGTCAACATCTCCCACGGACTGCAGTAAAGATCTGGTGCAGTGTATCAGAGGCATTAAGAAAGAAAATCCTGGTCTCAAAATAATCGTCAGCAAAATAGCTCCAGTCACAGACACTCAACTTAACATCAAGAGTGATCTGTTCAACGCCCTCCTGAATCTGAGCTGAATGAAGACAGCGACATCAGCCTGATCAGCCATAATAACCTGCGCACGAGCTCCTGGCATCTCCGTGACGGCCTCCACCCCACCAACAGTGGTGCCAGCGTCCTGGCTAGGAACATCGGGCGTCACGTGAGAGACCTGCTGTGGAGCCGACCAGGAAGACCGGACGATCACGGTACCAGCCATCCTGGTACTACCAGCCCTCCCCGGATCCTCTGCTCTACAACCTGGGCCCCTGGAGCAACAGGTTCAGCATGCTGGGCGACTGGTGAAAGTGGAACTTTGCAAAACACCAGCACCACTTGTGACTAGAACGCAACTCTCGTTAATATTTGAACTGCAGTATAAAATCATCATTCATTTTCCATTGACACAGTCATTCATTGTTATATTATTGTTATTTACTATATCTCAATATTGTTTGCACTAGCTTACAAATAAGTTCTGTTGATACGTGAAATTTTCTAATGTTAAATACGGATCCTTTAAGGTATTTCAGTGGAACTGTCGATCTATTATAACCTCCCTTGACCAATTAGTACAAAAGCTTGCAGAAGAAAACTACAATGTATTGGCCTTACAATCCCTAAACACACATAGAAACAAATTACCTAAACTTGCTGGTTATTATTTTCCCCCAATTGTTCAACAGGGGAACACAGATGAAAAAATCAACGTAGCCATTTACATCAGGAAGGAGAGAACTACACCCCTGCGCAAGTCCCGTTCCACCAGACACACCTGACTCCTATTCCTGCGCAGTCAGGATTCAGGTCAATACTAACATCGTGTTAACTGTTGTGTCAGTCTATCTACCACGGGGACCTAATGAGTTTAATTCTGAATGGTTACGATCATTACATACAAGACCAGATAAAAGCAATAGATATCTTATAACTGGAGATTTTAATGCTCTTTCCCCCGTTTTGGGAAAAGAATTGTCAGTCGATTACTAGTAACCGTTTTATAGAAAATCTAGTCGACTCGTTCTTATATCTTTTGAATGACGGGAGAATAACACGAATTCCTGACAACCCAAAGCACAAGCCAAGTGCAATAGATCTAACTTTAGTATCTCCAGATCTAGCGCCACTCTGTGATTGGCAAACCCTCGATGACACACTCAATAGTGATCATATTGCTATCATTACTACCTTTGAAACTTCTAGGCCTGAACCAACAGATTTAACAATGGAAAAAGTCCCAAAATATAATTATAAATTAGCTAACTGGGGTTTAAATTTACAGAATCACTAAAAACATTCTATGTTGACACAAAAGAACTTGATACTCAATCTATTGATGACCTATACGATCAGTTTCAGAATGCTATGCTATCTGCTGCGAATCAATCAATCCCTATGATAAAACCTGTCAAATCAAGTTCAAAAAAGCGCGCAGGTAATGCTTGGTGGAATGAGACATGTGAAAAAGGGAAAAAGGAGAAAAACATCAAACTGAGAGAATATTTACGAAGCAAAGGAGAAGAGCGCGCTCAAAAGCTTCTTGAGAAAAAAAGAGCAAAAAATCATTTTAATCACATCACAGCACAAGCAAAACAGCAATATTGGTCTAACTTTTGTAAGAATGAAATATCAAATCATAAAGTGCCCAAAAAGTATGGGAAAAGTTAAGAACAATGAAAGATGGAATAAACTTGCCAAAATGTCCTGTCAAGCTCCCAAACTCTGATTTCCCTTGTAATCTAGAAAAGGCCGAAGCTTTTGTTGACATATTCGCCAAAAATGGCAGTATAGATAGTTTATCAACAGAAAATAGACTGCACAGAGAGCAAGAAGAAGGAAAGTTCGTCTACAACGATCCAGACCCTGTAATAAACCACGATCTGAATGCTCCCATAACAATTCAAGAAATAGAAGAATGTCTTGCTAATCTGGGCACCAAAAAAACATCAGTGGGTTTAGACGGTATCTCTAATGAAATGTTACGTCATGTCCCACCTAATGTAAAACGCTTTATCTCAGTATTCATTCAAAAATGCTGGGAAGACGGCAATTTGCCCTCATTATGGAAGCGTTCTATCATAGTTCCTATACATAAACAAGGAAAACCTCGAAGTAACATAAACAGCTACCGCCCAATTGCCCTGACGTCGCACGCATGTAAACTAATGGAAAGAATTGTCCTAAACAGATTACTTTACTTTTGTAACAAACATCAAATTATCCCTATAAATCAAGCTGGTTTTCAGAAAGGCAGATCAGCAACAGAACATCTAGTAAAACTCACAACACATGTTAAACAACAGTTCGCAAGACGAAAAAACATCCTGGCAACGTTCTTTGACATAAGGAAAGCGTACGAACAAGTATGGCATGAACGACTTTTGTATAAACTTAAAACTATTGGAGTAAATGGAACCATGTATAACTATGTCAAGCTTTCCTTAAAAGTAGAATAATTCAAACGAGAATAGAGCATACATATTCCAACACTAGAACACTGGAAATGGGTCTTCCACAAGGATCAGTATTATCTCCAATTTTATTTAATATCCTAATTGCAGATATAACAAAAGGCTTATCCAAAGACATAGTTTTAGTACAATTTGCTGACGACATATGTCTGTGGATGAAAGTCACTATGAAAAGAAAAAACCCCATTAAGATTCTTAAATTACATAAAGATCAAATATCAACATGAATTAAACAAAATCAGTAGTTTCTTACATGAAAATGGATTGACACTCTCGGCAGAAAAAAACAAATCTAATGCTTTTTAACTCTGGATGTGACCCAGAGAAACTTCCACAATTTACCCTGAATGGGTCAGTCTTACAATACGTCAAATCTGTTAAATTCCTAGGAGTATGTTTAACATCAAAACTCTCATGGAACCAAAAATATTGAATATATTTTGAATAAAGCAAGAAAAGTTTAAACTTTCTAAAGATCATAAGTAAACAAAAATGGGGACAAGATAAAGAGAGTTTAACACTCCTATCTTCGGCTCTTGTGCGCTCTAGATTGATTTATGCTCAAGAAGTTTTCTTTAGTGCTCCACAACATCTACTTAATAAGTTACAAAGTGTAGACTGCAAAGCATATAAACTTGCTCTTGGAGTTCCCACCATGCATGTAACATTGGGACTTATAATGAAATTGGAATCTTACCTTTGAATGAATTTCGAAAAGTGTCCGCCTCTAAATTTGTTTTAAAGAACCTTTCACAGAAAAGTTTCTGTACAAATGAAGTATCTCTCAATTCAGAGACAGATTTTGCTAAAAGAGCAAAAGACATAAAATCAGCTAAATCTATTCAGTCATACACATCTACTCTTCTTAAAAAAACCACATTAACCAAAGTAAAATAGCTGTCAACTCATCCATTCCACCATTCCCAAATGGAAACAAACCAAAGCAAATTATGACACAAACTATAATGAACTGAACAAAAACGATCCACATATCTCTTAAAATATTATGTAAATTCTCATTTGGAAAATCAATATAAGGACCATCTCCAAATTTTTACAGATGGCTCAGTGTTAGATGACCATAGAACAGGAGCAGCTTTTATAATACCAAAATTAAAAGTAGAGAAATTATATCATCTTGGCATACACTTGTCAATTTTTACTGCAGAATTAGTTGCTATTCTGATGTCCCTGAAGCATGTTTTAAATTCTTCCATAGAAAATTGTCCACTTTTACTGTGCAGTGACTCAAAGTCAGCTCTTTCTGCCTTACAGTCTTTAAATTCAAAATTCGTTGCAAGACTATTACAGAAATTAATTACGTGACACATCTCCTATCGATGAAAAGAATAAATGTGACGTTCTGTTGGGTGCCCTCACATTGTGGAATCTCAACAAATGAGAAAGTTGATCAAGCTGCTCGGAGAGCAGCTCGAAATATTGAAGGCACGACTGCACTTAACATTCCACTAGACCTATCAGAATGCTATACCTTGATTAATAAAGCATCTCTTAACAGTTTCAAAAGGTTATTGAAAGACACAGATAGTCAATATTATCAAAACTGTATACGACCAAATCCTGACATTCACCCCAAGACGCAATTAGACAAATTCGAAAGTCAATATCTAGAGAGGTAGTATCCTTAATTCATAGGATGCGCTTGAATTCACTTCGAACCAAATACAGCAAAAATGTTAAATGCGTATGTGGGGAAATTCTTAGTGTAAGTCACCTATTACTAGATTGTCCAAGAGCAAAGAATACAGTGCACAAGGCTGGTACTAATATTTCAAATGGTAGATCGACACCACTGACATTACCTAAAATATTAAATAATTATGCTTTTCTTTGTTCGTTATGCCACATTTATTACGTAGTCCAGTAGGAATTTATCTTTAACTTTCAATAACCCCTCATATACAAAACAAAATTACACACACCCACACACACACACACACACACACACACACACACACACACACACACACACTCCCTCTCTCTCTCTCACACTCACACACACACACGCACGCACGCATGCACGCGCACACACACACACACATACACACACACACACACACACACACACACACACACACACACACACACACACACACACACACACTCACACACACACACACTCACACACACACACACACACACACACACACACACCACACACACACACACACAACATACACACACACACACACACACACACACACACACACACACACACACACACACACACACACTGTCTGTAATCACGTTAAGTGGGAAGACGTTAAATTGAAGAACAACAACAACACACACACTCTCTCTCTCTCTCTCTCTTCCCCCTACTCACGTGTGTGTGTGTGTGTGTGTGTGTGTGTGTGTGTGTGTGTGTGTGTGTGTGTGTGTGTGTGTGAGAGAGAGAGAGAGAGAGAGAGAGAGAGAGAGAGAGTGCGTGTGCGCACTTTCTCACACACACACACACCACACACACACACACACACACACACACACACACACACACACAGAGAAAAAAAAACCTTAATAAATTAATGAGAAAACGAAAATAATCCAAATAACATCTGAATGACATAAACATCATAAACTCTCTCTCTCTCTCTCTCTCTCTCTCTCTCTCTCTCTCTCTCTCTCTCTCTCTCTCTCACCACACACACACACACACACACACACACACACACCCCACACACACACACGGGCGCTCGCACTACATTACAGTTACAGACGAGCGAGTGCGCTTGAACACGAACACACACGCACGCCCCTCCCCCACCCCCACCTCATGCCCACACCCACACCCACCCACCCACAGACACTCAGTCATGCTCGCATGCACACACGTATGCGCACACGCACTCTCTCTCTCTTCTCTCTCTCTCCTCTCTCTCTCTCTCTCTCTCTCTCTCTCTCTCTCTCCTCTCTCTCTCACACACCACACACACACACACACACACATACAAGTAAGCACGTACGCACGCCACACGCGGGCGCGCGCGCGCGCGCGCGCGTACACACACACACACACACACACACACAGAGTTCACAAAACGCAAACGGAGTATCCCATCCAGGTGACACTGATAACCATACTTGGGGTAACAGTTGACAAATCAAAGACGAAGACGTGGATCATTGTCACGAACAGTATCATCACGTGGAGTGCGCGCGACGAGAAGGCATGGGGGGGGGGGGGGGGGGGGGGGGGGGGTAAGGATTGGGGCTGATGGAAAGGAGGGGAGCGGAGAGAAAGGGGGCGGGGCGAACACTTTAAAACGCGTCAGCATCCGAGTCCAGGCCTCTGTAGCAAGTGCTTTCGTCATCTTGGGCACGGAGAGAACGTCGCTATCTTTCCGACCACCTGATTCAACCGACTGGATCTACCTTTTCGTTGCAGACTGGCTCAGGCAATTCCAAGAATTTTCTAGAAAACAAGTTTTTTTTTTCTTTCTTCCCCATTTGTTACTGTCTGGGTGTGAGTGTGACAAAGAAAACGCTGGATTGAAAAGAAGCTGAAAAAAAAAAAGAAGATAATAACCCCATTCTTGTGCCTCTGAGGAGATGTTGGGAAAACGTGCAGGACATATTCATTTGAGACATTAAACACAGAAAGAAATCGAGAAGGAAAGAAAAAAAAAATAGGAGACGAAAAGAAGGGGAAGAAATACGCGAGGAAGAAGTCGGGAACAAAGGAAAAGAAAAACACAACAAAACAACCAACCAACGTTCCAAAAAAAAAAAAAAAAAAAAGGTTGACAAAAGAAACAAAGGAAAACAGAAAAATAGATCACTGGGAACATTGTAGCCCATTTGCCAAATAGTTTGTACGCAACAAAAACATCCGAAGAAGTTAAAAGAGACATATAATCAAAACGGGGCACAAAATCTAGTAAAGGCAGCGAAACAACTGAACGAAGCGTAAAATCACTATTTTACTCGTTCTTCAAAGTTTAAACAGTGGTGAAAACGGGAAATTAAAAACATCCTCAGATTTTCTTCACACTTTTATGTTGATTTACCTTCAGGTAAACGGTCCGTAGCCTACGAATCATTTTGATTTTTTCCCTAGTGCGAGGTGGTTGGTTTTGTTTGTTTCCACTGAAAATGGGGAAAATGCGGATCCGGATGGAACACGCACGATCCTATCTGATGATGCCTTCATCTGTCCTGTTGTTTCTTCTGCTGGTCTGCCCCGTCATCACATCACCTCCTCTCCTCCAGTCTGTTGGTGAGTAGACGTTATCATATCGACAGTATTTTTTACTGCTAATACATGGAGAAAAAAATGATCGATTTGATTCTGTTTCCTCCTTGATTAAGATTCTTAAACGCGTTGTGGAAGAGGTTGGTAAAGATGATGGGAGAACGCTATTGGATACCTGAGCTTCAGGTGCCAGGATTGTGAGGTTAATTGATGACTGTCTCCCTCCGAGCTATTTTTGGCGACTGGTTGTTCTGAGTGGATGTGTTCACCTGTAGGTGCTCATCTAGTAGACAAGCTCGATTACACTGAAAGGTCCATCAAACTCTAAATTTTTAACAATTCGGATTACCCTAGTTTTCATCATAGGATCAAACGCATGAGCCTTCGTACAGGTATAGTTGCTGTTGGCAGGAGAAAAATACGTCAAAAAAAGACCCCCCAAAAGTGTTGACATACTAATTACTTTCTGGCTTGCTGTACAAACTTCTCATCCAGTTTTTGCCAGCTTGTCACGTGGTATATGACGTAGGAATAGGCAGTTCAACGTATACTCACCGGCGTATCGTTGACATGTGGCCACGCCTTACTCAGTTGCGATTGTGGGGAAAAAAACAAAAACTTTATTATTTGACAAATCAGAGCCAAATGAATATTTTCCATGAACAAAACATCATAGTTTATATATATATATATATATATATATATATATATATATATATATATATATATATATATATATATATATTATATATATATATATATATAACAAAGAACAACAAAGAAAACTTGACCACTTTAAGGAAGCTATAGATCAATATTATTACTGTAAATAATTTCGGCTCCTCTGCGAAGCCTTCTTCAGTACCTTCACGTCACTTCTGTAGAAACGTAGTTCTAGCACTTCGTCAATGTTCAAAAAGACGTCAGCAACTCTCTCTCTCTCTCTCTCTCTCCTCTCTCTGTCGCTTTACATGTTTAAGGCACACATCACATCCGAAATCCATTCCTTCGCCCGGTCTTCACCATGAAGTGGAAATCCTTTCTTGAATTGAGACCATTGAATATATATATATATATATATATATATATATATATATATATTATATATATATATATATATATATATATATATATATATTAAAAATTCCGTGGCAACAGCGCTGATCTTCTATCCAAAAAGTCTTAGAATATAATTATTTTGAATTTCCAAGTACAAAATTTGTACGTTTTATGTGGGGGTTTTTTTCAGCCACTTTCTCCTTCATCTCATCCCGTCTCTGTCTGTCTGTCTGTCTCTCTCTCTCTCTGGTCGAAATCAGTATAAAAATGTAGTGTTGAACCAGAGAGGTTATTGTTTGGAAAGGGTCGGGTTGGTAGGCAGATGTGTGGAGCGGGATAAATGGAAACAGTCCTTACTCACTTTGCTAAAATCAGTTGTGAATTGTTTTTATGTGCGTGAACGAATGAACATTTGTCTTGGCTGTAGTCTTCTTAGTGTGGTCTGTTCCCAAGAGAAGGTGGTGAGGAACGGAGAACCCCAATTTAATTACTTGGTGTTGATAGACCCGTCTGGGTAAAGAGAGAGAAATGAAGTGTGTCCTGGGAGTTCACACACACACACACACACACACACACACACACACAACACACACACACACACACACACACACAGAGAGAGAGAGAGGAGAGAGAGAGAGAGAGAGAGAGAGAGAGAGAGAGAGAGAGAGAGAGAAAGAAAGAAAGAGAAAGAAAGAGAAAGAGAAAGAGAGACAGACAGACAGACAGACAGAGGAAAACTTCGCTTCCCTATTAACATTACTTCATTAATTTCAGTTTCATTTTTTGCTTTGTCTTACTTTTTAACAAAATTTAATTCTGATTTGAAAACGGCATCGTCGTTATCATCGTCGTTGATTCAGAGAGGAAAGCCACTGGCCCGGATGAATGTTGCAGCCTCGCGGAACTCCTCCATATCTGCCCAGCCTCCCCTCTCCTCACCCCCCATACTTTCAGTGGCATGATGACAGGCCATCCATCCACACAGAGTCTTTTCAGGGCGGTCACCAGGTGGAGAACAGGGAAATCCTGTCCTGAAAGAAAGCAAAGGATACAACAGAACCATCTTCATTAGTTCGCCAGTTTTGTACAAGTATTCCAATCTGTCCAGACCTCAGAGAGGTTTTCACCACCATGCCACTAGTGGCACCTGTGTGAAACTGTCTCCGTCAATTACTCAAAAGGAATGATGGACGCACTAAAGCTAGTATTTGTGGAATAAAGTATATCCTAAAGGACACCACAGGCAATGTTATACCATTGAAGACCAAGCTCCGACCCGATGGGGTGGAGGGTGGGGGTCAACCCCTCCCCCACCACCCACACTCCTCCAACATTCACGTCTCCATCTAGCGGTGTTTTTTTTTTGGTCCCCCCCCCCCCCCCCCCCCCCCCCCCCCCCCCCCTTTTTTTTAACTGTTAACTTCGCGTGTTTTGTGAGCAACTGACAGTCCTGAAAGTTAGGTACATTCACATTACAACTCAGTCGGCCAGTAAGTGCCAGAGTTGTCAGTGCGAGCCACAAGGGAGTTGTCAGTGCGAGCCACAGAGGGAGTTGTCAGTGCGAGCCACAGAGGGAGTTGTCAGTGCGAGCCACAGAGGGAGTTGTCAGTGCGAGCCACAGAGGGAGTTGAATGTTTTGGACACGTTGGTAAACTTTAAAATCCCAGTTTTGCTCAGAACCGTTCCACAGTCGAAAGAAAATTATACACCAAATTTCAGCTCAGTCGGTCCATTATAACACCAGAGATCTGAATACGGACATTTACCCACAAACAAGCAAGCAACAAATGAACAGAGAAAATAAGTTCTTTCCCTTTCCCCATCCAAGCCCCCCACATAACGGAATAGGAGTAATATTAAC